>OX104070.1:2367002-2399148 GCA_944474145.2 Dicrocoelium dendriticum
GTTCGTGTGGTGGCGAACGTCACGCGCAACGCTAAAGCACTGCCCATCAGGCTTAACTTTCGTCGAGCGCACTATGACGCGAGCAAAGATTTCCTCTCACGAGTCGACTGGTCCCTGGCAGCACAAACCCCCACAGTCGACGACCATTGGAACTACATCGCCGCTCACATCCACGACGCAATTAGGGCACACGTCCCCACAGTGCGCGCTTATGCGCCGAAACGCCACAGGCAACTTCAGCCTGCTACGCTTAGGCTGATCAGGGAGAAGAAGGCCCTCTGGGACAGATTCTTACTTTTTGGCGACTCTGATTCGCGAGCACAATACTGTAGAGTGCGAAATTCCTGTATAGCAGCTGTTCGCCAGGACAGAAAAGCGTACCAGCTCTCTCTCGCTAAAAGCTTCGCCGATAACCCCAAGGTCTTCTTTAAGCATATAGCGTCTCTCACTAAATCGCGCGCTGCCGTTGGCAGCCTGCTCAGACCCGTAGGCAATACCACAACGTCGGACAAAGAAGCTGCGGAATTGCTGAAGACTCAGTACGAGTCCGTTTTCGGCACCTTCGCACGCAGTACAATGGAAGGCGCTAATTTTACCCCCATCGCTGCCGGACATCCCGTGCAGTTTACATCAGAGAAAGTCCTGGAGAAATTAAAAAATTAAAGACAGCCAAATCGCCGAGGTTTGGATTGGATCCCTCCCATTTTTCTACGTGAGTGCGCTACGGTACTGGCGGAGCCGCTTGCCTTACTTTACAACCGCTCCTACACCCGTGCCGAATACCCGAATGCTTGGAAGCAAGGGGTCATAACGCCGATACACAAGGGTAGTGACAGGACAAATCCCTCTAATTATCTCCCGATAGCACTGCTTCCTACTGCCTCCAAAGTAATGGAGGGTATCATAGACGACTTCTTGCGCTGCCATTTAGAAAGTCTGTCCTTAATAGCCTCGGAACAGCACGGGTTCCGCAGGGCTCACTCGTGCACCACGAATCTTCTCGCAGCCCTTGGTGCCTGGACTGCAGAGGCAGACAATCATACTCCAACTGACGTGGTTTAAGTGGATTTCTCAAAAGCATTCGACCGGGTCAATCACGCACTTCTGTTGAGTAAACTGCCGAGTCTGGGGATCGACCAGCAAACAATCTGCTGGCTAAGTACCTACCTGTCTGGCCGCACCTACCGAGTTCGTGTAAACGACGCACTCTAGAGCGCCCTGTCTGCAACGACCGGGGTGCCCCACTGATCCATCCTCGGGCCCCTGCTGTTCAATTTGTTCATCAACGACCTACCATTCTGTATCAGCAGCCACATACTGCTTTATGCGGACGACGCTAAGATATGGCGACCTATCCGCAGGCCACGTGATCAGGCACCTCTCCAGACAGATATCGATGCTGCTTATCCTTGGGCCTCGAAAAATTCGCTCCCGTTTAACATCCACAAGTGCAAAGTCATGCACATTGGGCAAGGTGTGGCTAACCCGTACAATATCGGTGGTGTGCATCTTAAAGCCACATCCCAGGAATGCGACCTGGGGACCATAACATCCGCCGACCTGAACCCGAGCGCCAATGTAGATACACTGGCGCGAAAGGCTAGCGTTCGCCTGGCCCTCCTTGGGCGTGCACCAGGGTCTTACCCTAGAGAGACATTTGTCCGTCTCTATAGCACTTTAGTACGTCCGCAGCTGGAGCACAACATACTTGTCCAGCCGCCGTACCTGAAGAAGGACGAGGCCATGCTGGAAACTGTACAGCGCAGAGCCACTAAGAGAGTGGACGGACTGTCCCACTTCTCGTATTAGGAGCGTCTGGCGGCCCTTAATCGCTTCCCGTTGAAATATCGCAGGCTTCATGGCGACTTTATCTTAGCTTATTTCGTCCTGACTAACAACAGGTACCCAAACGCAGGATTGCTGGTCCGCACCCGTACAGATAATCTTCGAGGGCACTCACTCAAACTGATGACTCGTAGCAGTCGCCTTCTGTGCCGAAGAAACAGTTTCAGTGTGCGTATTGCCTTCGCTTGGAACACCCTCCCTGATGTTGTTGTCTCAGCGCCATATACGGAGGCCTTCAAACAGCGCCTAGACGCTTGGCTCTTACCTCGCTAGTCTTCCACGTTGCTAAGATCTGGCTATTTGCCAAGCTAACACGCGGCGCTTCTATCATTTTGCTTCTATCCAACTTTGCCTAATTTACCCACACCGCTCTCTTGTTCCAGGTATCCACGTTCCCACAGTCAACTCGCTGAACTCTTGCGCTGAACACCACTACTGCGTCGAGACCCACAACATCTGGTACCTACCGACGAGATCAGGACCTTGCCTTAAGATCCCGAGGCAGAAAACCGAAAAGCTACGCTTACTCGTTCTGCGCAAACCCGTGAAACCCGTATAGACCGATTTTGCACTCTATTATTCGCAGTCGGTTGACAGCCGAAATGCTTCCTTGGTTGGCCGAATGGCTTAGTGCTGATACGACAGGAGTCGTTGAAGCAGATCAATGATGCAAGATTGGAAGAGTGGAATGATAATGATGCAGGTGAGTAAACACATTGTTAATAGAGGCCGGCTCTTCTATTATATTCTTGGTCGGCTCGCAAACCGAGTCCAGCTATCTACGCTAGACTTGTCATGGGGTCGG
Source organism: Dicrocoelium dendriticum (assembly GCA_944474145.2). Classification (NCBI taxonomy): domain Eukaryota; kingdom Metazoa; phylum Platyhelminthes; class Trematoda; order Plagiorchiida; family Dicrocoeliidae; genus Dicrocoelium; species Dicrocoelium dendriticum. The sequence continues at coordinate 2,369,653 of OX104070.1, forward strand.
TGAGTGAAGTTGTTTCTTGTGGCTGAATATGTCCTTAAAAGGTAAAAACGGCATTTTCCGCAAAGTGGATTCGGGATTCCTTCAAATGTAAGTAAGTATGACTGTTTCCATAGCCAAGTGAAAATTCCATGGCAAGCCATCGGAAAAGCCACGTATACGAGCGCAACGCTGTCCGCGAAATGACATCAGAATAGCTCCAGGTGACTGGCGAATAGGAATGTTTGAGGCAGTGAAGGTAATCACGCCAGAGTTGTTTGTCTTCGGTTGTGGAACGGGGGATCCATGTACATATATTCTTCCAGGTGAGTAAATTGTTCTCTGAGTACGAGGCAAGCTAAACCCATTTGTTTAGACCCCATGAAGGTAGCGCCTCCGGAATGGCGGAATGAGCTCCATTTGGCCCAGTGTGTGGGTTTTCCATTTCCTGGAGAAAGGACCAAGCGTTTTGAGGATGGGTCGGCCAGTCCCAGTGCATAAACCTTCTTGTTTTGGCGGATGTACCTGTGGGAATTTCAGGAAAAACGGGCAACGGACAAGAGGCAGCCAAACAGAGACAGCAGTGAATCAAGAAGCACTAACACAGACTGGTGGTGCTCACCGGTGCCTATGATACATTAAAACTTATGTAATTTTGTTTAGTATACATGCTTTGCAAGCGCGTTCTATACATTACGTCGCTGGTGTGGCTCAGACTGCAGTTACTAAGTGCGAAGAAGGTTCTGCACGCGCGGGGACAAAATACCAGTATAACAAAGCGTTTTAACAAAAGTAAGGCGAATGATGCAATGTTTCGAGAGAAAAAGGTAAACCGATGATTTTGGCAGAAATCCGATTGCGAGAGGCACCTTAGGTGAAAATAAGGACAACTAGGTTGAGACCGAATGCGGGAGCAAGATAGGTAGAGCAACATTCCAAGAGGAAAAGTAATTTCAAGGAATCGGCTAGGAGCGAATGAATGCTGACGGCAGTGCGAAGAGTAGTTCTTAAGAGTAATTACGCTAAAGTGCTCATGAATCCACAGTCTAAAAGCCGTCAGAATTTAGGAAAATGATCACAGGGGGCCAAAGCTGCCGTGCACTGGGAGTCGGTATGACACGTACAGTCTCAATAATAGACAAATGCGAGCATAAGGTAAAGAGCATAGGAATAGGAAGAGTGGTAAGTTGAGCATACTAATGGAAGTACCAGTCAAGAAACACTTAGCAATGGTCCGAGTGCCGCCAATAATCAGGAGCGAGCTCTGAGCGAAGGAGACCATGCGCACGAGGAGAACTTGGATAGGCGCAATGAGTGTAAGCTGCGAGGTTAAAAATGGAGCGCAATAAGAGAAAAGGCCATGGATAATAGGAAAATAAAAGCAGGCAGAAAGAGACAAACGGGTCAGGTGAGACAAGATAACGGCAGGGCAGTAAAGCCGGCCGTCCAAGTTAAAAAGGAATGAAAACAGAAAGCGATAGAAAAGGTTAGGGTCTAGATGAGAAGGGATCATTGGTAAAGCGTGGAAAGGCCCACAAGCCTCTCCACGTAGTGTTTACAGAACCAATAGGTCAGCCGAACCAAGTGAAGTGACGTCTCAGAAGTCCGACTGTATTCCTTGAGTATGGGGCCGATTAAGCGGGGTTGGATTAATCGGCGCTTTAGGGCTATGATTATAAAGATGGTAGGAAAAGTGCTATAACACTAACGAGGGAACTTGTCTAGCAGTCTCTACGATTTGTAACGTCGAAGAACTCGGAGTGGAAGCTAAAAACTAGTGGCCCGTCTGGCGAGACTGAGTTAGTCAGCGCGCAGGAATAGCAAGTAAAATAAACGCAGGAAAAGTGGCTGTAACAAAAGGTGAACGAATCTAGCAGCCACACGAGGTAGGGGAACAAGAGCGTTGAGTCTGTATAGCGTATACCACTTGAGTCAGATTAGTATAGGAGCAGTCAGAGAGAAGGAAACTGCTCGGTGGACTAGTTCACCACACCGCCAGTTGAGGAAGAAGTGAAAACAGAGCGCGATAATATATAAGTTTGCGACAGGATGAGAAAGGTTTATTGACGAAGGGTGGGAGAAGCCCACGAGGCTCTCTAGGTAATGTAATCGGGTAGTTGAGTCAGCCGAACTAAGAGAGATGACGTCTCAGAAGTCTGAATAAATCCGGAGAGCTGGAGGCCGATCGGGTAGGACTTGATTAGTCGGCGCGTTTGGATAAGGACATGTAGTAATGGTAAGAAAGGAGCCAGCAGTAAATGGTGGGCAAGTCTAACAGGCTCCGAATTTAATGGAAACATCATGTTTAAACTACGGGGCGCCTACCGCGTAGGTCTTAATAGCATAGTAGCAGACTGAGGGAAACAGACTAGGCAGGTGAGCCAAGATCACGGCCATGCAGTAAAACCGGATGTCCGATTAAAAAAGGATGGAAAGCAGAAAGCGAGAGAAGAAAAGGTTAGGGTTGGGTGAGAAGGGTTTATTGGTAAAGAGTGGCAAAGCCAACGAGGCGCTCCAAGTAGTGTAAACCAAACCATTAGATCAGCCGATCCTAGAGGATTGATGCATCAATAGTCCAATTGAATTCAGTGAATACGAGGCCGACTAAGCGGTATCGGATTAACGGGCGCTTTGAGACTAGGTCGTACAATGCAGATAAGAAAGAGGCCATAACAACCATGAGGGTACAAGTCTAGCAGTCCCTAAGAGTAGGGGTAATAGAGTTAACTCTGCGGAGTCTATACCGTTTAAGGCTCGGTAGCATGGGAGCAGTCAGGGAGAAGCAGACTAGTCTAGTGAGACAGGATCACGACAGGGCAGTAAAGCTGGCCGTCCGAGTAAAAAGGAGAATGAAAACAGAAAGCGAGATAAGAAAAGGTTAGGGTCGGTATGAGAAAGGTTTACTGCTAAGGAGCGAGGGCGCCCACGAGGCTTTCCAGGTGATGTAAGCAAGGCGCTGATTCAGCCGACAAATCTAAATAGATAACAATAACGACCACTGCAGCGTCAACTGACACAGTCAAACTACCCCGCGTGAATAATCAATTCATTGTATAGGATCGTAGCAGCTGCGAGCCGTATTGCTCGGGGGCAGTTATTTTGCGCTTTCCTAGCTAATACACCAAAGCATAGGCAACGATAATTTCCATGTAGTTGGACGATACAAGGAGCAGCGACGCGCGGTAGTTTGAAGGCTCAGTCCTGCATCCGTCTTTTTGAGTCGGAGTTCTTATTCCGAGCTTCCACATCGCAGGTTGCTGGTAAGTGTGCAAGCAGCGCTGAGAAAACTGGGCCAAAGATTATGCGATGGGTATTGCTGTTGTTCCCGGGGCCACTGCACTTATTTTGTCGACTACCGAGGGACTGTGGTTCCGCGGAGACGTCCGCTGTCGCCAAACAGCTTCGGAAGTAGCACGGGTGTGTGTGAGTCCCAGTTTCGGGATAGCGAAACTTGACAGTGGACCTGATTATGAGACTCTGCGACGTAGAAGCGTATTGCTTCAAATGCTGTTCTAGTTAGATCTACAGTCGTCTTAAGCAGAGGACTTCCCTGCCTCACCTAACGACAACTATGGACATTATTGCACAGCAGCTGGTGTTTAGCCATGGATGCTTTCGCCATTTGCTGTTGGTAAGCTAGTTTTTCCTCTTTGAGCAGTGGAGTACTGTGGCTACGATGGACCACGTTATTGGCACATTTAGCTGGCGTTGTTGAAGATCCATAGCCTCGACAGACTGAGCTGCGTACAGTCATCCACCTTAGGCTTACTTCCGACTACACTCATAGCAACGTGTTTGTTGCGAAGCAATATTGCAGGTAAATGTTGAACAGGCCTTGCTTGGTGTGTCTCGACAAATTCGAGAATAAACTATTTATTTATTTATTTATTGTATTCCTGCTACTTCAGAATGCAACGGTTTTAGGTCCATTTCAACCCCTTGTTTCTGATGCATCCGTAACCATTTGATTACAGTTGCCGACTGTCATGTTAAGCGAATTCCGGGTGGCCTTCAGCTAGGAAGGACCAGGTTGTGGCAGTGACGAACTGGGCTAAGGTGTCGTGGCTTTTAATGATGTGCATCAACTCAGGGTTCTGTGACGAAATGCCGCATGGCAATTGAAGTCAAAACCGATAACTGCATACGCAATGCGACCCAAACGGCATTGTACGATCAATACATCAATCATACGTTCCTCGTTGCTAAAAACAAGTTCCAACAAGGTAAGTCTAATTCCTGTTCTGAAACGTGTGGGCGTACTTCCGTGACCGTAAATTGGAATATTGGTCATGTTATTGAAAACCTGCCGTGAATGGCTTTTCGGTTGTAGTAGGAGGCTCTGATCATTGTACCTACAACTCACCCAGGATAAGGATGAGAGTGCGCTTTTGCTTTAGGCTGCATCATAAAACTGTCATAAGTTGACATTCCATTTCCTGTCTATAGGTTGGAGGACGGTACATGGTATAATTACAGACGACACCAAAGAGAATCAGCGAACTGAAATTCCGAATCCGCAACGGCCTCGCCCTCTACATTACAAACACTTTGTTCCCCTAGTCCCGAGACTTTCCCTGTCATGCTATCTGGCTTTTCCTATGGACGCTGCCATCCCTAAAGCTTTTTATCTTATGACACACATTACTGCATATTACTACATATTTCACTCTTTTAGCTGATATTCTAATCTCGTATCAGTGGTCTCTGCTTCCTACTACTGTGACCCTAATGATTAGGGATGGGCAGACATATCGGTCTGCTCACATCCACCTGAAAACATCGTCGGCTTTTCCACTTCACCTCAATAGAGCGTTTCCCTGTTCGCCTCTGCATTACTTTTTCAATTGGACGGATATCCCTTCGGACCTGGCTCTAATCTGCCCTCGGCTGACCAGCCCCCGTTTCTGACCGCTTCCCGACTTCCGTGCCATAATTACTCTAGATCTGCGTTCCAAAATCTCTGTTCCCCCAACCCCCGGAAGTCCTACCCGAACGGCCTCCTGCTCTCCGGATTTATCCAGACTTCTGAGACGTAATCTCTCTTAGTTCGGTTGACTCAACTACCTGATTACATTACCTGGAGAGCATCGTGGGTTTTTCCCATCTTTTGTCAAAAAACATTTCCCATCCTGACCCCAACTCTTATTATCGCGCTGTGCTTTAATTTCTTCAATTGGAGTGCACGAGCTTACTGCTCTGTGGTGATTTAGTCCCACTGACTTGCCTCTTTCTCTTTATGCTCCAATGCTATTCTGACTTAAGTGGTATGCGCTATGCAGACTTAGCGCTCTTGTCCCCCTACCCGTAAATTCCGCTTGACTCGCTCAACCTCTATTGTTGCGGACCTTTTCCTGCCTTTAATTTTACGTGCTATTCCTACGCGACGACTAATCTAGTCTCGCTAGATCAGCCACTTGTTTCCAGTTTTACTTAGAGTTATTCCACGTTACAAACCTTGGTTCGGCTGACTCGACGTCTTGCTCACATCACCTGGAAAGCCTCGTGGGATCCCTCTTTACTTATCAGTAAACATTTTCATACCGACCCTAACCTTTTCTCATATCGCTTTCTGTTTTCTTTCCCCTTTTTAATCGGACGACCAGCTTTACTGCCATGCCGTGATCCTGTCTCACTGGACTAGTCTGTTTATATCTGACTGCTCCCATGCTGCCGAGTCTTGAACGGTATTGGCTCCGCTGAGTCAACTCTACTACCCCTACTCTGAGGGACTTACAGACGGCTACCCTCATTATTGTTATAGCCCCTGTCTTATCTGTATTTGACGACCCAGTACCAATGTGCCGATCAATACAATACCGCTTAGTTGGCCTCGTATTCACTGAATTCATTTGGACTTCTGAGACATCACTTCTATTGGTTTGGCTGACAGAATGGTGCTGTTTACACTACTTGGAGAGCCTCGTGGGCTTTTCCAATCTTTACCAATAAACCCTTCTCCCCCGACCCTAACCTTTTCTTTTCTCGCTTTCTGTTTTCAATTCCTTTCTTATCGGACGTCCGGCTTTACCGCATTGCAGTGATATTGGCTCACTTGTCTGGTCTGTTTCCCTCAGTCTGCTACTATGCTACCAAGACTACGCGGTATGCGCCCCGTAGTCTTAACATGATGTTTCCCTTAAATTTAGAGCCTGCTTGACTTGCTCACCATTTACTGCTGGCTCCTTTCTTACCTTTACTACATGTCCTTATCCACACGCGCCGACTAATCAAGTCCTACCCGATCGGCCTCCTGCTCTCCGGAGTTATTCAGACTTCTGAGACGTCACCTCTCTTGGCTCGTCTGACTCTACTATTCTATTCTACTACCTCTGACTGCTCCCATGCTGCCGAGCCTTAAACGGTATTGGCTCCGCAGAGTTAACTCTATTACCCCACATTATTGTTATAACCTCATTCTTATCTCCATTGAACGACCTAGTCCTAAAGCGCTGATTAATCCAATACCGCTTAGTTGGCCTCGTAATCACTGAATTCATTTGGACATCTGAGACATCACTTCCATTGTCTCGGCTGACCTATTGGTCCTGTTAACACTACTCGGAGAGCCTCGTGGGCTTTTCTACTCCTTACCAATAAACCCTTCTCACCCCGACCCTAACCTTTTTTCTCTCGCTTTCTGTTTTCATTTCTTTTTAACCCGGACGTCCGGCTTTACTCTCCTGCCGTTTTCCTCTCTCATCTGACTCGTCTGTAACTTTCCGCCTGCTTTTATTTCCTATTATCCATGGCCTTTTCTCTTACTGCGCTCCAATTTTATTTCCACAGCTTACACTCATTGCGCATATCTAAGTTATCCTCGTGCGCATGATCTCATTTGCTCTGAGCTCGTTCCTGAGGATTCGCGGCACTCCGACCATTGCTACTTGTTGCTTGACTAGTACTTCCATTAGTATGCTCAACTTACCACTCTTCCTATTCCTATGCTCTTTACCTTATGCTCGCACTGGTATACTATTGAGACCGTACGTGTCATAACGACTCCCAATGCGCGGCAGTTGTGGCCCCCTGTGACCATTTTCCTAGATTCTGACGGCTTTTGGACTGTAGAATCATGAAAGCCTTAGCGTTATTACTCTTACGAACTACCCCTCGCATTGCCGTCAGCATTCATTCGCTCTTAGCCGATTCCTTGAAATTTCTTTTCCTCTTGGAATGTTGCTCTACCTGTCTTGCTCCCGCATTCGGTCTCAACCTAGTTGTCCTCAGTTTCACCTAAGATGCCTCTCGCATTCTGGCTTCTGCCATCACCATCGGTTTACCTGTTTCTCTAAAACCATCGCACCATTCGATTAACTTTTGTTAAAACGCTTTGTTATATCGGTCTTTTGACCCTGCGCGTGCAGAACCTTCTTCCCACGTACTAGCTGTAGTCTGAGTCACACCAGCGACGTAATGTATAGAACGCGCTTGCAAATTATGTATACTAAACAAAATTACATAAATTTGAATGTATCATAGGCGCCGGTGAGCGCCACCAGTCTGTGTTAGTGCTTCTTGATTCATTGCTGTCTCTGTTTGGCCACCTCTTGTCCGTTGCCCGTTTTTCCCGAGATTTCCACAGGTACATCCGCCAACACAAGTAGATTTATCCCCCTGGACTGGCCGACCCATCCTAAAAACGCTTGGTCGTTTCTCCAGGAAATGAAAAACCCACACACTGGTCCAAATGGAGCTCTTTCCGCCATTCCGGAAGCTCTACCTTCATGGGGTCTAAACAAATGGGTTTAGCTTGCCTCGTACTCAGAGAACAATTTACTCACATGGAATAATATATGTTCATGGATCCCCCGTTCCACAACCGAATACAAAAAACTCTGGCGTAATTACCTTCACTGCCTCAAACATTCCTATTCGCCAGTCACATGGAGCTATTCTGATGTCATTTCACGGACAGCGTTGCGCACGTATACGTGGATATTCCGATGGTCTTCCATGGAATTTTCACTTGGCTATGGAAACAGGTACACTTACTTACATTTGCAGGAATCCCTAATCCAATTTGCAGAGAATGGCGTTTTTACCTATTAAGGACATAATCAGCCACAAGAAACAACTTCACTCACCGACCCCATGACAAGTCCAGCGTGGAGAGCTGGACACGGTTTGCGAGCCGAGCAAGAATATAATAGAAGAGTCGGCCTCTATTAACAATGTGTTTACTCACCTGCATCATTATCATTCGACTCTTTGAATCTTGCATCATTGACCGGCCCCAACGACTGCTGGCGTATCAGTACTAAGCCATTCGGCCAACCAACGAAGAATTTTGGCTGTCAACCGACTGCGAATAATAGAATGCAAAATCGGTCTATACGATGCATAACCGACTTGCACTACTATTCAACGAAAGCTACGGTAGTGTTCCAGGACGTGGTGGGTTTTCGCCTGGCAAGCGTTCTCCCTATAAAAAGCCACAAATGTCCACTTAACAACACTGCAACGTGGCGGAAGTAACTCGCCACAAAATAAAATCACAGCTATGCATTTCACACTGACGCAGTCCTCAGCCTTCTACATCGAACCTGTGCAACTAATTCTGTTATGAACAATGCTTTGTTGGAACACAGATCATCTCTATCTCGTAATGGTTATTGGTTGCAAAAAGCCTTGTTTAGGCTCCCGTGCTCACGGATCACTACCTGGCGAAATTACCCCCAACTTGTGTTTTGACGGACTTTTGCGCGCCACAGCGCCATAATGTCCCTGGGTCTGACTACTACCTGACAGTATGCTCACTCATACGGACAACATCTTTCCTTTTATAACTTTCATTAAAACGAAATGCTTTAACATTCCACAGAAGCTATGCTTGTATGCATATTTGATCACGCCTTTACAGGTGTGTCTCGTTTTACCGAGAATATACTATTTATTTATTTATTTATTTATTTAAACACGCCTCCATTCGTATACGTGTCGCTTCGTATGACTGACATGTTCGGCAGGACTAGTTTGGCGCCTTTCATTCTAGTGTGCAAACGCGGCTTGCTGACACCCATGATATTGAACAGCTATGCAATTTCGCGATGTTTCAGTTCCGCCAGCTTATTGACACGGCGTTGAGCCTTGGTATAACACAAGGTTAGTTTCTCGGACCCCAGGAGCCTAGAGGGCTCCAAAGGTGTCAACTGTAGTTGCATGCCAGCCGCTGCGATTTCAGCCTTTAACCTTTTGGTGAGGGGTTGATGACACGTTCGTAAAATATTTTGGTCAAGGTACATGCCATTCCTCGTCCGCATTTACTGCAGAATTGCGTGACAGAGTGGTACAGGTATACTACTGCATCATCACTGGTAAGCTAGCTTTTTCATGTAGGCACACGTCTGCTCATTGCAAAGCTTCAGTAGCTTTTACTCGAAGTCCATATGGAAGGATTTTCGGCGTCATCGCTAACATTCTATTATTCCCGTTGTTGTGGGCTCTGACTGAACCATGCGTTTTGGCAGCCGTGGTCAGCTTCCTGTATAAGTTGGTGAGAGAGACATCCAGTTGAGCGGTTGCGCCACCACTTTGTCCAAGGAAAGTGCCTCAGCAATGAACCGCCACGGTTATAAATTTGGATGTCTAGCCTCTTGAGTACCGTGGGTGGGAAGTTATGAAACGCCAGAATAAAAATGTCGCCTACACTATCCAACTTACTGTGTCTCTCGGTGATGGTTCACCTCATTTGACATCGGGTCCAAGGAACTTCGGGATAGATGCGTACCTTTCAAGACCTGTGTAGTAGCGCACTTGCTAAGAGAAGTTTTGCACATCGATAACGGATGCCAGTTAGCTATAATTATTATTGGCTGGCTATAGCTTGCTGAGTTCTAATGACTAGTAACTCACAATACGTTTTGGAGTTTGGCCTTTACGTTCATTTAAATGTACCTTGTATTACATTGGTTTTAATCAATAGATAACGACGATGTTCCGGCACATGGGTGGGTGCTCGTCTGGCAAGCATTTTTCTCATAAAACGCCACAAACGTTCGCTTAGCACCAACGCGGAGTGTTGGATTTGACAAGCCACCGAATAGCCACAGCCCGCAAATTCACAACAGTAGGTTGATCACAACTCAGCATCAAAATTCAGCTGGTTAGGTTACTTATTCGGTGACACAGTAGGCATCCACTAGGGACTAAGTCTCAATCGAATGGCTTCACCCGCCCACGGTTACCTCCTATTCTAGTGCCATTTTCTCTTTTAAGTAGCAGTTAGTCGCCATGGGCTTCCTTCAAATCGGCGGATATTCGGAGCCCGCAAAGAGTCACTCCTACCCCACAAAGTTTATTAGCTTGGACTGTTTGCATCACATTCCAGCTAAATTGGCTACCAATTCTGGGCCACCGTGGGTATCCAGTATAACCGTAAGCTTAATCTGAATGCCATTGCTGGCCACAGACCTCTCTCCCAGCGCCCTTATCTGCCATTCGCCTTACTCTCGTCAACTCTGTTTGGAAGCAGCTGGTCGTTTTTGGCTCCATGCATCTGTGCAAATCTAAAGTTTCAAAGGAGCCACTACTTTACACTGCAATCTTCATTTTCCTGGAATGTCTGTCACACTAAACTTCGCTAGCTGTTTTGAGTTATTCATTGAAAATATAGGTGTTCACTAGTGGCCAAAGGTCTTAGTGATATGGCTACACCAGCCACGGATAAAACTATTCAGAGAGCCAGTATCTCTGTCTAGAAGCAGTTAGTGGCTATATGCTCTATTCACCTCTGCGGAACGAGGTACTTTTTGTTTTGATCTCCAGTTGTTCGGGCTTTTAAAGGCTTCTGGTGCCTCTAGAGTATATTTTAACGCGATTTGCACTTATTCTTTAACGTTAGACTTAAAGGTTTTCTGCCGTTATCTTTTCTTTTCCATCACCTCTTTTTTTGGACATGGTGAGTGGACGTCGTCTTAACGTCTCTCTCAAGGGTGTGAGATCAGTGGGCGTACTCCGGCTAAAGCCAAAACTAGCAGCAGTAACTTAGCTGGCGCAACTATACCATGCATCGTTAAATTAACGGACATCTTTTCCGTGAGTTCTCAAATGGCCGATCTTTAAAACGACGTGGCGAAGCTCAAGATAGTCTTCAACACAATAGAACCTTTTACTGATAGACTGGCAGCCATAGCTACTATGATGTATCCCAAGGACCTTATGGAAGCTAAGCAAGCGGAATTGGCTGGTAGGTTCATTAATACGATTTGCACCGAAGTGATGGATCGACTAAAATGTCTTAATGAGGTAGTGGTTCATAATGTTCCAGACCGCCTGAATCTGCACACCATTCGTAAAATACTGATGAAAGTGTATGGCTTGGAACACAAACTTCTGAGCTGCACAAGGCTGAGAAAAAAGGTTATGAACAACCAATGCCCCCTCTTAGCCAAGTTCGATAATGAGAGCTCGGCTCTCAAGTTTCTCTCCTATCAAAGGGAATTTAGGACCCGCACCACGTTCCTTGACTTAAAGTTAGTAGCAGCAAGAACGGCGTTGCAACGCCGTTACGCTAGTCTAAGGGAGAGTTCCACACATAGCAGATGTGTTCAGGCGAATTGTGACAACGGTCCGACTCCAGTGAACCTATGTGGCTCAGGTACTGTAGACCTTGACATTTCGTCTGATATGGATACTGGATCGTTTGATTGCTTGGAAGAACTTGCAAACCCTGAGACCAGTACTATCCATAAAGCCACATCATACAAAGATCAAATCAGCCAACCCGAGAACAATATAGGAAAACCATCAGTTAATACTAAGTGCTCAGCTACTGATACAAGTCGATCAGTTAATTTGGAAGGGCCGATGGTTGACGAACCCCTAACGCAACCTGTAAACATCTCAGTTAGATCGGACATGTTAGGAAATTTCTACGACGATCGAAGCGAGCCCAGCAAAACCTACACTCAGAGAACAGAGCTGCCAACGCCTCGAGCCAAAAGACCCCGTATATGGACCACACCACCGAGTTCACCTCAGCCGCTGGGCTCAACGCCACCAACTTTGAAAATAAGGAAATCGGAGACGCAAGCACTATATAATGCTGCGTGTGGGGATGGATTATGCAGCGCACTAGTGTTCAATGTTCCACACGATATATCGGTGGACGCATTTAGGCGTGCCATCATTGCGGTTAATGGCATTACAGAGAATGCACTGCAGGTTCAAAGACGGACTAAGCATGTAACCCAAATTGCGGCTCCCATTAAAACGGAACGCCAAGAATGACGCAGTATTGCGTACTCTCATAGCTAACCGTGAACAACTTTGTAATGCAACAATGCTAACCCAGCTTACGTTCGGGCCGCTGAAAAGAAGCTTACCTTGGGCTGCGACGAATCCTAACATCAAAACAGACTTTAAGCAACGAGAGCCCAGCGCATCCAGCAAGAAACAACGAGCTACATCTTACCGCTTAGACAGCATTGTGGCTAACACTACGAAGGCATCCAGTTCTGAACGGACTTGCAGAGCAAATACACCTAGTCACTCACCTACTATGGCTATGTCACCCACACAAGCCTTAAATATAGAAAGATACGTAGAAAACCAGTCGCCGCAGCTGGGTTGGGACAATGTAGAGTTCAGCTACTTGCATTTAATGTTCTGGATGGCATATCGACGGGCGAGCTTAAGAGCATAATCCTTAAGTTTAACGGTATCGCGGAAAATTCAGTACACGTTGAGAGGATGGTAAAATGGCTCAGTAAATTCCCATCCCAAATCAAACTGAGAACAGACGATAGTAGAATCTTGCGCACTATAGATTGAATTGTGAACAACTCCGCAATTATACCAAGTCAAGGCAAATGTATTTCGGCCCACCAAGATGGTCACTACCGAATCCTACCCCAGATACGTGTGAGACGGCACCGCGTACCACCACCGTAACCAAATCACCTACGGCGAGTGCTACACTTGGTAATCTAAACAGCTCCGATCAACTTCATGCGCATCCAGGCTGTTGTGTACCTGCTACATCCCTCAGACTTTCGCCGCCGGTCCAGATAAAAAGGCTAGATAGTCTATTGCTTCCTACCCCGCAACCTGCGCATCTTTTAGACCAGGTGGGGATGAGCCGCGACAGATTCATCTCGGCACCAAACTCCTCGTCGCCAAACTACCAACTGCAATTTCTTCTCACTCACTTCCTACAACTACTGCAGATAGCGAAGTAACCATCAACGGCTTCATCTCGTCATCCGTAAAGCTAGTAAACCCCAAGTGTTCTTTCTCACTTCTACTTATAAATGCTGGGTCCCTAAACAATAAAATGCATATCTTGCGTCCTATCTCTGTCCTCGTCGACCCTGATGCAGTATTTGTCACGGGAACAAGGTTTTCCCCTTGTGCTTCAGATGAGGACTACTCACTTCCTGACTATCAGCTGTTTATGCAGTCTCGTGTGCATAAAAGAGGGGGCGGGTGCGCCATTTATGTTAAAAATACTTACCCAGCAAAATGTCCGAAATCATGAACGCTGCTAAGGCGAAGGATGCAGTATGGATAACGGCTGATATCCTGGGATCGACGGTATTATTTGGGTGTGCTGAAAGAACACCTGATACCTTAGTTAAGGGTAACAACGTACTTACGGATACATTTGCGCAAGCATCAACTTTTTCCTGCAAATACAAACTGGTTGCAGGAGATTTCAACCTGCCTGAGTTAAGCTTGTTCTCACCTGCTGCAACAACGAAGTATGCTGGCCTACTAACCTGTATCAATTTAGGCGGCTGGACGCAACATGTATCTGCTCCAACCAGGGCGGAACATATTCTTGACCTAATATTTACGCTAGGTATCCCAACAACTTGTGTGGCAGTCGGCCGGGTGTTTCCGGGTAGTGATCACAGATTGGTGCATTGCTCGGTTGAGTTGAAGCAACAAATGCCCATCTAATAGACGCAGTCGTCGTAAACTGACCGATTCAACTCGTCAACTGGACAACCTATGCTGTACCCGCCGAACAAGAAATTGGGACGTATTCTTCGTGCCTGATTCTGTGGATCGCTCGGCTGAGCTGTTTCATGAGGAAATACTTCACTGCCTTGACCCTCTAGCTCCCTCGTCACATCCAATAAGGCACTCATCTAAAAGTGTAACCCAAACCAACATGCATAACAGAATTCGTCAGCTTAGACGATCTAATAACGAAACTTTCATTGTTGCCTACATCATGACAGCAAAAGAGATTGCATAACAGTTTTCTGCCAGGTCTAAGCAGCAGGAAACCAATCAAGAAAGAGCCGCACTAAACCGTGTGAACAAAGCTAAGAATCTCAGATGGCTGCTGCGCTCTCGGACCCCTCCCTATAGACAACAGATCTCTACCATAATGATCAGTCCCGACGAAACTTCTAGTGACGCAAGAATGTTATGTGTAGCCTTCAGCTCACATTTCAAAGAATTTTAGTGTTTAGAAATAGTTTCAACCCTTCAGGCCCTTCAAGTACCCGGCAGCCAGTCCCTGTCCACTGTACAGTTTGACATAAATAGTGTCCGTTCTGCGATTTCAACTACCAAGCCATCCTGGAACGCTGGTCCAGACGGAATGTCGCCCAGTCTACTTAAGCCTGGTGGTGCAGATATCTCTGTACTTCGTTTGAAACTCTTTACGCTCTCAATGCCGAAAAGTCAATGAACGACCGCTTGGAAGCATTCTATCATTATGCCAAGGCATAAGGGCGGAATCCTGCAGGAAATTGGTAACTATCACCCTATTAATCACACTTCTATTATCTCGCGGGTGACGGAGAAGTTGATTAAAAAAGCCCTCATGTCTCACCTTAATGAAGGCCAGCACATAAATGTAGCTCAAAACGGGTTTCTAAATGCTCGTTATTATGCAACCTGTCAGCAGGACTTCCTTAATTTAGTCACCGAGACCACTGACTCTGATCTTTCAGTTGTCATTCTCTACCTTGATATGCAAAAGGCGTTTGACAGGGTACCACACATGCGCCTGATGCATAAGGTAAAGGCTTACGGAGTAGACAGTCCTCTATTAGACTGGCTGGTTTCCTATCCAATAGGACATGCGCCGTCTGTTAACGTTGAGCAAAATACATCCACCCCGACCACCGGCCTCAGTGGCGTCGTGTAGGGGAGCGTTCTTGGCCCTACCCTATTTTTGATTTATATCAATAATATCTGCAGGAGTTTGCAACGCGGTCGCTCCTTTATGTTTGCTGATGACCTAAACGTTGTTTACGCCTTTCCCCTGGTAATGAAGTATCCGATTAATAGTATCCGTGCGGATCGTAAAGCAATTGAACAGCGGTGCGAACACATGCAAATGACCTTCTCCGTTCACAAATCTAAAGTCATGACCCAGAACTTCTCTATATCTGCTGGGTCCGTAGCAATAAACGGCATCAGTATCCAACAGAATGCCATATCAACGGATCTGGGTTTGTGCTATTCCATGAGCCTCATCGTTGCAGAGCAAGATCATAATCAAGTGGCAAGGGTAAGGCGATTATCAATCCACATATGCCGTTACAGATATACCGCAGATGCAAGGCTAGAACTTTATAAGAGCAACCTCCGGCCACGTCTGGAATATTGCTTTTTATATGCAGCAACCCGCGGAAGTCGGATCGTGTTCTGCTTAATAAAGCTCAGCGACGCTTTGCAAAGATGTTGACTCCATCGCAGCAAGCGCTGAATTACCGACAAAGGTGTGAACACCTTAAAATTGAGCCCCTATGGCAAAGGTGCATTATCCTTAACCTGTGCTTCTTACATAAGCTAATTCCTAGAAAGCTGCACAGTAATATCACTTGTCTTATATTAAGGACCGCATCTGAAGCTGAACTCCTAAACAAGGGACATTCCATTACTCCGCTAAACGCAAAGAGGTGACAGAGATATCGCTTTTTTAGTTGTGTACGTGAAGGTATGGAATAGATTGCCTTCCAGAATAAGCGAAATCCAAAACTTGCAGGTATTAAGGAAGGAGATACAATGATTGCTATGCTTTCGCAACGTACGAAGCATCTTCCATATCTGCGATTCGCAAGATCACTACTTCGAAACCGGTCCTGATATAGCCTGAGGACGTTCACGAAGTTGTGCATGACATCTAAGCACCTTGAGCTCATAACTTATCCACATTCATCGTCATTACCGTCTTGGCACTTAAGAGACCTTAGCGGTATCCGTCGCACACATTTTCTAGGGTTTAGGAATAGCAAACCGATTACAAGATGAGTTTATTCTGCAACGACCTCTTCCTAACCTACCTGAGCTCTCCTACGGACAATTCCGCCTTAGGACTGCACTATGGAAAAAGTAGACGCCAGCACAAAAGCATCCGGTAAGGGATAATAAGAGATAACCACCATGGATGGTCACCATCAGTGACCCTTGTACTTTTCACTTAACCATGACCGCAATCACAAGACCCAGAAGGTCCCAGTCGGAACAGTCGCACGCATCCTGCAGGTGCTAACATTAGAATTCTGAATGCAAGTGGTATTTAGCCACTACGGATTAGTTCCTGAAGTGCTTCGACCCTTTGACTGACAGGTTGATCCAAAAGATGCATGGACCAAATAATATCCACAACCACCCGGCTTATCTCTTTCTATGATCACTTCATCAATGGTTTAAAGTTTCAACAATGAGTACAGCCTAACCTACCGACTGGCAGGTTCGCAAACCCGTAGTTATTCCTAATATAGGTTATTGCAGAGCAATGAGGAAACCATCGTGCAAACGATTTTCAGTCCTTACATCTTATCTCCATGTTCATTCCTTGTCTCCAGCTGTACAGTTATCACTTTCCAACTTCTTGACCACGGGGTCCGTGGAAAAAGTAGTAGGCTTATGACCTTTGAGGTACTCCTAGTAAAGGCCTCCTACCAGACTTAAACCTTGCACGTGATGTTGAAAGCGTTTGTTGCTGCTGATGCACCTAAGCTTAACATTAGAATTGTCCAACACCGTCTAAATGCTGACTTTAGATTAACATTTATGTGCCTTGGTAGATGTCGGTTGCTAGCTGGCCCTTATTGATGCTTTTTCATTAAACCTGTGTACTAGATACTGTTCTCCGCAGTTTCCAAACACTTCCAGTATGTACCCAGCAAAATAATATATATAACTTTCATGTTGTTGATAAAGAGAGCACTTTAAATATTCTAGGTCCAAGAGTCAGACATTTTGCTCTCCACTTATTCTCTCTTGGCCCCATATACTTAGCTTTATCTGGTATACATATGCCTTTCACTAATGGCAACACTAGTAGACAGACGCGTGAAAACCAGATCCTTTTCTTTAACTGCTTTTGCTAGTAAAACACTCGCATTTCCAGATTCAATTTCACTGGCACGAAAGCTAACCAACGACAGAGAAGCCTCGGTCACACTGGCTGGCTGGAACACCAGAAACTTTCCATCATCACGTTTGTTTATCTTGGCCGCCCGTGTGTTATTGATCTTTTAGCTGGCTCCAAATCCTAAAATGCGTTGTGCGTAATTGCAAGTGAATGACCAACTCCCACTGGTTGTTGTTACCATTCTACGTCTGTTTTCCCTTATCACTCTCTGAATAGGGCGCTAGAACAGCTCTTGCTAGGAAAACCACAAAAAATAGCCGGTGTGACAGCAGAATACTAGTTAATATTGCCACTGGCATTGCCGCTGACATTTGCTTCGGTACTTAAAATTGTGGAGAAATGACTCGAAATTCATCAAAGAACTGCACATTGCTGTGCAGCAACACGTGAGACAACAATCTCTCAAGTTCGAGCGAGCTCACGCACCAGAAGTAGAGTTGGTAATGCTCCACCAAAGCAGACAAAAATGGATTTCACGCCCAAAAGCAAATCGCCAACTTTTACTAAATTTTCTCATACTCCTCTCGTTGTTATTAGTGACAGGCTCCTCTAGCTCACTGATGTTTAGGACATAGTCTTATTAATATAGAATATGGGCTCTAAGGAATAAAACACGATGTTTAGCTAAGAAATGTGTGTATTTTCCAGGGCAAAATGTGTCAACTGCTCCAAAAGGTCTCCCGTGTTACTCAGGTAGACCGGGCTCATGCGGCCATGGTATAAGCTACAGAAACACTTAGAGGCTTAGAAATTACTAAACTCTACATTTCTAGTTGTTTATGTGGCTCAAAAGCCACTGAAGATGGTATGCTGGAGTCTTCTAAACATGGGTTAATTTTAAATGGTCCTGGATTCCCCTGCAGATAGAATATTCCTTATTGCATTTCTAGCTTTTTCGCGCTAAATTGTACCTTATTTGTGTATATTTGCCATGTGTGCCTGCAAAGTGTACTTTTCGGCCACCTACGCAGTCCCTAGTTGTCGCAGGGTATTACGAAATAATTAGAGCATTTCTGGATAGCTATGCGTATTTAGGACATATACCGCTATGTTACCATTTACACTTTCTTTTCTTTTCTCTGCTATCTGCTTGCAAAGTAGAAAGCCACTGTTAGCGAAAAAGAATAGTAGCATTAATCGTAGCTCAGCTGGTTTGTTGACCTATTCTGTGCCACCGTGGGGTCCAATATTAACCGAAGGCTTAATCCGAACGCAATTGCTGGCCACTGATCGCTTTCTGTCACCGCCATTATCTCTCGTTCGACGCACTCCTGCCAATCCTTCGTGGCAGCCGCTAGACGTGGCTGGCTCCGCGCATCGCTATAGCTTGCTTGGAGACAGCACTTATTTCCAAACTCTATTCTCTTGAACCGTTTGCATCACAGCTCAGCTGGCTCAGCGGCTTACCCTGTGACACTGTAGGTATCCACTAGCGACCAAGTCTTAAACGAATATCTCTACGCGCCCAGTCTTACTCTCTATTCTAGAGCGCTTTTCTCTGTTTAGCAGCAGCTAGTCGCCACAGGCTCCAAGCAACACTGAGGATATCCGTTGCTCGCTAGGAATCACTCATTTCCTACCACGTTTATTCACTTGCATTAAAACGCAGCTGGTGCAGTGACTGTGGCACTGTATGTATCCACATGTGACGGAATTTCTTACTCGAGTGGCTACAGATAGGCGCTGATGGTCTGCCACCAAAGCTAGTAGCTCGCTTGCCTCAACTTCAACACCTCTAGCTACCACAATTTAGAGCACGGTACTCGCACCGCTGCGCGAATTTGGGGTTTGCTAGTTGACACAACTTATCTTTCCAACTGTGTGCATGTAGACGGTTTGCGCCACATATCTTTGCTGGTTTGGTGACATTCTATGACACTGTGGTTATTAATTTGTAATTAGATTGCTTAACCCAACCAGCACATTTGGCCACTGAAACCCAGTCAATTAGCGCCATCTCACCATCGTCTCACCTTCGACGCCTGTTATTCTGTGTACCTCCATTTAATCCTAGCCGGCTTCTATTATGCTCAGCATCCTATCGGCAGATACCCACGAACATAATAGTCATTATGTGGTCTCAGATAATCCTCATCCCTTGAGGCATACATGAATATCGCCCCAGCGCGCCACAGCGCCATAATGTCCCTGGGTCTGACTATTACCTGACAGTATGCTCACTCATACGGACAACATGTTTTTTTTATAACTTTTATTAAAACGAAATGTTTTAACATTCCACAGAAGCTATTATTGTATGTATATTTGATCACGCCTTTACAGGTGTGTCTCGTTTTACCGAGAATATACTATGTATTTATTTATTTATTTATCTCCCCGTATCTTCTGGTTTCCCATTGCAACCAATGGTGCTTATCTACCCACTTCCTGCTCTTGTTAGGCGTAGCCTGGGATACTAGTCGGTAAGCAATGCACGTAAGACGTGACAAATACGACAGTATAGAAGTCGGAGGCGACTGAACCCAACGTGTATTGTACAGGCTACAAAAATAAGAAGCGAAGCAGACGGAGCGAGAAACGTGCAGAGAGGTACGCACCAAAACGGTTTGTGACAACGGACGTGCAGGCAGTAAAACAAATGGACGTTTCGAAGGTTAAAACAACCATGAAATCCAATGTTACAAGATACTGAAAGAGCATGTTTTCTGTTGCACTACAAGGCCCTGCCCTAGAAGGCTGCAGGATGTGGCTTTCGATAGAGCTGTTAGTGGGGGAAAATGGAAGGTGAGGGGGATGCGCATATTTGCAGAGGCTTGAGTAAGTTTCCGAAGTGGGTTGTGTAGCAGGTTTCTCTGGGTCCAGGCTTTGTTAGTTTTATTTATGACGATCGTGTGGACCAGAGTGCATCATCGGTGGGCCGTCGGGGCGGGCCGGTCAGAAAGCAAAAGACTGGCTAGTCCAGAAAAAGGCCGACAGGACCTTCCCTTTGCTGCAGACCCGACGGTGCGCTTGAGAGGTGTCACTCCCCCACCGCACTTTAGTTCACGGTCCACATCCCACGAAGAAATGCAAGCGTCCTCGTCCCACGGAGAAATCCGGGCGTCCTCGCCCCACGAAGGAATTCGGCGTCCTCGTCGGCAATGCCTGGGCGGCGTGTTCGTGCCAATCCGTTCGTGGGTGTCTGCGGTCGAGGGCGACTGTCTGTTCCTTGGATGAGGAAGGGGGCTTTGGGACGGCTACCGAGTCATTCCAGGGTTGCGTTGAGTCGGTTGGCGAGTCACTCGAGGGTTGCCTGTTCAGTTCCGGCGGTTGAGTTTCTGGAACGTAGAACTCAGAGGGGCTGGGCAAGGATCAGGAAAGTGGCTTGACGCCGGAGACGGAACATGGCATGCATGATCGAAGCAAATACGCTTTACAGGTTTTCAAAATGTTTTGGGCTTTTTGTCGATTTTGTAAAACGTTTGTGGGTGAGACGCAGGACAACCATTTAACACGAAAATGGCATGTTAATGGAAATAGCAAACGCTTACAAAATCGGAAAAACGGACAGTACGTTTAACCTGTCTACCGCGTCGGTCGGTTGACTGGGGTTGCGGCTTGATAGGTTGCGGGTCAAGGGGTACGGAGGGTTCTGGATTATCTAGTGCTCGGGAAGTCACCACAGGTGCGGGTGCTTGTGCGAGAGCATCAGGATGGGTTGCAAGTGGCTCGGCAAAGAAAGCCACTTTGAGGCGGTCGATGGACACAGTTGTTCGGTGACCATTCTGGTCTAAAGTAAAATGTTTCGGAATCCGTTGCAGAACTCTGAAAGGACCAGTGTGGGGAGGCTGCAGAGAGAGCCGCACTGCGTCGGTGCGGAGGAAGACGTGAGTGCAGGTAGAGAGTCCGCTGTGCAAATGCACATCTCTAGTCTGTTCACGGGGCGGGGTCGGGCGTAGTGAACTCACGCGATGAGCTAGGAAGGACGCAAAGTTAAGCGGAGGCATACCCGACGATGCGGGAAGTGAAACGAATGCTCCTGGTAACTTGAGCGTCGTGCCGTAAACCAGCTCTGCTGGTGCACAGTGTAAGTGAACCCTGATGCTGCTGCAAATGCCTAAGAGTACGAGCGAAATGTTTTCGCTCCAGCTAGGGTCGGAGGAGGCGCAGAGCGAGGCTTTAAGCTGTCTATGGAAGCGTTCAACTAACCCGTTGGCTGCTGGGTGATACGCTGTGGTATGATTGCGGCGA
This sequence comes from Dicrocoelium dendriticum, assembly GCA_944474145.2. Classification (NCBI taxonomy): domain Eukaryota; kingdom Metazoa; phylum Platyhelminthes; class Trematoda; order Plagiorchiida; family Dicrocoeliidae; genus Dicrocoelium; species Dicrocoelium dendriticum. The sequence continues at coordinate 2,391,164 of OX104070.1, forward strand.
CAGCCTAAAAAGTTGCAGAACGTATCGAATTGTGAAGATTCGAAAGGCGTTCCTCGGTCAGTTGTGATGGTGGATGTGCATCCGTAGTGCGGAAACCCATCGGTCCAAGAGGGCCCGGATAACAGTCTCAGCTGTGCAGTCTGTTACAGGAATGGCTTCTGGCCATCTGGTGAAGCGGTCGCCACATGTCAGAATGTATACGAATCCGCGTGAAGGAGGCAATGGACCAACCAGGTCTAAGTGTACATGCGAGACTTGAGAGTCCTGGGCAGGAAATGAACCAACAGGACTGCGGGTGTGACGATGTACTTTAGAGCGCTGGCATTGAAGGCAGGCGCGAGCCCAGGTACGAACATCTTTGTTTACGCTTAGCCAAACGAAACGTTTGGTGACCAGTTTCAAAGATGTACGGACACCGGGATGTGACAGTGAGTGCAGTGCGTCGAAGACTGTGCGCCTGAAGAAGACGGGCACGAGAGGTCTAGGACAACCTGTGGAAGTGTCACAGAGAACGGTTCCTTCCGTGGTTTGGAGAGGAACAGGCTGAACATGCAGCGAAGTGGACTGTAGAGTGCGTTGTATATCTTCGTCTTGAGCCTGAGCCAATGCCATGGCGGTAAGGTCGAAGGTAGGCAAACACTGGAGAGTGAGGTTGACGCGTGAGAGAGCGTCAGCGACTCTTCTTTGCAATAGCTAATCATTGTTGGCTCCATGTAGCTTACAAGTAGCCACTCCCTGACTCTCCAACCCTCATTTTCTTGTGCCGTCTGTCTCTCTTATGCTTCCCTCGCATGTTGATTTCTTCACCGAAACTGTAGGTATCCAATCATCGACAAACGTCTTAATAATATGGCTACACCAGCCACTGGTTCACTCTTTTCCAAAGCCAATATCTCTGCTTAGCATCAGTTAGTCGCAATAGCCTCCATTTAACTCTGCGGATATCCGGAGCTCTGTGGGAGTCGTTCCCTTCTTACAATATTCCTTCACTTGGAATGTTTGCTTTACAGCTCAGATGGTTTGCCGACCTATTGTGTGCCACCGTAGGATCCACCAGCTACTGAAGGCTTAGCCCAAACTCTATTGCTGGTCACTGTTCTCTCTCCTAGCGCGCCATTATCCGTCGTTCATCTTACTCGCGTAAACTTTTCTTGACAATAGCTAGACATTGTTGGCTCCATGTAGCCTACAAGGAGCCACTTCTTGACTCTCCAGCCTTCATTCTCTTCTGCCGTATGTCACTCTTAAGCCTCGCTTGCCTGTTGACTTCTTCAACAAAGCTGTAGGTATCCAGTAGTAGACAAACGTCTTAATACTTTGGCTACAGCAGCCACTGATTCATTCTTTCTTAGAGCCACTATCTCTGCTTACCAGCAGCTAGTCGCCATAGCTTCCATTTAACTCTGCGGATATCCGGAGCTCGCTCCCTCTTACAATGTTCATTCTCTTGGATTGTTTGCGTCACAGCTTAGCTGATCTGTTGACCTATCACTTACCTTCACTGGCCTATAGATACATTCATCGACCCTATAGGCATACACTAGTGACAGAGCGTCCGATTGGAATAGCTGCATCTAGCGACTGAGTCATTCCTAGCGCCAACATCTGTCGGTCGTCATAAATTCGGCATTTCTCTTCAGAAATAGCTAATGGCCATTGGCCCCATGCATATGCGATGATCCAGTGCTTGTTAGTAGCCACCCCGTATCTGAATAACCTTTACTCCTCTAGAATATCTGCATCCAGTCCATCCGCTCCCCTGCCACCAATTCAGCTTCAAGACTCTCCCGCGGCAACCTATTTATTTTCGCTTATTATGCCCCCCTCTCGGCTTACACTAACTACGTGCTGTTCATGCACCTGACAATCACTACCAACATTCTAACGCTCTTTGCTGTATTCCCAAGCAACTATCGACTCATAGCAAACGGATACTCGTACTTTACTTATTGGTGCAACGCTCTTTCCCCTACGCTGGCGATAGCAATCCACCTATACGGCTAATGATTCTATAGGATACTCAAAAGACATTTTCATCATAATTATTGTTGCACAGTGTACATGCTTTTGTCTCAGCCCAAATGTTATAACACAAGACATTCACAATATTAAATTCCATGCCTGTTCTTGCGATCTGCTCTCGGTTGTCTCCCACTTTCCCTTTTCTCTGAGGTCCGGGACATCTTGGAGATCTGGAATTGGACTGAGGAACAATTTTGCCCAAGACGGACGGAACAACCCACAAGGACTGACATGGAGGATGGTAAAACTCCACAAGGACCAACCTACAATCACCATAACCCTTGTCCAGTATGGAGAACTGGACATATCCTCATACTCCCATACATTATACATCTGAAAAATCTGGACAGCGGAAAAATTGAAACTTTTGCTCATCTGGACATACAACAAGGAGAAAAATCGCGATGTCCCTCTCCTCCAGCGACTACAAAAAATAATGGCGACCCAGATCAAAATACCCGTCCAACTAACAGAGGAAATTAGAAGCCATTACCCCGCGAAAAACCGAAGGTGAAACCAGTCGTCAAGCGGCTTTGCCAGTTCAACATTAATGTTCAAAATGCTTTACGGCAGTGTTGCAGGACGTGGTGGGTTTTCGCCTGGCAAGCGTTCTCCCTATAAAAAGCCACAAATGTCTGTTTAACAACACTGCGACGTGGCGGATGTGACTCGCCACTGAATAAAGTCACAGCCCACAACTACAAACTGGCAAGTCGACTAGATTCACAAATCTACTCTTCTTGACACCGTTTCAACTATACACGATTGAACCCGGAGTATCGTCGTGATATACAACAGTTTTAAACCTTGATCATGCCTAAGTTGGTGCGTCTCTATGAAACTGAGAATAAACTATCTATTTATTTATTTTACCATGAACATACAACCAATTTTCTACTATTACTGTCACAGTTGCCATAAAATGTTTGTACAGTTGTACATATCTGATCATGCCTCCATGGGCGTGCCTTGCATAGTCGAGAATAACGTATTTATTTATTTATTTATTTATTTACCTGAGACATGTCGTATGTCAGCAGTGAACTGCGTGACAAAGTCTAGGTGTCGTGTTTCCCGTGGTGAGTACTTGTCGCTAGCAGTGTTGAAGGCAAATAAAAAGAGCTTGTGTTCAGTGCAGACGGTGAAAGCGCGGCCTTCAAGTGTGTGCCGGAAGTGACGTATCGCTAAGTAAATGACGAGCAGTTCTCTGCCAAACGTGCTGCAGCGGTATTCCGCTGGCTGCAGGCGCTTGGAGAAGCACCCAAGGGGTTGCCATTGCCCACCAACGTGTTGTTGGAGGACGGCTCCTACCGCGACGTCTGAGGCATCAGTCGTAATAGAAAGAGGTGCAGTCAATTCCGAATGAGCGAGGAGGGCTATGTTAGAGATAGCATCCTTGAGTTCGGCGAAGGTTGCCTGTGCGGTGTCAGGGAAAGCGAACTCACGTTCATTTCCTCTGAGTAAGTCAGTCAGTGGCTGCATGAGCTGAGCGCAGCGCGGAACGAAGCGTCGATAGTAGTTGACCAAACCACAAAATCGACGGAGGTGCTTGTACGAAGTCGGAGCTGGGAAGTCCTTGATTGCCTGGATCTTATCAGGAAGGACTTCGATACCAGACTATGAAACAAGGTGGCCTAGGAATCCTAACGTTGATTTGCCGAGTTCGCACTTAGCCGAGTCGACTGTGAAACCGTGTTGGGTCAAACGCTGGAAGAGAGCTCGAACATGCTCGAGTTGCTCTTGTTCCGATGAACTGGCTACTAATATATCATCCAGGTAGGAATAAGCGAAGTCTAGGCCACGAGTGACATCGTGGATGAAACGTTGGAAAGTTTGTGTGGCGTTGCACAGTCCAAATGGCATTCTTAAATATTCAAACAAACCAAAAGGCGTGATGACGGCTGTTTTAGGAATGTCATTGTCTTCCACAGGTATCTGGTGATAGGCGCGAACTAGATGGAACTTGCTGAAGATCGTCTTACCTGTGAGGCATGCGGTAAGGTCCTGCATGTGTGGGATGGGATACCCATCTGGGAGGGTTAGGCGAATGAGTGCGCAGTAATCACCGCAAGGGCTCCAGTCACCAGATTTCTTGGGGACCATCTGCAGGGGCGATGACCAAGGGCTATCGAAAGGGCGGATTATTCCAAGTTCAAGCATGTGCTCAAACTCCGCCCTAGCTACCTTTAGTTTCTCAGGCGATAGTCGGCGTGGACGGCATGACACAGGTGGGCCATTCATCTGTATGTGGTGCATGACTTGAGCTGCCACGGTCGAAGCTGCGTTCATTGGCTGAACGAGCTTGGGATACTGAGAAAGGAAGTTAGGGTAGTCTGTCGAGATCTGGGGAAATGAATAGACCGGGGATATAAATGTGACGTCGGCGGTGAAGCCACGTACAATGAGTTTCGTTGCAGTGTCGACTATCAACTGGCGTTTCGCGTCGACCAAGAGGTCGAAATGCCTGAGAAAGTCAATGCCGATGATGGCAAAGGGGACTGCAGCGACGGTGAATACCCAGCGGAAAGTGCGTCGAAGACCGAGGTACAGGGTAAGTGACCGTTGACCGTAGGTGGCTATTGGCGTGTCATTGGCGGCACTGAGGCATGTCGAAAGAATTGGTAGGCTCACCTGGCATAGGGAGAAGGACACAGACTTCCGCCCCGGTATCAACTAATAACTGGGCATCGGAGTCATAATCCCTACTGTAGATGAGACGGCTTTGAGCTTTGCCGACATTCGTGGCCATTACAGCCCGGTGTGGCGGATCATCTATAGCGGAGTAGCTACAAGGCTGTGCGCACTTACGGGCTTTAGTACCGAAACGCGAGTGGTAAAAGCAGTAACCTGTGGCACCAGGTTTTGTGCGACGGGGCGTTGATCCATACCGGTTGCGGTGCTTACGGTTTAGAGTGAGTTCCTCGATCTGGCGCTGAAGCGACGCTATCTGCAATGATAATGCATCTATTGCGGACGGCTGGCTAGTCGCGCCTGTCGTTGTGGTTGCGCCAGCGCAAAGCTGCTTAGGTGCTTTGGTTTCAGTCTCTGGCTGGTGCCGTCCGATGACGCAGTCTGCTAGATCTGCAATTGCTGTGATGGGCAAGTCACTTGCTACTGAAAGGATAACCTGAGTGCTTGCAGGAAGGCGTTGCATCCACAGCTCGCGGAGAAACCCTACGTCCATGTTGGAAGTGCCGATGAGTTGTAGCATTTCGCGCAACAAGGCTGAGGGCGTTCCACCTCCTAGCTGCAAATCACCAAATAGTTGCTGCAGACGGACCTTATCAGAAGGCGTGATTCGCTAAATAATAGCCTGTTTAAGAGTCTCGTATTTCATTACTACAGGGCGGCAAAGTATGATGTATCTCACCTGCGAGGATATACTCTGAGGAAGACAAGATTTTAGCTGATTATACATAGCGAAATCAGAAGAAATCTTACGAATATAAATTACGGATTCTAGGTGCAAAAACCATAATAATGAATCATTCTCCCCAAAAAGAGGGGCCAATGCAACCGAACGGCTGAACGGCGTCAACCGCGCATATATAAATAAAAAAAAAATAAATAAATAGTAGATTCTCGGTAAAACGAGACACACCTGTAAAGGCGTGATCAAATATGCATACAAGCATAGCTTCTGTGGAATGTTAAAACATTTCGTCATAATGAAAGGTATAAAAGAAAAGATGTTGTCCGTATGAGTGAGCATACTGTCAGGTAATAGTCAGATCCAGGGACATTATGGCGTTGTAGCGCGCAAAAGTCCGTCAATACACAAGTTGGGCGTAATTTCGCCAGGTAGTGATCCGTGAGCACAAGAGCCTAAACAAGGTTTTGTTGCAACCAATAACCATTACGAGATAGGGATGATCTGTGCTTCAACAAAGCATTCGTCATTGCAGAATTAGTTGCACAGGTTCGATGTAGAAGGCTGAGGACTGCGTCAGTGTGAAATGCTTAGCTGTGACTTTATTTTGTGGCGAGTCACATCCGCCACGTTGCAGCGTTGTCAAGCGGACATTTGTGGCTTTTTATAGGGGGAACGCTTGCCAGGCGAAAACCCACCACGTCCTGGAACACTGCCGTAGCTTTTGTTGAACAGTAGTGCAAGTCGGTTATGCATCGTATAGACCGATTTTGCATTCTATTATTCGCAGTCGGTTGACAGCCAAAATTCTTCGTTGGTTGGCCGAATGGCTTAGTACTGATACGCCAGCAGTCGTTGGGGCCGGTCAATGATGCAAGATTCAAAGAGTCGAATGATAATGATGCAGGTGAGTAAACACATTGTTAATAGAGGCCGGCTCTTCTATTATATTCTTGCTCTGCTCGCAAACCGTGTCCAGCTATCCACGCTGGACTTGTCATGGGGTCGGTGAGTGAAGTTGTTTCTTGTGGCTGATTATGTCCTTAATAGGTAAAAACGCCATTCTCTGCAAATTGGATTAGGGATTCCTGCAAATGTAAGTAAGTGTAACTGTTTCCATAGCCAAGTGAAAATTCCATGGAAGACCATCAGAATAGTCACGTATACGTGCGCAACGCTGTCCGTGAAATGACATCAGAATAGCTCCATGTGACTGGCGAATAGGAATGTTTGAGGCAGTGAAGGTAATCACGCCAGAGTTTTTTGTATTCGGTTGTGGAACGGGGGATCCATGAACATATATTATTCCAGGTGATTAAATTGTTCTCTGAGTACGAGGCAAGCTAAACCCATTTGTTTGGACCCCGTGAAGGTAGAGCTTCCGGAATGGCGGAAAGAGCTCCATTTGGACCAGTGTGTGGGTTTTTCATTTCCTGGAGAAACGACCAAGCGTTTTTAGGATGGGTCGGCCAGTCCAGGGGGATAAATCTACTTGTGTTGGCGGATGTACCTGTGGAAATCTCGGGAAAAACGGGCAACGGACAAGAGGTGGCCAAACAGAGACAGCAATGAATCAAGAAGCACTAACACAGACTGGTGGCGCTCACCGGCGCCTATGATACATTCAAATTTATGTAATTTTGTTTAGTATACATAATTTGCAAGCGCGTTCTATACATTACGTCGCTGGTGTGACTCAGACTACAGCTAGTACGTGGGAAGAAGGTTCTGCACGCGCAGGGTCAAAAGACCGATATAACAAAGCGTTTTAACAAAAGTTAAGCGAATGATGCGATGGTTTTAGAGAAACAGGTAAACCGATGGTGATGGCAGAAGCCAGAATGCGAGAGGCATCTTAGGTGAAACTGAGGACAACTAGGTTGAGACCGAATGCGGGAGCAAGACAGGTAGAGCAACATTCCAAGAGGAAAAGAAATTTCAAGGAATCGGCTAAGAGCGAATGAATGCTGACGGCAATGCGAGGGGTAGTTCGTAAGAGTAATAACGCTAAGGCTTTCATGATTCTACAGTCCAAAAGCCGTCAGAATCTAGGAAAATGGTCACAGGGGGCCATAACTGCCGCGCATTGGGAGTCGTTATGACACGTACGGTCTCAATAGTATACCAGTGCGAGCATAAGGTAAAGAGCATAGGAATAGGAAGAGTGGTAATTTGAGCATACTAATGTAAGTACTAGTCAAGCAACACTTAGCTTATCCTCTAGATCCTCTATTGCAAAAAGCAGATAAAATACGTGGTAGGTGAGAAAACAATATGATCACATGTAATTAATCACAAAATCACTGAAACGAGCTCACCAGAATGAAAAAGCAAAATGGCGGGCGGCGTGTTCCTGATAGGGTGTCACCAATTGTTGGGCGGAGCCTGGGATATTAGTCGGTAAGCAATGCACGTAAGACGTGACAAATACGACAGTATAGATGCCGGAGGCGACTGAACCCAACGTGTATTGTACAGGCTACAATAATAAGAAGCGAAGCAGACAGAGCGAGAAACGTGCAGAGAGGTACGCACCAAAACGGTTTGTGACAACGGACGTGCAGTCAGTAAAACAAATGGACGTTCCGAAGGT
>OX104070.1:2399647-2460700 GCA_944474145.2 Dicrocoelium dendriticum
CGGAGCTACTCACAGGGGAACGACTTCTTGTCTTGGAGTATGCAGACGACATTGTCCTCATCTGTGACATCTCCCAGGCGTGCCAAGCCGCGCTGGACAGATTATCACCGGCTTTTCGCCTCTTCGCGGTTTGCTTTGCACCATCAAAATGCAAAACTTTCCCCAAAGATTGGCCTGGATCGTCTCCTGAGCTGACCCTAGGTGGGGATCTGCTAGAAGTCGATCAGAAATTCAATTACCTGGGAAGTTGTATCATCGCCCTTGGAATCGAAGATGAGATCACGAACCGCGTGGCAAAAGCTCTAGGTGCTTTTGCTAGTGTTCGCCACCTATGGCGGTGGCGCGACATCACTCTCGCCCTGAAGGGTAGAGTGTACAATGCAGCGGTACGTTCGACCCTACTCTACGGTTGCGAAACCTGGCCCCTAAGATGGGCGGACATGAAGAGACTCGTTAAATTCGACCATCGGTGCCTTCGCAGTTGGCGCACATCTGGTGGGAACACCGCGTGAGTAACGAGCGTGTTCGACGCATTGTTTACGGCCCAGAAAAAGGGAATGAACCGCTCTGCACCGTTATTTCCCGCACCAGGCTCCGATGGCTCGGTCACGTGTTACTCATGCCAGCCAACCGACTCCCGCGACGTGCGTTGTTTGCTCACCGGGGATGTGGGTGGAAGAAGAGGAGGGGTGGCCAAGCGATGACTTGGTCCAGGGGAATGAAGTCCCTCACCTCGGAGCTAGCCTCTGTTGGAGCGTCACGGCTCCCTGGTTGGGGTTTAAAAGAAGGCGAACGCGTTTGGCTGGATACACTTGCTGACGTGGCAAGGAGCCGACCTCAGTGGCGTTCCTGCTGTGAGTTTCTTTGTCCCTCCCCATCCCTTTAGCCTCCAACTCCATCTACGATCTCATTTCCTAGGGTAAAACATAATAAAAGTTTCTTTTTGCACGGTAGCTGGCTGGCAGCTTACCGGAACGATGCCCATCCGTTGCTGGTAGCTCAGCTGGCATGCAACTGTTGTATCTATTTTTCCTTTGTGTATTAAATTATATGTATGTTTGGATGTAATTCCTTTTACTGCTCGGTCATGTGAGCCGTGTGGATTCGACGCGAATACCGAAACAACTTTTATACGGTCAGCTGAGTATAGGGAAGCGGCATGCTGGGAAACCAAAGTTACGTCCCCAGGGCATGATTAAAGTGAGCCTCACGCGTTCTAAACTTGATTGCAGATCATGGGAATCGAAGGCGGTTGATCGGCGTGCATTGCGCGATCTAATCACGAAGGCAGTTGCTGAAGTGCGGGAGAAAGACCTCATGCATGCAGAGAAGAAGCGGCAAGTGCGGAAGCGGCAAGCACCAATGAATTGTACTCCATCAACATCGAGCGCATGGTGCTGTAGAACATGCGGTCGCGAGTGCCTTAGTCAGGCAGGCCTAGTGAGCCATGAGAGAGGTCACTCGGGACCACTGCCGAAGCGACGACGGGTCCAGCAGTGAACGTGGGCAGCACTGGCGCAGCGTTTGTAGGCACGCTGAATTCGATTTACTAACCGCGTGCTTTCTTTATTCCAGGTGGTGGGTTTACTGTTTTTACCTTAATGCTTTTCTTTCTCATATAAATATCTCCCTGTACTCTATTCCATTAACTTGCACACATCGCTTCAGCCAATTGTATTCAATTTCCGTAGCATATTTGTGTTCGTGGCATTCCGTGAACTATACCTCCTGACCTCGTGCACTTAGCTAGGATCTGTTTGTAAACAACTTATTACATATGCTATTTACTTAAGGTTTATGTCACCGTTTCCTTATGCATTAGTCGAGTTTTTCTCTTTTTCTTTCTCTCAAATGTTTGGCTGTTGCTTGATATCCCGGTGTGGATGCGCTTGATGTGCATGTTGACAATGTGCCTACCTGTCTATTACCCAACCAACTTACACTTAAACTAGGTCTTTTTAAGCTGGAAAAATTTCATTCCGCTTTATTTAGTTTGTTCTGCCTCCCTGAATAATGTTCTATTAACTGGCCACGCTGCTTACACTAATTGTGCTTATCTTCGGTAATTTTGTTGCGTTTTGTAGCATTTTTAAGCAACTTGTGGACATCTCTTACTTATCACGGATTTGTTGTTAACGCACTTACTTCATATGGTAAATTAGCGAAGAGTTATGCCACCGTATCTGTATGCATTGTTGGATTTATTTTATTTCAACTTGTCGTTTAATGTGAATGGCTGTTGTTTGATATCCCCGGTGTGGATGCGCTTGATGTGCATGTTGACAAGGTGCCTACCTGTCTATTACCCACTACCTCGTCCATACTGGCTCCGGGAGACAGTTGGTCGTTGCTGGAGGGGACGGGGTGCATGGTTCTTGTGGCTGTGCTGGGCTCAAAGAGCGGCTCCATGCACTCAGTGTGGAGCGGACTACGGTCCAGCCACCGCCTTGTGTGCGCTTGATTTCCCAAATACAGCGTGCTTGTGTTTGCCTGTGAAGGAGTGTGGGCCGGCTCCGTTGATGAAACGTGGTTCCCATCCGCATGCCTCCCGGTCTTATTCCTTCGGGTTTACACTGGATATGGGGTGTGTGTTTGGAGCTGTGGGTGGTGCAGCGCAAGCCATCCATGGTCCCTCTGTAGGCGCAGGCGTCCTGTGACTTGCCACAATGACAGCCAAATTCGAAACCGGATGCCGCCAACCATGTAATGCCTTCATGTACTGCGGCACAATAGCGGAGGAGTTTTCCCACATCTAGCTGACGTGTATAAGGATGATGGTGATGGTACCCGTACAAAGCAGCCTCAACGTTTGTCGGCGCCAAATAATTTGGATATATAATCCTTCCTACAGCTTCCCATTACCCAGACTGACTTCGTTGTTGCTTGCTAATGATCCAAGACTTCTGAATCCGATTTTGTAAGGCAACTCGCGTCGTTAGCCTCTATTCTTATTTACAATCCCTTTCATGAATTTTCCATTCGCTTTTTGTGCATGGCTCCAGACATATTACACAAGCTTTCTCCTACTTAGCATACGTTTGCACTCATCTCACAACTGAGGACTATTCATTAACCAGCGCGATGCAGCGCTCAGCCTAGTAAATGCAGCAGCTAGCCGTCGTAGGCTCCATGCATCTCTTCGCATATCTGAAGCTTGCTTGAAGTCACCACTTATTTCCAAACTTTATTCTGTTGGACCGTTTTGTATAACAAATCACCTGTTTCAGTGCCTTATTCTGTGACAATGTGGGTATACACAGAGAGCAAGTCTTAATCGAACAGATCAACTCGCCAACTGTTACTCTCTTTTCTGATGCCATTTTCTGTGGTCAGCAGCAACAGTTAGTCGCCATGAGCTCTATTCAACTCTGCGGATATCCGGAGCTCGTTAGGAGCCGTACCTCCCCACAACGTTTATTTTCTTGGGCTGCTTGCAGCAAAACTCTGCTGGATTGCTGACCTATTCTGTGACACTGTAGGTATCCACTAGTAAATGAAAGCTTACTCTGAATGCCATCGCTGGCAACTGAGTTCTCTCCTTGCTCCGTTATCCGTCGTTCGCCTTACTCTCGCCAAATCTTCTCGGTAGCAGCTAGGCGTAGTTGACTCTATACAAATTTGTAGCTTGAATGGAGCCACTCTCCAACCCCTATTTTCTTGAAAAGCCTGTGTCTCTATTCTTCGCTCGCTTGTTGTTTTATTTATTAAAGCGGTAGGTATCCACTAACGGCCAATCCTTGTAAGGATATCGCTACACCCGCCACTGATGGTAACTTTCCTAGAGCCATTATCTTTATTTAGCACCAGCTAGTCGCCATGGGCTCTGTTCAACGCTGCGGATGTCGGGAGCTCGATAGGAGACACTGATTCCCTACAAACTTTATGCATCTGGACTGGTTGCACCACGGCACAGCTGGTTTGTTGACCTATTTCGTGCCACCGTATGATTTACTGGTAACTGCTTGCTGAATTCTTATGCCATTGCTGGCCACTGAGCTCTCTCCTAGCGCCGTTATCTCTCCTTCGCCTTACTCTCGTCAACTCTTCTTGAGAGCAGCCAGTCCTTTTTGCTCTATGCATCTCCATGTAAATCTGTAGGTTGCTTGGAGCCACCATGTATTTCCTTTTTTCTCTTGTACCGTTTACATCACAACTCAGGTGGTTCGGTGACTTATTGTGTGACAATATAGACATCCACTAGTGACACAGTCTTAATCGAATAGCTTCACCCGCACACTGTTACTCCCTATTCTAGCGCCATTTTCTCTGTTTAGCAGCAGTTAGTCGCCCTAGGCTCCATTCAACTCGGCGGATAACCGCAGCTCGCAAGGAGTCACTCAATCCCAACAAGGTTTATCATCTTGGACTGCGCATCACAGCTCAGTTGGTTTAATGACATATTCTGTGAGACCGTAGTATCCACCAGTAACTGCAAGCTTAATCCGGATGTCATCGCTGGCCACTGATCTCTCTATCCTACCGCCGTTATCTGTTGTTCGCGTTACTCTCGTTAGCTTTTCTTGACAACAGCTAGCCGTCGCTGGCTCCATGCAGCTTTGTAGCTTGTATGGAGCCACTACTTTACTCTCCAACCTTGATGTTCCTGATAAGCCCTACTATCTACTCTTTGCTCGCTTGTCTCTTTATTCGTTGAAAATGTAGGTCTTCAATAGTGGACAAACCTCTTAGTGATATGGCTACACCAGCCACCGATGCTACGTTTCATAGAGCCATAATCTCTGCCTAGAAGCAGCTAGTGACCATAGGCTCTTGGCACCACTGCGAATATCTGGAGCACGCTAGGAAGCACTCCTTCCCGACAACGTTTATTCTATTAAAAGGTTCGCATCGCAGCTCAGCTGGTTTGTAGACCTATTCTGTGCCACCGTGGGATCCAATATTAACTGTAGGCTTAATCCGAACGGAATCGCTGGCCACTGATCGCTTTCTGCCACCGCCATTATCTCGCGTTCGACGCACTCCTGCCAATCCTTCGTGGCAGCCGCTAGACGTGGCTGGCTCCGCGCATCGCTATAGCTTGCTTGGAGACAGCACTTATTTCCAAACTCTATTCTCTTGAACCGTTTGCATCACAGCTCAGCTGGCTCAGCGGCTTACCCTGTGACACTGTAGGTATCCACTAGCGACCAAGTCTTAAACGAATATCTCTACGCGCCCAGTCTTACTCTCTATTCTAGAGCGCTTTTCTCTGTCTAGCAGCAGCTAGTCGCCACAGGCTCCAAGCAACACTGAGGATATCCGTTGCTCGCTAGGAATCACTCATTTCCTACCACGTTTATTCACTTGCATTAAAACGCAGCTGGTGCAGTGACTGTGGCACTGTATGTATCCACATGTGACGGAATTTCTTACTCGAGTGGCTACAGATAGCCGCTGATGGTCTGCCACCAAAGCTAGTAGCTCGCTTGCCTCAACTTCAACACCTCTAGCTACCACGATTTAGCGCACGGTACTCGCATCGCTGCGCGAATTTGGGGTTTGCTAGTTGCCACAACTTATCTTTCCAACTGTGTGCATGTAGACTGTTTGCGTCACATATCTTTGCTGGTTTGGTGACATTCTATGACACTGTGGTTATCAATCGAAACAGTTAGTTCCCGATGAAACTCTTAGCAGAAAAGTTAACACAAGGGTGCCGCACGATTTAATTCCGGAATAATTTCTCTGCATATTTTCAAGTGCGTACTACAGACGTGTGAATTTATAGCGCCATGAAAGTAGGGCAGTTAAAATTGCAAATTGACCAAATTATACACACCGACAATCATGTCACTTTGTCATCTGTGCCCGACCTGCTACCAAGGCAAGGACAGGGTCACAAATAGGTCTTTCTGCACACACAGATTTGGGCCGAGTTGTTTGATATCCACGGCCTCAGCACATCGTAAAGTTAGGGGTTCATTGATGCATAGATAACACGGAACGCCCGCACGGGGTCTACACGGTGATTATCAGTCAGCAGGTGGCAGGCGATTTATGAAGCCGGTTGTTTTTATGGAGCTTTATATAAGTACCCACCGTTTTTCCTCACTCAGTTTAGTGCTGAGAAAGAGAAAGCATGTGTGCCCACGGTACCAAAGATGAAGGTAACCCTGCACTTGCCATTCTAGGGCGACGACGTATGCCAGGTTTTTCAACGCCGATTGAAATCTGCAGTGGCGCGCGTATACCCTGCGGCGGAACCAGTACTCATCTACACAACGAATCGTATCCCTACATTATAGGTTAAACCCCGTTGTCACTGTCCAGCCGTTCAAATATCCTTTACCAATTTATATGTATTTGCAAGCCCGAATACGTGGGCATGACAGAATGACACTTGAGGGTGAGGGTCGCGGAGCACATACCGGCGTGGGTGAGTAAATATGTTTCGCAGAGGACCACATCCACCACCTTGAATACGCAGCCAAGGAAGCGAAATGAAGTTCCATACAAACAACCAGCTTCATACATCGCCCGTCATCTGCTGACTGATAATCACTGTGTAGACCCCGTGCGGGCGTTCCGTGTTATCTATGCATCAATGAACCCCTAACTTTACGATATGCTGAGGCCGTGGATATCAAACAACTCGGCCCAACTCTGTGTATGCAGAAAGACCTATTTGTGACCCTGGCCTTGCCGTGATAGCAGGTCGGGCACAGATGACAAAGTGACATGATTGTCGGTGTGTATAATTTGGTCAATTTGCCATTTTAACTGCGCTCCTTTCATGATGCTATAAATTCACACGTCTGTAGTACGCACTTGAAAATATGCAGAGAAATTATTCCGGAATTAAATCGTGCGGCACTATTGTGTTAACATTTCTGCTAAAAGTTTCATCGGGAAGTAATTTTTCAATTTTCTCAAACGCCACCTCCTGAAACATAGTGTGAAACATCTGGAAGGTCTTGTCAGGTTGAAATGTAAAATTGCGAAACTGTCCGTGCGAAAGGAGTTCCTGGGGCAATGTTTAAATGTATACGGTTTCCACGCTGCTTATTGCAAGAGTATGCGTGTGCAGAAACTACGATCGAACGCTAGGAATTTAAGACGAATGACCAGGTGCTTTCTCGAGGCAACTACAGAAAAGCTCAAAAATACCGCGAGATGTGCTTGGCCAAACGATCAGCAATCGACAAAATAACTTTGATATGTTACTTCAAATTTGTTAACTTCTGTCAAAATTTGGTACGTGAAACTAAGAGGATCTGGACTGAGCGTTTTTCTAAGTCATTGAATTACAAACTGTTTGAGTATAGTTTACCGTTTGGGCCATCCAAGTATGTTACCAACCTCTCCTCTGTGCCATTAACTCCCCTACAACTAGAGGCTCTTTCATGTGGGTTGAAATTTTGTGTCCCACCTGGAAAGTCTAACAGCATAGAAACCCAAGCTATAATGGAGGTATTTTACAAACAACTGGTCGGACTTACGCCAACCTCCAAAATAACGAACAGTGGCTTAAAGCAAAACTCGTGGATCTTGAACACCAGTATCGAAACTCCAGCTCTGGTCAAAGATCTCCCCTCGAAGCTAAACATTTAGAGGCCTTAAAACAACTCAAGGCAGAGGAAAAGGTGGTTGTTCTTCACCCAGACAAAGGTTCGTGTGCTGTAGTGTTAGACAATTCGGCTTATATAGAAAAGATGATGACAGTACTAAGCGACCGCACTAAATTCGAACCAGACGGCACGCCTAACAACCCAGTGGAGTTGGAGAAAAGAATAAACGTCGAACTGCAAACGTTGTTAGAAGGAAATTTCATAACTGCTGTAACCGCAAAATCCTTAAGACCCAGGGGTACGCAGACACCACTGCTTTCTGGGTTGCCAATATTGTACAAGGTGGACGTCCCTTTGAGACCGATTCTGTCCATGAGCAATTCCCCACAACACAAGCTAGCTAAGTGGCTTGTAGCACTGTTGGAGCCAGTTAAACGATCAATTGTTAAACATAGCCTGAGAGATACGTTTGAGTTAGTGGAACTTCCGGACGGTATGGAATTGCTAGGAAAATTCATGGCCAGCATCGATATCATCTCACTATTTACCAATGTGCCACTAACAGAGCCGATTCAGATTATCTGTAATCATGTGGTCGAGAATCAAGTAGAAATAAGCATACCAGTCTCGGAATTAGAACGACTTCTTCTGTTATGTACATCAAATATCAAGTTCTATTTTCAAGAAAAAGGCTACCGCCAAGTGGATGGTGTTGCAATGGGCAGTCCACTGGGACCGGTATTAGCAGACATTTTCGTCGCCCATCTCGAAAATCAAGTCAGGGACGAGGTCGATGGAACAGTGTTGTTTAGTAGGTATGTGGACGACATTTTGTTAATCTGCGACAGCGGTTATCATCTAGCCCAACTGGTTACTAAGTTGAATGGCTTAAACCCAAACATTAAGGTGACAGCGGAGCACGAACAGCATGATACGCTGCCGTTTTTAGACATCCTGATCGAGCGTAGAAGTGACGGTTCAGTACGCAGATCAGTTTACCGCAAGCCAACGTGGAAGGGAGAGTACTTGAATTTCTACAGTTTTGTCCCCAAGAGGTACAAACATGGTCTAGTGAAGACTGTTCAACAGAGCTAGAAAAATATGCACTGCTGACACGCTGGAACAAGAGGTGCGACTGATAACCAGCACCCTCGTAGACAATGGGTACCCACCGTCATTCCTCGCTCAGTTTAGGACTGAGAAAGAGAAAACATGTGTGCCCACGGTACCAAAGATGAAGGTAACCCTGCACTTGCCATTCTAGGGCGACGACGTATGCCAGGTTTTTCAACGCCGATTGAAATCTGCAGTGGCGCGCGTATACCCTGCGGCGGAACCAGTACTCATCTACACAACGAATCGTATCCCTACATTATAGGTTAAACCCCGTTGTCACTGTCCAGCCGTTCACATATCCTTTACCAATTTACATGTATTTGCAAGACCGAATACGTGGGCATGACAGAACGACACTTGAGGGTGAGGGTAGCGGAGCACATACCGGCGTGGGTGAGTAAATATGTTTCGCAGATGACCACATCCACCACCTTGAATACGCAGCCAAGGAAGCGAAATGTAGTTCCATACAAACAACCAGCTTCATACATCGCCTGCCACCTGCTGACTGATAATCACTGTGTAAACCCCGTGCGGGCGTTCCGTGTTATCTATGCATCAATGAACCCCTAACTTTACGATGTGCTGAGGCCGTGGATATCAAACAACTCGGCCCAACTCTGTGTATGCAGAAAGACCTATTTGTGACCCTGGCCTTGCCGTGGTAGCAGGTCGGGCACATATGACAAAGTGACATGATTGTCGGTGTGTATAAATTGGTCAATTCGCCATTTTAACTGCGCTCCTTTCATGATGCTATAAATTCACACGTCTGTAGTACGCACTTGAAAATATGCAGAGAAATTATTCCGGAATTAAATCGTGCGGCACTCTTGTGTTAACTCTTATGTGGATATTAATTTGTACTTAGATTGCCTAACCCAACTAGCAAATTTGGCCACTGATGCCCAGTCAATTAGCGCCATTTCACCATCGTCTCACCTACGGCACCTAGTCTTCTGTGTACCTCCAGTTAATCTTAGCCGACTTCTCTTATGCTCAGCTTTCTATCCTCAGCTACATACAAACATATTAGCTTTTATTTGGTCTTAGGTAATCCTTGTGATGTGGAGTATATTTAACTTGCGCCAGCCTGTCGCTTTATCTGATGGGTTCTGTTTGCAACCAATTGTAATTACATACCCACCTTCTGCTCTCCAGTTGGAATCTATCGCTCTAAGCTAATACCAAGTGAATTTCTTACGGGAACCTGTGCTTATTACATAAGTTAATATACCAAGCGGTGCACAGTGATATCCCTAGCCTGACACTGAGAAGAGGATCAGAATTCAACCTCCGAAACAAGCACTGCACAGTTGCCCCGCTGCCAGCGAGGAAGAAACTACGTTCACGTTTCTTCCTTGTCGCTTATGTAAATATCTGGAACAAATTACCCTCACAGCTGCGGGAGATTCACAATCCACAGACTTTCAAGCAGGAGGTACGAAAGTTTATGTGCCTGGATAACATAAGACGCCTTTTCAACATCTGTTATTCTGATGACAACATTTTGAGACCGGCCCCGATGGGGCATAGATCACAATTTGATCAGCTCTAGCACAACTTTGTATTGCGCTCAACTAGGCTCCATGACAGGAGCATCTTGGGCTCACAGGTCCTCCCCATACTTTGCGGTCCCTGTCACACTACGTGAGAGATCTTGGCCCGATCAGTTGAACTCAGCTTACAGATGTTAGGACTGCTAATCCGACCACAAATGGTATTCAGCCTACCCCAGTAGTAGCTGAGCGCTTTACTGGCTCCCACCGACAATTAGTTAAATGGGAAGTCTTGAAATAGTAGGCGCTACCGCAAAGGCAACCTGGAAACGCTAATCGGTAACTCAAACCCTTTGAATGCTCCTTCTCGACTCCCAGTTTCTTACGGCTCAACAGATCAGCATGTAAAGCAGCCTAGTACTATTGAATGGGAGCATCGTAAGCCTGTAGGCACTGACCAGGTCGGATATTGCATAGCAATGGGGATGCAATCCGAACGGACAAACTTTACTTCACTTCTCCCTTCTCTTCTACACGTTGGTTCCTTCGTCTCCATCTTTACCCCTCAGTATCTTGCAAATACCTAGTCCACTAGGTCTCTTGCGAATACTTATACTTGTGACCCATGAGTCACGTCTACTAAAAACATTTTAACAACATTAAGCCTCATGTGAAATGCCAGGTTCTAGCGTTGTTGCCCTAATTGAAGCATTTTCATTAAGTCTGAGCACTAGTTACTATAGTCAGCAGTTTCCAAACACTATCAGTAGGTAAGCCGCAAAATAAAAATATATCTTTCTTATTGTTGACAATGAGCGCACTTTAAAAGTTCTAGACCCAATAATCAGACATTTTGCTCTCCACTTATACTCTCTTGGCCCCATATACTTAGCTTTTTCTGGTATACATGTGCCTTTCGCTATTGGCAACACTAGTAGACAGTCATAATGAAAACCAGATCCTCTTCTTTAACTGCTTTTGCTCGTAAAACACTCGCATTTCCAGATTTCATTTCACTGGCACGGAAGCTAACCAATGACAGAGAGGCCCCTGTCACACTGGCTGGCTGGAGCACCAGAAACGTTCCATCACCACTTTTATTATCTTGGCCGTCCGTGTGTCATTTATCTTTTAGCTGGCTCCAAAGCCTACCATGCGCTATGCGTAATGGCGGGTGAACAACCAGCTCCCACTGGTTTTTGTTACTATTCTACTCCTGATTTACCTTATCGCTCTTTGCTTAGGGTGCTAGAACAGCTCTTGCCAGGAAAATCACAAAAGAAATAGTCGGTGTGACATTAGAGTACCAGTTAACATTGCCAACCGGATGAACACCGCCGGCACTCTCTTCGGAACTTAAAAATGGAGAGAAATAAAGCGAAATTCATCAAAGAGCTGCACAATAGTGTGCATCTACACATGTGGCATAACAATACCTCAAGTATGAGCAAGCTCAACCACCATAAGTAGAGTTGTTAAATCCCATCCCATGTAGCCCAAAACGGATTTCACGCCCAAATGCAATTAGCTAAATTTTACTAAATTTTCCCACGCTTATTTCTTTATTTTTGGTGGCAGGCTCCTATAGCTCACTGACGTTAGAGACAGAGCCACATGAATATAGAATATCGGCTCTAAGGGACAAATCTTGTGATGTTTAGCTAAGTAATGTGTGTACTTTGTAGGCCGAAATCTGTTAACGGATCTGAAAGATCCCCAGGGTTACTCAGGTAGACCTGGCTCATGCGGGCTTGTTGTAAACTTTAGAAAAGCTTAGAGGCTTAAAAATGCTAAACTCTATTTTACTGGTTGTT
This sequence comes from Dicrocoelium dendriticum, assembly GCA_944474145.2. Lineage (NCBI taxonomy): Eukaryota > Metazoa > Platyhelminthes > Trematoda > Plagiorchiida > Dicrocoeliidae > Dicrocoelium > Dicrocoelium dendriticum. Next base: position 2,411,585 of record OX104070.1, read on the forward strand.
TATGTGGCTCAGTATCTACCGAAAATGGCCCGCTGTGGCCTTCTAACCGTGAGTTAATTACAAGCTCCCCTGAATTCCCATGTAGATATAATATTCCTTGCTGGATTTCTAGCGTTTTCGCGCCAGATCATCCCTTATCGGCATATGTTTGTCATGTATGCCTGCAAAGTTTACTATTCGGCCACCTGCGCAGTCCGTAGTTGTCGCAGGGTATAACGGGCTAATTAGAGCATTTCTGGATAGCTATGCCTATCTAGAACATACGCCGCTTCCCTACTTTTTACATTTTCTTTTCTTTTTTCTCCTATCTGCTTGCAAAACAGAAAGCCATTTTTAGCGAAAAATAAAAATGGCCTTATTCGTAGACCATCATTTCATTGCGAATAACTCGCAAACTACTGCACGTATTGTGTTGCTTTTACGTTCAACGTATTCAGGCGCTAAAGCTGGTCCAGAACAGTGTAACTTTGTGCCACTTTAAGCGGTATTGTAACTGTAGAAAGGCTTTTTCTTTTATCTGAGAATAACTCTGATTGAAATTTTGCGCCGGAGAGCAATATCAGCGTATGAAAAGTAGGGCAGTATCTTTTTGTTAATTGGTATTTTTCTATTAAAGCACGCAGCTTCATTTTCTCTTTTAACAATTTGTTTCTATTTTGTCCGCATTTATCGGAATTGTTTTCAACTTTTCGTATGCCTTACTTTCCCTTCACTCATTTCTTCCATGTGCGCACAATTGGGGCAACTGAGTGGCCAAGTAATGTGCATTCAATTTAAAGTGCACTTTCGGCGAATTGGATTCTGTTCCAAGGAGAAAAGGCACAACTACACCTCCGCGAAGTTTTCACAAAAGAACAAGGAGTTCAATATCACCCGCAGGAGCCAGAAACATGTCAAGGTGGGCGCCTGCGACCCAGTAGCTGTATATCAAACAATGCCAATGCAGTGGTAATTGCTGACGATGAACATATACTTATATTTTACTTACTTCCATGCAAGAGCATCGGATTTATGTAAGCATTGATCTGAACCCTTTAGGGTGCAGCCTCTAGCAGGTCTAGAAATATACCTATTTATTTATTTATTTATCCTCATATACTTGCAAGTAATTTGCCCAGTGGGTCTTGTCTTCTGCGGCATATTGAAAAGACATTTTCAGCGTACTAAATTTTACACATTTTATACCATTTTCTCCAGTAATTATCTTTAAGTATGAGTTCATTAATGCTTGGTACCTAGACTGTCCTACTTGTTCTTCTCTCGGTCTTTTCCTCTCTTTCAGTTCTCTCTGATGTCCTGAACATCTTAGAGATTCGGTAATAAACTGGGTATCTGCGTCCGTCTGGGATGCAACGAACTAACCAACAAAGACTTACCTGGACCTTGGTTTCACTTCAAAGCTAGCCATATGCACCCAGCACCCCAATCACCGATGTCCAGTTAGGGTAGTTGCACATGAATTCTTCACTCCCCAAAAACATACAAAATCAGAGGGGAGACCTCATGCATTAGAGCTTCTACTTACCTGCATTATCATACATCCCCTCGGCTGACCTCAACCTCTAGGCTGGACTCTGACTGTGCCATTCATTTGGCCAACGGAGGAGTCGCTGGACTGCGAATAACTAAATGAGCAAATGATTCATAAGCAGCTTTGCTAGTTGTACAGGACCATTCAAAGCAGTCGACGAGAGTGTTCCAGTACTTGGTGCGTTTTCGCCTGGCAAGCGATCTACCCATCAAGAGCCATAAAACTCCGTTTATCAACACTGGGAAGCGGCGGATGGGACTCGCCACTGAATAAATGCACTGCCCACTGTCACACTTGCATATCGACTAGTCGTTCTTCAATCTTTTTGACACGTACAACAAAGTTAATCTGCCCTCATATGCTGTTCCCACTCCACCTACTGTGCTTTTTATTTATGCTACGCACACCCGCAACCATTTTATTGGCACTTCCCTGATGACTTTGCTCCTCATGAGTGCTTAGACTGTTTCAGAAAGTTGTACAAATTTTGGCCACAGCCAATTATGTGCGTTGTAACTTATCGGTTGCGCCACCTACTTGTTTAAAAATTTGCTCATACCTGAGTTGGGAAGCCCCGAGGACTTCAAAAATAAAATATTTATTTATTTTTTATTTCAGAATCTTTGTAATCTACAGAACCTCCCTCTACACTGCTGAGCGTTCTGCCAAATGCAAGGGTATTGGTGGTGTATTTAACATGTTAACTACTACCTGGGATTCTCCCATCTCAAGTGTACTATATGGATACCTTGTATCAACCATCCGTTCTTGTGGTCGGACCCAACACCTTCTTCACGTGCCCTAGAAAACGGCATTCACGATAACATTTTTACGCGGCGTCTCAGTCACACCAGCCGAGGTACTTGGAAACTTCCCTGGTGGCGACCGCAAGTTGCCCATGTTTTTATGCAATTTGCCTGAGTCAAACTCTTGCAGCACACCTAACGTCCCTACCTGGTATCATAAATATGAGGATACTGACTGGAAACGTTTTTGTATTATTCATACGGTCATCCCAATCGGACATTTGCTTTCTAACTGCTGCTCCCCGATTCACTGACAATGGGTTCTACAGGTACATCAGCACCTGACTTGATATGATTTGCCTACCAATGCGCAAAGAAATTTCATCAAAAGGAAGGAGACCGTCTGCCGGCTAAAATAACACAAAAGTTTATAGCGTCGAACAATTAGTATGAAAAGCTAATGACTTCTTATTGATACTACAACAACACCAGGGTTTCGGCTAAATACTACGCGCACCTCCGCCCGAAGTAATTGTAAGAGGAGGAGAAATCAATCACTAGTAACAACAAGTACCCAGAACTATTTGGGCTAAAGAAGCATCGAAAGCTTGCGATGAATGAAATAACCTACTTCACAGTTCCAAAAGGCTCGATCTTTCATGGCAAAGCCACAATAGCGCTGGCCTTAAACGACCATTTCTGCTCATCCTTTAAAGCAACCAATCATTCCCACTCACCTAGCTTACCCACCCTTACCTCTTAACTGCTCAAGGAGCGCAAGGACTTACTTTTGGAACTACGAAAGGAAGTTACCAGTATGAAGCAGTTTAATTATAAAGGTTCTTACCCTCTCTTCTACATCTTACTGCAATGTGTGTGCCCAGCTTTTCTACTACTGCTGCTTAAGCTGATTAATCTCTCCATGAAACTCAGTAAAGTACCAACACAATGGCAAAACTGACACCGTTGTACCGCGTTACAAAGCGGCGCACAGACACGTCACCGGGTACAAACGGTCCAACAGCCACACATATATCGGCTGCAGAAGGACGGAGAGGCTATGCACCCCAACAGCGGTTAGTTCCTTACGAGCGCTTGGCCCGGTAATTGAAGCAAAACGTGACTTACTGAAACCACGTTCCTGTGTGTCCTGGCATCTAACATTTAAGCGTTTGCCTCTGTCCCTGTACCAGGGGAACGCGAATGTAGTTATATTCCTATAGATAAAGAAGCAGCCTACCGTTGTACCGAAAGGCAAATTAATGAATAAAGTTGCCACTGTTAGGATCGTCGGGCTACTATTAGCGTGGTTCAGAAAGTACCTATCGAATCGTGCCCAAGTAGTCAGAGTATCTGGCTACTGCTCCAAATCTAGACCAGCATTGTTTAGAGTTACCCAAGGAGGTTTCAGCAGCTTGTTGCCCCTTTTGAGCTACATAAAGTACATGGTAAACGTAATGCATTACGTAGTCCCATTTCACTTCGCGGTCTGCATGAAAATTCCTAGTGTTTCATCATAGCTGGTGTCAGCCGAACCAAAGAAAATATTCTATTTGGCTTAGAGGCACTAGAGTTGGGATGCGCATGTTAGAACATATCCCTCTGAACCGAAAGCTGCAGTTCCTTTCTAGGTTGTGGCATGGTAGCCCCAGGGACCACTGTCTTATGCGGTAAACCAAGAACCTGTAACCATATGATAAAAGACTTAGGCTTGCTGAACTTTGCTGGCTAGCCAAACAATCGCGTGGTGACAGCCGGTTGGCTCGTGCCTAATCCGTCCTAGGAAATGGCTTGGCAGCAGTGTTCCGAAGGTGGTGGGTTTCCGCCTGGCAAGCGTTCTCCCTTTAAAAACCTACCATTGTCTGCTTAGCAACACGGCGACGTGGCGGATGTGACTTGCCGCAAACTAAAGACCTGGCCACATGGATATCCGGATACTGCTATCCAACCCACGGAACTCAATGGTCTGCTCTCACATTACGGAGGTTATCAACCACTGACAATTGCAGCAGCACACGTATTTGAACAAGCTGGCTCGTGGCATCATGTTTTGGATTGCATGTCATTGTGACCAGCCACAGGAGGCGCTGCCGCGGCCTTCGGAGCCGTAGTCGTGCAGGTTTTCTTTGGAAATAGGAGCTAATGCACCACTATAACTTTTGGACTATTCCGGCCCGATCAGTCGTCACATTTATTAGTGTGCACATGGATCGAACTATGAGCAGCGGAATTACAAGGAAAACGCAAAGATTAATACTAGCTTTAGGAATGCAAATAAAATAAAACTCCTTCGTTGCATGGCATATTATGACGGCCGACTTCCTTAAACAAATACACTTTAACAAAAAATGTACCTAAACTATCGCGCCGCATTTAAACCCTGGCGCCAAAGTTCAACCTGCAACCCAGTACGAAGGGGAAACCTTTTCTAAGCCTAGAATATTGCCAAAAATAGTAAACATAAACCTTTCAGAACAAGTTTTAAGCGCTGTTTACAATAAAAGTAAAAGCGATGCACCAGGTGTAGTTGTTCGCGAGTTAGTTGCCGTTAATAGCGGACTACCAATTACGTCTCGTTTTCCGCTACAATGGCTTTCTGTTTTGCAAGCAGAAATCAGAAAAAAGAATCAAAACAAAAATTGGCGAAGCGACGTAAGTCCCAAATAAGTGTAGCAACCTAGAAACGCTTTTTATAGCCTTTTGGAGTCGAGAAAGTTACTAACTACCGCAAATTTGTCCGAAGAACACACTGCCCTAAACGTCATCAACTGTATCAAAGCCCTCAATTCTCTGATGAGGCGCGAAAGCAAACCCGCCTGGAATACCATGTACTCGATTATTCGTCCGGACAACTCAGTTACTAGTCACCAAGCTGAATTATGTGAGGTCATGAACCGTTACTTCTGCGACGCTTTCATATCTGCTTACCTGACCCTGCCTCCTAATATTCCTGGTTGCACCAATGCCACTTTACGCATGGCACAATTTGACCTGCGTACCTTTGCTGGGAAAATTCAAGCCCACAAAGGATCCTTCCATACCGGACAAGATGACCTCCCATCGGCTCTGCTATTTCTAAGTGGCCTGGATACCTCCGTCCTCGTTCCTAACATCTTTAAGCTTTCATTGAAACATGGAACCTTTCCCGCTGCTTGTAAACATGCAGTAGTCACGCCAAGACACATAAGGGGAAGCCGTTAAAACATTGAAATCTACAGACCCATTAGTCGCGCCCCATTTGCTTCACGAGTGATGGAGAGGAGCGTCAAGGAAGAGCTCCTAAGGTTCTTGACTCATCTTAATCTCATCTACGACTCCCAACATGAATTTCCCACGATTGAATCCTGTCAAACATGCCAGCCGACGTTCCTGAACAACGTTACCGCCATAGTTGATTGCAGGAAAGCTCTGATAATCCTCTTCTTGGATATGAAAAAAGCGTTCGACCAAGTCCCTCAAAATGGACTGCTAACTAAATTGGCTTCCTACGGTATATCAGTCCAGTTGCATTCATGGTTCTCCTCCTACCTCTACTGTCGAACACAGTAGATGAGACTAGGAGACTTCGAATCCCCACCAAAACCGGTTACGAGTGGTGTGTTCCAGAGAAGTGCAATGGGCCGTATACTCTTCCTACTTTACGTCATCGACGTATTTCAAGTCTTTGAATATGGAACAGCGTGCCTTTTAGCCGACGATATCAAAGTCGTATTCTCCTTTGACCCAAATAACCTAAGGAGCGGTCTCCTCAATATACAAAAAGACCTTAAAGCATTAGGCTCTTGGTGTCACGCATGCAAGCTTGAGTTCGCTCCTGTAAAGTGCAGCGTCCAGTCGCACTGATGCACTGTACCGCCTAGTGCGCTAAACCTGAATGGCGTCTCACTAGCCAACTGTCAAATCGTGAGAGACCAAGGCGTACACTATTCAAGCGCACTGAATGTCTCGGACCAAGTTAGCTGTAGTGTAGTGAAAGCCAGGTCTCTCCTTGGTCATATCTGCAAGAGAATTTTGGTAACCGAATCCAGTCTCACTCTATCCAAAGTGCGCGCTAGACCTCCTCTGGAATAGTGATAAATATTTACCAACTCCAGAAAAAGTGACCAAATAGCGCTTGAGAAAGTACAACGCTCATTCACAAAGCGCCTGCTTTGCCCTTCTACTCTCAACCACCTTGAGCGCTGTAAACATCTTGGTCTTGAACCTTTACGGTTACACAGAATGAGACTTAACCGCACCTTCCCATTCCAGACGATAAACAAACCAAATACGAACCTTGCAGGACTAATACAACAAAACGGTTACGCTCGGTATCCACACCGCCATAGACCATTAAATATTACCCTACCTGCAGCCATCACCAACGTGCGTAACAACTTCTTTCTCTACCGATTTGCTCGCGTCTGGAAACGTCTACCATTACAAGTTAGGGCAGCCGAGAATACTGCACAGTTCAGATATTCCCTATAAAGACACCTTGCAACCCTGCTTACATGCGAACTCTTTAACACCAATATACCGAAGGATGAAATTTTGGAACATGGCCCAGAGTAACACAAACCCGAAAACCAAACATATAGGACGCCAGCCCCACCAATTAACTCTCCTTTACTCTGGGACTGTCTGCGGCACCTGCACTTGCTGTTTGTTGACTTATTCTGGGCCAAAGTAGGTATCCACTAGCAGCCAGAAGGCTTCACCCAAATGCCACTGCTAGCCGTCGATATTCTCTCCCTTAGTACCATTATCAGGGCTTCGTAATAGCTACGTCAACATTATTCAGCCGTAGCGATTCATTGTAGGCAGCACACACTTTTGCCCTAGGAGCCACTCCTTATCTCTATAACGCTTACTTTCATGGATTGTTTGCATCACATACTTTCGCTGGCTTTTTGACTTAATCTCTCACTGTAAGCATCCACTGGTATTTAGAAGGCTTAATCAGAATGCCTTTGCTTGCCACTAATGCTCCCTCTCCTCTAGCGACATTATCTGTTCATCACCCTAACTTTGACACATATTTTCAGCTACAGCGAGTCATTGTAGGTTGCACACATTTTTACGCTAGGAGCCACTCCTTATCGCTCCAATGTTTGTTCTCGGATTTTTTGCATCACATACCTTCGCCCGTCTGTTGAATTATTCTGTCGTTGTAGGTAACCAATAGCACTTAGAAGACTTCATCTAACTGCAATTACTGATCACTGATAACCTCGCTCCTAGCGCCTTATCTGTTCTTTATCCTACTTCTGTTTAGCAGCAGCTGTTCTTCTTAGGCTCCAAATATCTGCGCAAATTTGAAGCCCAATTGGAGCCCCCTTTTTCTCCCTCCAACCTGTATTCTATTGGAGGGTCTTTCTATTGTACATTTGCTTTTTGTTGCCCTATTCTGGGACCCTGTAGGTATACGCTAGGGACAAAAGGCTTCATTCAAGCGCCATTGACAGCCACCGATACGCAAACTCCCGCAGTGCCGTTATCAGTTCTTCGTCCTACGCTTGGCACCTATGTTCAGCACAGCTATGCTTCGCAGACTGCATGCATCACTGAGCATATCTGGAGCTTGCTAAGAGCCACTACTTCATCACTCAAACACTTACTCTGTGGGACTGTCTGCGTCACCTGCATTTGCTGTTTGCTTACTTTGCTGGGACAACGTAGGTATCAACTAGCAACTGGAAGGCTTCAACAAAATGTTATTGCTAGCCACCAATAATCTCTAACCTAGCGAAATTATCTGCTCTTTGTACTACTTCCGTTAACACTTTTCAGCTGCAGCGGTTCATTTTAGGTAGCATGTCTCTTTGCGCTAGGAGCCACTGCTTATCTGTACAACACTTACTCTCTTGGATGGTTTACATCACATACCTTCGCTAGACTTTTACCTATTCCATCGCTGCAGGTAAGCACTGGTTATTAGAAGTATAATCTGAATGCCTTTGCTGGCAACCGATACTCACCCCTCTAGTGCCATTAAATGTAGCTCATCTTGCATTACTCAGCAATTTGCAGCGATTCGTTGTAGGCTCCATACATCTCTGAACATATCCGGCATTCGCTAGGATTCACTCCACTTATCTCCATCATACATTCACTTGTAATGTTTGTATCATTTACCATTGCTGGCTTGTTGATGCATTCTGTGACCCTGTAGGCATACACTAGTGACTAAGCGTCCTATTGGAATGGTTACATCTGGTAAATGATAGATTTTCCTAACGCCACCATCTGTCGATTGTCGTAAATTCGGCCTCTGCTTAGAAACAGCTGGTGGTCGTAGGTTCCAACCATCTCTGCGCATATCCGGAGCCTGGTAATTGCCACTCTTTCATTCCTCCAACCCTTACTCTCTGAGACTGCCTGCGCCACACACATTTGCTGTTCGTTGAATTATTCTTGGACACTGTAGTTATCCAGTAGCAACTAGAAGGCTTCATCCAAAGGCCATTGCTAGCTGTCGATACTTTCTCCCGTAGTACCATTAGCAGTTCTTCGTATTAACTACGTCATCACTATTCAGCTGCAGGGTGTCATTGTAGGTAGCATACATCTTTGCGCTAGGAGCCACTCCTAATCTTTCCAACTCTTACTACCTTGGATTGTTTGCATCACATGCCTTCGCTGGTTAGTTGCCTTGTTCTAGCACTGTATGTATCCACTAATAACCAGGAGGCCTAATGCGAATTCAGTTGCTGTCCACTGGTTCGCTATCTTAGCACCATTAGCTTTCCTTTCTCTTATCTTCATCACGTTTTCTGCAGCGATACGTTATGGGCTCTATACATCATCGCGTATACCTGGAACTACTAGGAGAAGCTCCTTGTTTCGTCATCCCGTAACCTTTTAGTATGTCTTTATTACTTACCTTCATTGGCACGTTGATGTGTTCTGTGTCGCTGTAGGCATCCACTAGTGACCATACTGCTTAATGGAATGGTTACGTCTGTCAACCAAAAGTCTTCATGGCGCCATTATGTCGATCTTCTTAATCTCAGCACCTCCGTTTAGCAGCAATTACTGGTCGTAGGCTCCATGCATTCCTGCGCATTTCCGATGGTTTCTAAGAGCCACTCTCTTATATCTCCCAACTTCATTCTTTGGGACTGTCTGTGACACATACATTCGCTGTTTCTTGACTTACCTTGGGATACTGTAGGTATACACTAGTAACTAAAAGGCTACATCCAAATGCTATTGCTGATCACTGATACTCTCACTCCTAGCGCCATTATCTGCGCTTCGTCTTATCACTGGCACCTCTGTTTAGCAGAAACCGTTCTTTGTATGATTCAGCCAACTTTGCGCATATCCGGTACATGCTAAGGGCTACGATGTTTTTACTTCACCCTTTACTCTCTGGGATTGTCTGCGTCACATACATTTGCTGTTTGTTGACTTATTCTGGGCCACCGTAGATATCCACTAGCAACTAGGAGGCTTCAACCAAATGTCCTTTCTGGCCGTCGATAAGCTCTCCCTTAGTACCCTTACACATTCTTCGTACTACCTACGTCACCACTTTTCAAATGCAGCGAGCCATTGTATGTACATGCATTTTTGCACTACGAGCCATTCCTTATCTTACCACTCTTTCTCTCTTGGATTTTTGCATCACATATCTTGGCTGGGTTGTTTTCTTATGCTGTGACTGCAGGTATCCGCTGTTAGTTAGAAGGCTTAATCTTCATGCCATTGCTGGCCCCGATACTCTCTCCCCTAGCGGCGTTATCTTTTCATCTCCTTAACTTTGGCACATGTTTTCAGCTGCAGCGAGTCATTGTAGGTTGCACACATTTTTGCGCTAGGAGCCACTTCTCATCTCTACAACTCTTACTCTTTTGGTTTGTTTGAATCACACACCTCCGATGTTTTGTTGACGTATTCTGTCGCTGTATGTGTCCGCTGGTAATTCGAATGATAATCCGAATGCCTCTGATTGCCATTGATGCTCTCTCCTAACGACCTATCTGTCGCTCTTCTTATCATCCTCACCATTTGGCAGCGATACTTCGTAGGATCCATGCTCCTTCTGCGCAGACCTTGAGCTTGCTGGGATACACTCCTTGCTTCGCCATCATACGTTCACTTGTCATGTTTGCATTACTTATCTTCGCTGGCTTGTTTATGCATTCTGTGACCCCGTAGGCATAAACTAATGACTAACCGCCTTATTGGAATGGTTACATCTGACCACTGGTGATCTTTCCTAGCGCCACCATCTGTCGATCGTCTTTACTTCGGCACCACTGTTTAGAAGCAGCTAGTGATCTTACTCCTCATACACCTGCGATTATGTAGAGCTGGTTCGAGGCTACTCTTTATCTCAATAACCTTTATTCTCTTGGATTGTCTGCGTCCAAGCTTTTCGCTGCCTTACTACCAATTGACCTGTAGATCACTCTGGTAGCAACTATTTATTTTTAACTTTCTTATCCTGCACTCCCTATCGTATTAGTCTGGCTATTTGCGGTTCATGCACCATACAAGCACCACCGGCCTTCTAACTTTCTTTCCTCTCTTCCAAGCAAGATTTGACTCACGATAAAGGTATAGTTCGTGGACTACTTACTGGTACAATGCTCTTGTCTCTACGCAGACGTTAGCAATCCACCCACACGGCTTGATGCTATAGGACCTTCAAAAGGCACTTACATCCTAATCATTGTTGCAAAGTGTACATGCTTATGCCGCAACTCCAAAGGTTGTAACATAAGACTTTAACAATGATTTACACCGTGCCTGTTCTTGCGGTCTTCTCTCGGTTGTCCCTCACTTTCCCTCTTCTCCTTGGTCCGGAACTACTTGGAGGTCTGGGATTGGACTGAAGAACAGATTTCGCCCGACGGACGTAATAACCTAAAAGGATCTACATGGAGCGTGGATGTGTAACAGAGGGATTTCACTGCAATCAGCACCACAACTGTTGTCTAGTATGGAAAGCTGGACACGTCTTCACCCTCCCGGAAATTATACATGTGAAAAATCCAGACAGCAGAATATTTGAAACTTTGCTCACCTGGACACACAACAAGACAACTATTCGTGATGTGTCCATCCTCAACAGGCCGCAACGACTATGGCGGCCCCGAGCAAACTATCTGTCTAGCCAACAGAGGAACTTGGAAGGCATTTGACTGCGAATAACCGAATATGAAAGCAGTCGTCAAGCGGCTTTGCCAGTTATACATCAATGTTCAAAATAATTTACGGCCGTAATGCAGGACGTGGTAGGTTTTGCCTGGCAAGCGTTCTTCCTATAAAAAGCAACAAATGTCTGTTTAACAACACTGCGTGGTGGCGGATGTGACTCGCCACTGAATAAAGTCACTGCCCACAACTACCTGCTGGCAAGCCGACTAGGCTTATGTTTCAACTTTTTCCTACCCTTGCAAGAATATGATACCCTCAGACCACATGTACCTTTTCACTGCACTTATAATTCCTTGACCGCTTACGCTACGCACGATTGAACCCCAAGTATCGTTTTGATACACAGCTGCCTGTAACCATTGATCATGTCTGATTTGCTGTGTCTATAAATCTGAGAATAAATTATTTATTTATTTAGTTACTTGTATTGCTTGTAATTGTACCATAGTTTGTTTTAATAAATAAATAAATCCTTACTAACAGCGACCCTAACTGTACCTCGTCTTACCTCTGGCTCCCGTGTTTAGCAGCAGTCCTTCTTCATAAGCTACTATCATCTTTGTGCATATACTGAGCTGCCAAGGTCCACACGTTTTCCCTCCAAGCTTTAATCCCTGGGACTGCGTGCATCACATACACTTGCTGTCTGTTGCCCTAATTAGGTGTCCACTAGCAATTATAAGGCCACACCTAAATGCCATTGCTCATCCGCGACACCTAATTGGCCGTAGTACAGCTCTCTCACGGGCTTCTCCCGGCTCAGGCCTCCTTAATTAAACTCCATTAACACCACCGCATGATTTGATTATCTGCACGTCGATGCGTCGTAGTCTATTATGCTCTAACTATCTAACAACCTCTTTGTGTGCTTGCGCTTTACTTGTCCGCTGCCATTCTACCACGAAACCACTCTTAGCTTTCTTCTGTCGTGCAAAAATATCCAGGTATTCAGCGTAAGCCGCTCTTCTGCCACACATTTCTAGACCTTTATCTACCCACTACTTGCTGTATTGTCTTAGGCATTTTTTACCTGCAATACTCCAAGTCTCGGGCTAGCAGTCCATGCCTCTATCCAGCCAGGCACTATTACCCTAGCACTCTGGCTGCTGCGGTTAGGTCTCAGGTTCTGATATCCTCAGCAACCTTAATGTACGCATGTATTCTGGCTATTCGCGGTCCTTCCGTCAATTAGCCCTTCTTAGCTTTTTAATTCGGCACTCTCTCACCTGGTCAGTACAGAGACGCCCCTTAGCTTCTCATTTAAAGGTGTTCATTCCTCAATTATTCGCTGCTATTTTTGCGAAACTTACCCATGTATGAGTCCAAAAGACTCACTGGCTTTCCCTGGGTCAGCATATTCTACGCTCCCCAGCGAAACTTCCCACGCAACAGTTGCATCATAGCAAACGGATCCTGTGTTTTCTTTGCTTAACGGCGCAACGCTCTGCATCCAAGGTATACGGTAGCAACCAACCTATAGGGCTTTGCTTCCGATGAATATTCAAAAGACACTTTTAGCATAATCATTGTTACACATTGTACATCATATGTTTCCTCTAAATGTTAGACCATAGTACGTAAATAATGCTTGTTTCCACGTCTGTTCTTTGCGGCCCTGTTTGTCTCTCACCTTCCCTTTCTCCGAGGTCTGGAACTTCTTGGAGATCTGGGATCGGAATGTGAAGGAGCTTGTGCCTGGGACAGGACATAGAAACCCCCAAGGACCTACATAGAACACGGCTGTACAACAAGTGGATAAAAATGCACTCACTACCATGACCGTCGTCCAGTAATGGTAGCTGGACATGACGCCTTTATACTCCTGCGAAGTATACATAATCCTGTAAATTCTAGAAGCAAGAAACGGAAGTTTTGCTCACCTGGACACGAAGATGACGAAGGTCTAACCCTCCATAGGCCTCAGCCATTATGGCCGCCGCGAGCAAAAATAACCTGTTCAGCTAACAGAGGAAATTAGAAGGCAATTGACGGCGGTTAACCGAGTGTTAAATCAGTCGACGAGCTGCTCTGCCAGTTTTACATTAGTGTACAAACGGATTTTTGACAGTGTTTCAGGACGTGGTGGGTTTTCGCCTGGCAAGCGTTCTCCCTATAAAAAGCCACAAGTGTCCGCTTAACAACACTGCGACGTGGCGGATGTGACTCGCCACTGAATAAAGTCACTGCCCACAACTACATACTGGCAAGCCGACCTGAATCCTAATGTAATATTTTCCTGACAAGTTTTCTCTACAAACGGAATGCCCAGCCTGTTTACACTACGCCCACTATAACCCAACTTGTCGTCATGTTTTGACGAATTTATACCTCAAGATTAATTTTACAATTTCCAAAGCTTGGACAACTTTCGGCTTATTGCCGATTACATACATAGCAACGTGTTTGTTGCGAAACATAAATTGTTTGTAAACGTTGATCATGCCTGGACAGGTGTGTCTCGGAAATTCGAGAATATACTATTTATTTATTTATTTATTTATTCTCGTGCAATGCGAGACACTCCTAAATAGGCATGATCAGGTTAAAGGTACAACTAAATCTCGGTGACGGTATAAAATAATGCAAGTTAACCGTGTGCTTCGGAGCTGTGCGTTCATATATACGTGGGAGTGCATGTGTCTATGTGTTATACGAGTTTGAATATGTGCCACTGCAATTGCGTTGCTCACGTGGATAGTGTGAGAAAGGTTGGGTGTTGTCCGTGGAAGGAGTGTGTTTGGTTGGATACTCATGGGGAAGTGATAATAGTTAGAAGCAGGTCACATCCGCCTCGTCGCAGTGCTGTTAAACAGACAGCTGTGCCATTTTATAGGGAGAAAGCTTGCCAAGCGAAACGCCACCACGTCTTGGAGCACCGTCGCTAAAGAGCTGATACCCCGAGGAAGTCATGTGTTCGTTCCCGATTGAGCAGTCTGCGGTTGCTGACAAGCTATAATTGAGTGAATGTACGCATGACAGGGGGACTACAAGTTAGGTATTTATGGTTTGATCCCGATAAGTTGTGTTAATCAATTGTTTTGAAGGCTGTTTTGCAGGCAGGCCAATGCTGATCAAATCCTCTGGATAAACGCGTCCAGGTCCAATTGCCAAGTTTTACTAGACCAAAAAGGGAGTGCGTGGTTTGTAGGCCTGATGTGACCTACTTTTGTCTTTATAGGTTCCTTCAGTCACAGACCCATGGGCCGGGTGGGATCTTTGGTAAGTTTCTGTTGATATTCTTAGCCCGAGGTCAGGTTGACGGAAGGTGTGACGCATCAGGTGTTACTGCGGTAATCCAAGGCAGCATGCATAGATGCATAAGGTTAGGGTAAGGCGGCAATAAGAACAGTGTAATCAGACAAGTTACCAAAGATTCACGATGGCAGGCCTTGAAAAGTTAGTGTGCAAGAGAATTAGCCGGATTAAAGTTAGAAAAGCAAATATCACCGGGAAACCTGCTGTAAACCAGGCTTTTCAGCCTCAGACTTCTAAGTGAAGTAAGGAAACAGCACAGACAGTTGAGGCAGTGCGGGACGAACGCATCTGGCTGCTAACAAGCGGGCCAGGTGAAGTGCGAGTGGTTAAAGTGGCTCAACCAAATAAGCGTAACATCGGCTTGAAGTGGCTTTAGGGGAAAAGTGAGGAAGAACAACAAGCAAAGCAAAAGAAAATGAAAGATAAGTAGTAGTGACAAACATGAGTCAGTGTACCTCAGTCGCTTACAGCTGTCAGAAAACAGGCGAGAGAGCACAGACAAGCTTGGATTAAGCAGAAAGCAGCTATTATTCGGGTCAGCAGATGTGGTGGGGATATTTGAGGAAGAAAGCAGAAATTCAAGTCACAAAGTCTGCTACAAAGCTTAGGAAAAGCCGCCTACCCAGCTCAGGGAGAAGAGTGGTGTTATGAATCAAGTGGTACTAAGCTAATGCAAAGGCGGCATGCATAGGTCCATAAGGTCAGGGTGGCACAAGATCAAGAACAGGGTAATCATGCAGGTCAGCATAGGATCAGGACGATAGCGCTTGGAAAGTTAGTAAGAAGGGGAATAAACATGGTTGTTAGAAAAATATCAGTAGTGAATCATTTCCCTTACCGATCATTTTATACCATCTGTTTAAATTCTAATTTTGAACACTACCATTTCCTGGCACTTGCGTCCTGCTGCTTTTGTTTGCCGCTGCCGCTGCTTGTACTGCGGTCACTTCCTTTCATTAACGTTATTCATATCTTGGTATCCGTAGTCGGCATCGGAATATTTTCGGCTGAAAGAAGAAATATAACGCAAGTGTGCTTGAATATTTTTCTATTTTGGGCCTTTGGCCTAAATAACTAAATAAATTCTTTATTCCCGTGTAGCGCAAGACACGCCTATGCAGGCACGATCATGTTGAGTGTAAAACTAAATGCCGGGAAGTGTAAAACCTGTTTCAAGTTAGGCATGAACATTGAGGCTGAGAGTTCATACATGTATGTAGAAGTGCATGTGTCTATCTGTTATTTCAGTTTAAATATGTGTTAATACAATCGTGATTGCTCGCGTGGATAGTATGAGAATGGGTGATAGGCGTCCGTGGTGGGAGTGTGGTCGTTTGGTTGGGTAAACATGGGGCCGTGACTTTAGTTAGAGGCGAGTCACAACCGCCTCGTCGCAGTGCTGCTAAACAAACATCGTTTGCATTTTATAAGGAGAACACTTGCTAGGCGAAAACCCACCACGTCCTGGAGCACTGTCGCCAAACTATTGCTGGCACTGGGTAGACGCGAACCACCCAGTTGGTGTCACGGAGAAGTCATGTTTTCGTTGTTTATTGAGCAGCCTGCGATTGCTGACAAACCATAAGCGGGCGATTGAACGCTTGACAGGGAGGACCAAGGGTTAGGTAGGTTTGGAGTGATTCAGGTCGGTTGTGGCAATCTTTTGTTTTAATGATTTTTATAGACAGGCATTGGCTGATCCTATCTTCTGGATAGAGGCATGCAGATCAAATTGTCCAGTTACATTAGACCAGGAAGGGAGTGGGTTGGAGAGCTGATTTGATCCACGTTTGTCTTTGTAGTTTATTCCGTCGCAGACAAACAGGCCAGATGGGATCCTTGGTACTTTTCTGTCGATAACTTCGGGTTTCGGGGAAGAGAAGAGAAAAGTAAAGAAAAGGAGAGCAGCAGAGACTACCAAGGAAATCTGTGACAACAAGTGGTGTGAATGTAAAAGGCATATATGTTACAACATGGTAAAAATGATACACGAAGAGCGAAGAAACTATTTCGTATTTTGTGTTCTGCGACCAATTAAGGTATCTATGCGGGCGAAGGTTGTTTAATAAATAGGAGTATGAATGGGAGGACGAACAAGGACAAAGAAAAGACGGTGGCAAACGAAGGAATAAAAGGAGAAACTAAATAGGAAAGTCTGGAAATAGGATGAATATATAGGTACTAGTTACTCTGAAATTACGTTTCAAGGTGGTTGGTGTCTACAGCAAAGAGATAAAAAAGACCGACAAGTTTCCACATCAAACTAGAAGTGAGAAAAAGATGCAATCAGAGCTTTGTAATTCCAAGTCAAGAACAGCATTCATGAAGCAGCACTAGGCAGCAGAAAGGGAAATGAGAGATGTCATGTAGCTAGGGAAAGAGCCGCGTTCAGAGCCCAATAGTTTCAGAGCAATAACCAGGTAAGAAAAGCAGGTCATAGTAAGCCAATCCAAGGTCCGTTTGCGGTTAAAAAAAATTTCCACGAGAAAAGCTGCTGTAGACCAGGCTTCTGAGTCTCAATGTAATAATCGGGGTAAGGAAACAGTAAAAACATTTGAAGCAGTGCGAGAGGAACGCATCAGGCCGACAGCAATCAAGCCAGGTGAGGTGAGAGTAGGATAATCGTACCATAGCTTTAAGTGGCTTTAGGGTAAAAGTGGGGAGCAGCAGCAATCAAAGCATGGGAAGGTAAAAGGATCAGTGGAAGTGCCAAACCTGTGTTAGTAAACCTCAATCGCCCAAAAGCCGTAAGAAAACAGGCGAGACAGATTGGACGAGACTGGATTAGGCTTAATGAAGAGAATATTCAGTCAACAGATGTGGCATCACAACTAAAGAGGCAAGCAGAGTTACAGGACAAAAATCTGAGCCAACGTTTAGGAAAAGCCTCATACGGGGTCAAGAAGATGAAAGGTGTGATGGAGCAACGGTTATTGAGCTAATCGCAAATGGCATGCATAGATTCATAAGGTCAGGGTAAGGCGGGGCCAAGAACAGTATATTCATGCAGGTTAACATAGACTCACGATGATATGGCTTGGAAGGGGAGTGAGAAATATTCGTGGCCTGGTTAAGGTTAGGGTAAACCCCAAGCGTGAAACTGCTGTAAACCAGGGTTTAAGCTTCAATGGCTTAAGCAAGGTAAGGAAACAACACAGACAAGTGAGACCGTGCGGGACGAGCGCACCTGGCTGACTACAACCAAACCAGCTGAGCCGAGAGCTGGATAAGCGGCTCAAACATTAGGCGAATCATAGCATTAACATGGCTATAGGGTAACAAGTGAGGAGAAACAGCAAGCAAAGCAGGGGAAGTTAAAAGGAGCATCGGAAGAGCCAAAGATGGGGCAGTATATCTTAGTCGCCTAGCAGATGTAAGAAAAAAAGCCAGGCAGTTCTGATGGGACTGTATCAGGCATAAAACAGTAACTATGTAGTCCTGCGGATATGGGATGACCTTTGATGGCGGAAGCAGAGATTCAGGACACAAAATCTGCGACAAAATTTAGGAATTGTCACCTACCGAGGTCAAAGAGACGAAAGGTGTGATGGAGCAGCCATTACTCGGCTAATCCCAGGCGGCATGCATATGAATATGCTGTAAATCAGGCTTATAGGCCCTAATGGTCCAAACGCGGTAAGGAAACGGCAAAGCCAAGTGAGCCAGTGCGGGACGAATGCATCTGGCTGACAACAAGCCAGCCAGCTGAAGCGAGAACTGGATACGTGGCTCAAACAACTAGATGTATCTTTGGATTGTAATGCCTTTAGAGAAAAAATTTGAAGAAGAGCCACGATCATGTAAAGGAAAAGGCAAATCAGTGGAAGTGCCGAACTTGAGACAGTTTACCTCAGTCAGTTAGCAGATGTCAGAAAAAGGTGAGAGCTCAGAGGAGATTGAATCAGGCAGAACGAAGAGACTGTGCTGCCCAGCAAACGTGGGAGTAATAAGTGAGGATGCAAGCAGAGATTCAGGACACAAAATCTGAGAGAGGTTCTAGGAAATGCCACCAGCCGAGGTCAGGGAGACGAAATGTGTGATAGATCAGCCGTTACCGAGCCAATCCCAGGCGGCATGCATTGATCCATAGGTCATCCGCAGACGGATACGCAACCGATTAGGTTGAAATGGCTTTAAGTAAAGTGGGACATAGAACAACGGTCTTAGTTGAGGTAGTAAGATTCTCAGTGGAAATGCGATACAAGTGGGGTTGCGCTTCAAGGGCCTGACAGTAATCAAAGAGCCTGCAAGACAGCTTAGACGAGCCTAGACAAGGTAACAGTGAAGTGATAATATGTAGCTTATAACGTAGATAGTTGAAGAGTATACATCAATAAATGAATAAATAAATACATTTATTCTCAGCTATGCGAGGCATGCCCGCGAGGGCATGATCAAATAAGTGCAATTATACAGACATATCATGGCAATTGTAACAGTGACAATCGGAGATTGTGCAGACGTTCCTATACGAAATTGTACAAATAGGACAGAACTAGAAATGAAGAAAGTCCATTGTCGTGAGTTCGGACGCGTTCGTGTGGGCACAGTCGGACTGCCATCGCTCAATCGCGATTACACAATACGCTGGGGTCATGCGAGTGTAGCGTAAAGAACAAAGGTGAATGCGCAGAAAAAGATGTGGCGACGAAATATGTAGATAAGAAAGTGTCGGGGCGTACCAAGCATGGTAATATGTAGTCATGGTCAGCTTGCCAGTTTGAGCTTACTGGCTGTGACTTTATTCAGTGGCGAGTCACCTACGCCACGTCGCAGTGTTGTTAAGCGAATTTCTGTGGCTTTTTATAGGGAGAATGCTTGCCAGGCAAAAACGCACCACGTCCTGGAACAATGCCATCGATGTACTCAAACGAGAAGCTGCAATTGGCAACGCTCCTTATTGACCGATTATTGGTTCTGTTAGTAGCAGTCAGGATACACCCACAATTTTCGCTGGCTGCTGCATGATGGGCTCGGGACTGGATCATCCATGGGTCCTGGCACTTCCTGACGGAATGGTACGACCAGTACGGTAGGTAAACTCTAAATCGAATATGTTGGAATGTTTTGTATTTGTCGCCTTTAGAACCGCGTAATGTCTTTGAGGGGTATACAGTACTAATTTGTTGAACCAATTATTAGAGGAAAGAGAATGGCCAAACGCAATCTTTCAGGCCTGAAAAACCTTCAAGTCGTCCGGAATGATGAATCGGAAATCCTCCCAGCGTAAGTTCTGTTAGGTGAAGACACTAGCATGCACGACCCTATGGACGGTATAAGTAGTGTGGGCTGCTCCAGATGTGGCAAGTGAAAAGAATTTCAGTAATGTAATGGAGCGAACCCCTTTGGTTTTGCCACCGTGAAAGTATTGTATGTGAAAGTATTGCGTTGGGATATTTCCAAAGCAGGTGCATAGCGCAGTCAGGAAAATCTACCCTCCGGTCAGATGAAATGTCTGATTTGACCTTAAATGTCAAGAAGTGAACACCGAGTAAGAAGTATGTGAAGAAGTGATTTAAGCCCAGTTGTGCTGGCCTCAACATAGTGGCAGCCATCCAAGATAGCAAATAAGTGTTTTGTCCATCCGGAAAGTAACATGGCAGCGTAATAATCATCCACCCATTTCCAGCTAGGGGAATATTGTGCTTCGTTGAATTGTAGAGGTCAAGGCAGTGGACCTATCCTCGGTTTCTGGCCTCCGGTTCTGTGGAAATCTCGGAGAAAAAGACAAAGCAAAATAGCAGCCACTGAAACAGAAATCTACCATGCATCCGGAACTCATAGAAAAGGATAGGTTGCAAAATTGCTTTCACTAATTAACCACACATTATATGTATCATTATAAAGCATATAGCTCAAGTACATGTGTTCCATAAAAGTTTAGATTAGGTGTACCGTGAACAGTGACGCCTCGGTGGACTGCGCGATGTCGGAGAGCGAGAGCCCGATCCAAAGAGTTTGGATTAGTCGGCGGATTGCGACTAAGTCGTTTAATTATGTAAGGAAGACGCATGTTAAGGATCAAGGTTAGGAACGCAATAAGCTGCAATAATAAAGCATGAGGAAGTTCAGCAGAGTTCTCGGGGGAAAAGATTCTTTGTGTATGCAGCGCTTAGCTCATATACGTCTCAGTAATATGGATGCAATTAGCAAGCACAACTACGGTCAGAGAAGAATAGATTGGGGCAAAGCACAGAGATTGTCATCCAGTTGAAAAGCAATCAGAGACCGAGATAAGGAAAATACAGTAGGGTTGAGAAAGGCTTTTATTAAAAGAGTGGAAAGTCAACAAGGTTTTCGAGGAGGTAAGCCGTCCGTTAGGACAGCCGAATCAGGGAAGATAACGCCTTATAAGTCTGAGTAGATTCAGAGAGCAGGGGCCGGTCAGTCGAGACTGGAGTGGTCAGCGTGTTGGGATTGGGACTTACCATAAAGGTTAGAAAAAGGCTAGAACAATAAATAGTGAACAAATATGGCAGGTCCTAAATTTTGGGAAAACGTATAGCTGGGTCTGCAGAGCTTGTACCGCTGAACTCTCAGTTACAAATGAGCCTTTAGAACGAAACTGACAGGTCAAGTTAGGCTAGATCACGGTAGGGCAGTGAGGCTGGCCGTCCGATTGAAAGAAAGGATGAAAACAGAAAGCGTGATAAGAGAAGTTTAGGGTCGGTGTGAGAAGGATTTATTGATAAAGAGTGGAAAGTCCCAGTAGCCTCCACACGCAATGCAAACAGAACCATTAGGTCAGCCGAACCAAGAGAAGTGATGTCTCCATAGTCCAAAGGAATTCGGTGAGTACGAGGCAGACTGAGCGGGACTGAAATAACTGGCGCTTTGGGACTAGGGAGTACAATGAAGGTAAGAAAATGACTATAACAATAACCAGGAAACAAGTCTAGCAGTCCCAAAAAGTGGGGGTAATATAGTTAAGCCTGAGAAGCCTATACTGTTTAAGTCTCGGTAGCATGGGAGCAGTCACAGAGGAATAGACTAGTCCGGTGAGACAAGATCACGGCTGGGCAGTAATGCTGGCAGTCCGATTAAAATAAGGAATCAAAACAGAAAGCGAAATAAAAACAGGTTATGTTCGGTGCGAAAAGGGTTAATTGATAAAGAGTGGAGGAGTCCAAGTGGCTTTTCAGGTGATGTATACAAAATCATTAGGATGACCGAGCAAAGAGAGGTAATGTCGCAGAGGTCTAAGTGTGAACGAGGGGTGAGAGACCGACCAGGCAAGACTGGACTAGTCGTCGTGATGGGTTCAAGACAAACAATAGGTTAGTGAAAAACGCTACTCCAAGAAAAGGTGAACAAGTCTAGCGTGTTTCAAGGGTAAGGGAAACCTAGCGTTAAGTATGGGGCTGCTATACCGCTTAATCCACGTAGCATGGAAGCAGTCAGAGAGAAACAGACTGGTTTTGTGAGACAAGATCACGGCAGGGTAGTAAAGCCGCCGTCTGATTAAAAGAGGAATGAAAACAGAAAGCGATATAAGAAAACGGTTGGGTCTGGATAAAAAGGGTTAATTGGTAAAGAGTGAAAAGCCAACCAGCCTCTCCAAGTAATGTGAACAGAACCAGTTGGTCAACCAAACCAAGAGAAGTGATGTCTCAGAAGTCCAAATGTTTTAATTGAGTAGGAGACCGATTAAGCGGGAATTGATTAATCGGCGCTTTGGAACTAGGAAGTACAAGGAAGGTAAGAAAAGGCTATAACGATAACGAGAGAACAATTCTAGCAGACCCTCAGATTAAGGGTAACAGATTTAAGTAGGTGGAGCCTGTACCGTCTAGGTCTTGTTAGGACAGGAGCAGTCAGAGAGAAACAGACTAGTGCGGTAAGACAAGATCACGGCAGGACAGTAAAGCTGGCCGTCCGATTAAAATAAGGAATGAAAACAAAAAGCGAGCCAAGAAAAGGTTAGGGTCGGTGTGAGAAGGGTTTTTGATAAAGAATGGAGCAGCCCACGAGGCTTTCCAGGGGACGTAAACAAGACGTTAGCTCAGCCGAACCATGATATGTAACGTCGAAGAACTCATAGTGAAATCGGATAACAAGTGGCCTCTCTGGCGAGACTAGATTAGTCGGCGTGTAGGAACAGCACGTACAATAAAGGCTGAAGAAAGACTGTAACAATAGTGGGTGAACGAGTCGAGTGGGTAGGAGAACAAGAGAGTTCAGTCTGCATAGAGGATACCGCTTAAGTCTGGGTAGCATAAGAGCAGTAAGCGAGAAAGAGGCTGATCAGTGGGACTAGACCACGGCGAGGCGGTGACATCTGGCACTCCACTTGAAGAATAAATGAAAACAGAGCGCGGTAGCAAAAGTTAGGGTCAGGAGGGGAAAGGTGTATTGACGAAAAGTGGGAAAGCCCACGAAGCTCTCCAGGTAGTGGAATCGGGTATTTGAGTCAGCCGAACTAAGGAAGGTGAAGTCTCAGAATCCGAATGAATCCGGAGAGCAAGCTGCCGATCGGATGGTATGGTTGTTGCCACGATGGACTATTCCTTGGGTGTGTGTCGCCGTACCTGTGATAAACTCGGGAAGAAAAGGAAACGAACAGAAACAGCCACACAGACAAAAGAAAAGGATGCGTCTTGACTGCGGTCGATCAATTGCGGCAACGGCTAAACCATTGTACCCCTATACATGTAATTGTGATTTAACTATCGCTTTTACATGTGTATAATAAGTGGCAAAATACAACGAGAAGCAAGCAGAATACGGATCAGTGGAGAATGAGAGATTGTTCCAAAATAGGAATGAAAATGAAGAAAAGAGTTTGATGGGTCCTAATGCGCATATACTCAATCTGTTGGGACCAATGAGGGGAGGACGAGGTGTGCAGCTTATTTGAAAGAATATCACTTAGAAGGAGCGACAGGGATGCGTTTCCTCCGTCTTACCTTGGTAGGAATGCAAGAAGTTAGAGAGAACAGACGCATGTAAGTTAGCGTCGAACGAAGAAGGAATGCAACATAAAGCACAAGAAGGAAAGAATGAGTAGGTAAAACAGGTTCTATTGAGGAGAAGTGAAAAGCCGCCGACCTTGTTCAGGTGATGATTCATCCTTGTCAGTAAAAAGAAGGATTAATAATGCCCAGTGATGTAATTAAGGTGAGGGTGGCAGAGTGTTGCGTCGGCTTTGACTAGATCAGTTCGATCTCAGAAGTCCGTGAGAGGTCGGAAAACCAGATACCGTTAGGACAAAACCAGGTAAGTCAGCAAGATGAAGCTAGGCCGCCAAATATAGCTAAGCTAAGGTAATGAATGTCACCGTAAAAGAAGCGCTTTAGAACGAAAGTGGCTAAACGAAACGACAGTTAGCCTGATGATGAAGGGCGCTATACTAATAGAGTGTAAGCTGATCCAGCAAAGTTCTCGGGGAGAGTGAATCGGTGCGTCGGATAGTAGTGACTAGATAATTTAGCTCTCCGTAATGTGGACGCAGTCAGCAAGCAAGCGACTGGGCAGATGAGATTAGATTAAAGCAAGGTACTGAGTTGACTGTCCAGTTAAAGGAAGGAATTCAGACCAGACGGCAAGGATAGGGTAGGGTAGGGATGAGAACGGTTTTATTGATAAAGAGTGTGAAAGTTAACGAGGCTTCCGAAGGAATTTGAACGGTCCATTAGGTCCACCGACGCAAGAAAGGAAACTACTCAGAACTCCGAATGAATCCGGAGAACAGGAGGCCGATCGAGCAAGACTGGATTAGTCGGCGTGTTAGGATTAGGATGTACAATAAAGATGAGAAGTGAGCTATAACAATAAAGGGTGACTTAGTCTAGGTGACTCACGGCGTTAATGAGTAAATAAAGGTAGAGCAATTCTCTCAGGCGCTTTAGATGAGGGAAACATAGCATTGAGACAACCGAGCCTAGCCTGTTTGTATATTTGGACATTTGAAAACAGTCAGAGGGAAGTAGACTGATCAGATGAGACTCCGTCAGGGCAGGGTATTGAGAGTTAGCAGTCCGATGGAAGGAGTAATAAAGTGAGCGAAGTAAGGAAAAACAAATGTAGAGTGGAGGAAGGTTTACTGATAAGGAGTAGGAGCGCCAACAAAACTCCAAGATAATGTGGAAAGGGTAGTTTGTCATCTTAAAGTTCGCCGGTGAAGTAACAATAGTCAGAGAGGTCAGAAAGCAGGAGACCCAATACCCAAGGCTGTGTTCGTCGGCACATTGAGATTTAGTAATAAAGTTAAGTTGAGAAGATAAATAGTGTCAGCAGAAGTGGACATGTTAGATTTGGGTGAGGTTAAATTAGTTAGGTATAAGCACTCGTTTTAAGGGAAATAGTGTTTTGGTTGTGCCGAGCCTATACCGTTCACAGCTCAGTACTCTGTAGACACTCAGAAAGTAGGAGACTGGTCAGAGGAAACTAGGGCTGCACACAGCGCTTGGTTACTGCTAAGGTGGGGAAAGGCAACGAGTGAGGGGAACAGAGTTTTCAGCTTTCCGAACAATGATCGATACCGTCACAGTATTCAGAGATCAGCAGAAATGGACATGGTAGAGATGGAGGTGGCTGTTAAAAAGTGGTGAGCAAGACCAGCTGGCTCTCGGGAAGCAGAGGCATAGCCAGAAGTCTACAGATTCGTGACCGTTTACATTTCGGTAATCTGGAGGAAGTAAAAGGGAAGCAGGCCAGTCAACTGAGACTAGGTCAGGGCACGGTACTGGCAAATGGCAGTCCGATAGAAGAAGAATTAAAGGCGAATAACGTGATAAGGAGGGGACAGGGTCGGTTTGAAAGGAGCCTTATTGGTGCTGGGTATAAAGGCTACAAGACGCTTGGCGCACAATTAAGGCTTTGTATGGAATTCTATATGGGATCGGGGTCGTTCTCCAACAACTCATCCACAGGGGCGCGGGGACCCAAGATGTCTGTGACCTTGGGGACAATTAGTATCTATGTATGGCCTGGGAGAATTGCAGGACACTATCAGATGCTCTGATGGCTTCAGGTAACTTATTCCGCAAATGCGCATATCTATAGAGGAAGAAGTTAAAGCGTGTGGAGCAACGGGTTTTGGGTAATGTGAATGAGTGTGGCTGTTTGCGTAGAGGATAACGTGTGTCGCCCAGCGGTTAAAAGTATCTTTCCATCCTTGAGTCCGATGTTTTGATTAGCTTCTATAGAAAAACTAGGTTGGTTTTAACTCTCCGCAGCCAAAGTGGTTCTAGACCAAGCTGCTTGCAGCGGCTTTGATTACTGAGCGTAGGTGATCCTAGAAGGCGCTTAGTGAATGAACGCTGGACTTTCTCGATGGCCATCCTGTTACTTTTGCGTGAATTAGTAACCACTATCAAGCGGTACTGTACTATAGGTCAGACGCAAAACTTGTAGCGCATGAGCCGCGACTCTAACCGACTTATTGTGTTCAGGATATAGCCGACGATAGACTTGGATTTTGCAGAGCTATAGCTTGCTTGTTTCGCACAAATCAATAAGCTTGAGTAGTGCACACCGAGGTCGCTTACGGTAATGCTGTTATTTAGTGGTATTCCGTTAAGAGTCAATATGCTGGGCGGTATAGAGCACCGGTAGGAAAGGACGTTACATTTCGTTAGTAAGGACTCTAGGTTCCACAGGTCAAAGCATGTTTCAAGAGCGCCGAGGTCGCTTTGAATGCTGGAGAGGCCATTGCGTAGGCGGCTAGGATCAAACGAGCATACCACTTTTATATCATCAACAAAGAGGTAGGCAGTGCCTTGTTGGAAGACCACGAATACAGCACTGAAGTACAGTAAAAACAGCAGAGGCCCTAGGATACTGCCTTGGAACACTCCGCTGGTTACGGATTCCTGGTTAGACGAGAGATCGCTCAGTAGCACTGACTGATTTCGGTTAAAAGGTAAGAAGAAAACCAAGAAATGGGGCTGCTGGAATCACCGGATGCAGCTAATTTTTTTTCTCAACAAACATTTATGTGGAACGCGGTCGAATGTTTTTCATATCCAGAAAGCTAATAACCAGTGCTTGACCCAGGTCCAGGGCGCTTGTAAAGTCGTTTAAGAATTCAACCTGGCAAGTATGACAAGGTTTAGTAAGCAGGATACCATGTTGGGACCTATTAATAAGGTTGCACTGAAACAGAAAACAAAGCATACCTTCCTTTATTATTCTTTACATTTGTCTGGACGCAGTGGTTGTTTGGCTACTAGGACGGCAATTGACAATAGTTTGTCGGCAGCCTCTTCTGTGTTGTCGTATGATGGTTGCGTGTTTCCATTTATACGGGTATTTTACGCTCTTCATAGAGCCGGTAAAGATATTTAGGAGAAGGACCGGAATAGCCGGCCTTCCAAATATTAATACGGAAGAAGGGACACCAGCAGGACCTGGGTAGTGTGACATTTTCAAGGTGCAAAGTGCTCGCTTGATGTTGTTTACGTCAAAGTTGATGGTGTGCATTTGATCTTCAGTGAACTTATGAATCGTAGTTGGCAATGCCGAGTCGTTGCTGGTGAAGGAGTTACGGAAGTGCGTGTTAATGCAGTTGCAGTGCTCAACCACATCAGTGACTATAATTTTATAAGAAAGCGAAATAGTAGTGATCGGTAAA
This sequence comes from Dicrocoelium dendriticum, assembly GCA_944474145.2. Lineage (NCBI taxonomy): Eukaryota > Metazoa > Platyhelminthes > Trematoda > Plagiorchiida > Dicrocoeliidae > Dicrocoelium > Dicrocoelium dendriticum. The sequence goes on from OX104070.1 coordinate 2,438,841, forward strand.
GCTTTGCTGCCGCTCTGCTGCTTCATTAGTCGAATAAGAGACTTTGCCTTGTTGTCACTGCAAAGCGCTGCGGGCTCAGCTAATATACGAGCATTGCTTGGTGACCTTCTCAAGTCGATTAGTAATTCTTTCATGCGGATGAGATGAAAGTCTCGGTCTTGCAGTAGCGGGAGCGCACTGCCTTAAGCCCAGTAGCTAATTTGCGTGTGGATGCGTCATTAAGTGTTGCCGCCTTCTTAGCTTCCTATTTTGGGGGCAAGGGCGTCTAAGCAGTTCATGAAGTTGTTATAAAGCTCCCTGCTCGCAGTATCTATATTTTTAGAGAGGAAGAAATCTTCCAAGGGTGATGTTGGGAGAAGGAAAGAACATGTTTCCCAGTTGATGCGCTGAAGGAGGCGAGCTACCCAATACTTGTTGACATCCTGGTAAGGAGAATTTAGACAGTGCAAAAGACAGCTGCACCACCTTGTGATCGCTGCCCGGTATGTTGTCTAACACGCTATCGCATGCATGGGAAATGCCATTAGTGAATAGTAGGTCCAGTATGTTAGGTTGTTTAGTCAGGGTGTTCACATGCTGAGTCCAGTCGTGTGTGAAAATAGTGTCTGCCAGGGCGCTATATTTGCGTGGAGCTGACTGTTTAAGCCACGAGACATGGGGCGTATCAAACTCTCCAGCAATAATTTTATAGCATGCAGGAAGAAATTAGACCACCTGGAAGAGCCTGACTATTTTGTCCACGCTAGCGCAAGAGGAGTGCGGTTGGTTGTATAAACAGCCTATCAAGGGGTTTAGTAGGCGTCCAGCGGTCAGAATTCACGCTGAGTCTTCAGAATTGCCAAGGGATACGGTTTGGAAAGATGTTACACGAAACTCGTTCTTGACGTATATGAAGCACCCGCCACCTCGGTGAATGGTCTGTCCACTACAGAAAAGGATGTATTCTCGAATGTGTAGTGGTGTGTCAGAAGCATTGGCCGAATGCCATGTTTCTGTTACCAGCACCAGATGCGGACGTGACAAAAGAATGAGGGGGCCTAGGAGGTGCATTTTATTTTTGATCGATCGTGTATTGAGGAGGAAGAATGTATATGTGCAATGTCTGCAGAGTTCTGCCGTCTAGTCGCCATCTACTGCCGTGCTGTCGGAACAGGGTAGTTTGGAAGTGCTTGGGATAGGTAAGTTAAGTGCAGCGGATAAGTGTGCCGGGAGAAGGCGGATTATTACATTGATGGCAGCCGACCGCTACCGGGTCAGTTGTCGGTTTGAGGTCCAAAGGGTTATGCATAGGGCTGAAGCCAGCCGTTTGGGTTGACTGCAGTGCATAAATGAGTCTCTGTAGATGTTATAGAGCAGGCGCGAGCTCTTGGAGAACTGGACGTGATGGACCTTGCCCTATTGTATTCCGTAAAAGAGGGGCTGCAGTAAGTGGGGCACTTCTCGGTTACCAAACATTCTGCAGAAATCCTGATGTGTGAGAGCGGTTAGTCGAAGTAAAAGGAGCTGTGGTATTCACGTTGGATGTCCAGCTGTCAAAAGCAGCATACGGTCGTCTTCGGCTGGGCGCCGTATATCCGCGTGTTTTGAACTGATGTTGATAAATTGGAGTTTGAGCAGTTTGGTTTGTTGGCACGAGTAGATATGGTTTTCTGAATGGCTGGCTAGATCTGGTCGGAGCAACAATTCCGGGTAAGGCTTGATAAGCCGGAGCAGAAGGTGCAGTAGTCACCGGTTGTAGTTGCAGGGGTGTTGGTTTGACGCGGTCGGTAGTGTATCGGGGTTTGTTGCGAATTTGGAATTGCTTTATTGGGTTTGGGGTGTTGAGTAGGTAGTTCCGACGATGAGACTGTGCTTGGTTGGCAATGGACTTCGGTCCAAAATTGGGAATTGGTAGTCCTGTTGTATGCAGGCGAGCCATCTGATGGCGTGGTAATTCTGATAATGGCAATGGGTATACTTTAGCCATAGCGGAAAGTCTGGGTACAGTCCTTTTGTAGTACTGATATGGATTAGATGGGAGACGATGGGGTTAGCTTTATAACGCCGTTGCTTTGAGTTGCTGGTCGCTGGCGTTGTGTCGACAGAGTTGCGTTGGGTCATCGACAACGCTGGCTAATTGAGTATACGCTGATAGAAAGCGCACATTCTCAAGTTAAGAGTATGGAATGGGTATGTATTTAAAGAAAATTGCTAGGAGGAGAAAGGTAACTTTTAGCGACAGGGAGACGCAGATTAGTTTTGTTTTGCAGCTGTATATGGGTAGGTCCATTTTCTGAGATCTCCTCTGCAGCTGCGCATGTGCCCATTATTTCCGCGACTTTGGGAACGTTGCGTAATCCCTTTATTGACGCAGCGAATGATTTGACACTTTCAGGTCTCCTGACGGCTTCTGGCAATTTATTCCCTACGATGTATCTGTGGAGGAAGAAGTAAAAACGTATGGAAAAGTGCACCTTAGGTGGAGTAAATGTGTGCCATTTTTACGTAAAGAGTGTCGGGTATCGTCCGGCATTTGGGAAAAACAGCTAATACCCGTGGTACATTCTTTGAGCAGTTTAAAGTGGAAGATAAGTTTGGCTTTAAGTCGGCGAAGCCAGAGTAACTCTAGCCCGAGCTGCTTACACCGGCCTTGATAACTGAGTGTAGAAAGGCCTAGTAGGCGCTTAGTAAACGAACGCTGTACTTTCTCGAGCACTAACCTATCGAATTTGCATGCGTTAGCAATAACTAACGAACAGTATTCCAGAATTGGCTAGGCACATATTTTGTAAAGCGTGAGTCGAGGTTCTCTTAATTGCATAGATTTGAAGAAGTAGCCAATAATTGCTCTTGCTTTTGCAGAACTATAGCTCACTTGTTCAGCAATGTTTAAGGACCTTGAGTAGTGCACACCGAGGTCGCGAACGGAGTAGCAGATTTATATAGAAGTACTGTTAAGTATTAGCGCGTAAGTTGCTACAGGACACCTGTAGGACAGAACGTTGCACTTTGATGGAGAGAATTCAACTTTCCTTAAATCACACCAGGTTTCGTGTGCGTTGAGGTCACTTTGAACGTGGGAGAGGCTGTTTTACTTGTTGTTAGGGTCGAATGAAAACATCATCTTTATATCGTCAGCAAACAGGTATGGTGTGCTGTGAATGAAAGCTCGGAAAAGGTCAGTTATGTAGAGTAGAAAGAGCAAGGGACCAAGTACGCTTCCCTGAAACACAACGCCGGTCACAGCAAACATCTTCGAAGGTAGGTTACCCAGTTGTACGGACTGGGTTGTCTTTTGTCGCCGCACTCCAATTCATTAAGTAGCGGTCCCCTATATTATCTGGTGACCTCGTACATTTTGGAAAACGTTAATGTCTTTTCCTTATATTTGAGCAAACTTCTTATGAACAGGTAGCTGAAACTTCCTATACGTTTTAGTTGCCATCATTCAATGTGTGAAACTCACGTGTTTGGTCTGTTCAAGTGGGAGCTATCTTTCGTTTCTATAAGATTACCGCGTAATCTACAATTTGTTTATATGCTACCGCCAATTTAACTACATACTTAGCTACCGAAGTAACCGATATCCTCGGCCCTATGTTGACTGAGTCACCTTATGATATACTTAATGCAGCCATCTTAAAACGCACTACCTCATCCGACGACGCACGCCTCCAACAGCTACCCTCTAACGTCGAGCTTTGTGATCGCACACCGTCTCAGCTCCTGCGACATATGTGCACACTTGTCGGTTCCGCAACCTTGAATGCTTCTATTCTTCGCCAAATTCGGAATTAATGTCTCCCAACAAACAAGACGGTGCTACCAGCTGTTTGAGCCGAGGACCTTCCATTGAATAAGCTAGCGGAAGCGGCTGACAAAGCACACGAAAAGTTCTTTTAAAACGCTGCGTATTGCGTGGCTGAAGCGTCCAGTGCAAGAAATTTAGGTAGTACCACACTAGACTCAGTTAGTTAGAGATTCACGTAGTTGGAACTCAGCATTTCTCACCTAAGCCACGGTCGAATATAGTACCAAAGCTCCTCTTTCACCAGCAGGCCTCGCAGCAACTCCCGCAGATGTGCATCGCGCTCTTACTGCTATTTTCATAACAGCTTTGTGATGCCAAACAAAACTGCCACCAGGTTGTGCCCACCCTAAGGCTTTCATTACTTCCAAATCGGGAAATGTCGAAGCCAACCAGTAATGGCTCCTGCTGCAGCTGGCCAAATTATCAGTCGCCTCCTATGCGTATTTGATACCACGACCAAACTCCACCTTTTGGTTGTCGCCGGCGCATTGAAAAGCGTTATACCCCGTCGCTTGGAAAATCGCTCGCTACAGCCGGCTGGGATGACGCTACTGACTGCTAACCAAACGAAGATCGCGACTTACGCCCATAAACTTCCCACTCCCAGTCAGGGCTACGCCGTAGCTTTCCTTTTATTTTTACTATTGCCGACGCACACAATCCTAGCATCCGTATAGATTTTCTTAGTAAATGTAGCCTTGTAGCCGATCCACGCTGTCGGAAGGTGCGTGAGGACGCAACTTCGTTAACTACTTCCTGCAAGCTTACTGCAGTTAATTCCTTCGGACGTCGAATGTTTATGCCTGATTGTTCGTAGTATTCCGCAGTGTTGCAGAACATTCCATCGACTATTGGAGTAAAGTACGACGCGACGGAACTCAAGCACTATGTGCAACATCACATCGTCACAAATGGTCCTCTCGTGAAGGCGTAACCAAGACGACTTACACCTGACAAACCACACGCCGCCAAGCAAGCGTTCGAACACGTGCTCAAGCTCGGGATAATCCGTCCTTTAAGCAGTCGTTGGTCATCGCCGCACCGTTTTATTAAATAGCTGGTGCTTGGCGCCCATGTGGCGACTACGGCGCACTAACTAACGCAACATTTTACGGACAGATACCCAAGCCGGCGCATGCACGAATTTTTGTTAGGGTTTGCTGAAACGTCTACCTTTTCTACGATTGATCTTGTCAGGGCGTATCACCAGGTTCCAAAGGCCACGGAAGATATTACAAAAACGGCAGTGCCCACCTCCTTTTGCTTGTACGAGTTTCTCCGTATGCTATTCGGCCTCCGAAATGCCGCGCATTTTTCCAACGCTTCATGGACCACGTGCTCCGTGGTCTCGACTTTGTCTTCGTTTACGTTGCTGAGCTTTCGGTTGCAAACGCTTCTGCTGACTATTAACACACGAAAGTCTTCGAACAGTTCAAACATCCTGGTATCACCATTAACCCTGACAAACGCGTAGTTGGCCAAACTTCCATCGACACCCTAGGTCACAGGATTGACGTCAACGTGATTGGCCCCTTGACTGATAAAAAGCCAGCCATACTGGGTTATCCATCGCCACAATTAGTCACGAGCCTAAGCCGTTTTCTTAGCACGGTTAACTACTACGGACGGTTTATACATGGCTGCGCTGCAATTTTTCAACTTTTAACAGACTTCCTCAAAGTCACTCCCAAAAGCGCACGTTAAGTGAAGGCTCCGAAGCACCGTTTAACACCGTCAACCAAAAGCTGAATCAGGCTACTTCACCTGATTGTTTGAGAAGGGGCGATCACGTCAGGCCCATTCTCAAGGTAGTCGCTTCATAAACCACCGTTGGTACCGTACTGCAGCAGACCATGGGGAACAAAAGTCAAATTTGTCTTACTTTTCACGGAAGCATCAACCTGCCAAGTCCAGGTGCAGTACTTTCGGTGGAGAGCTCCTTGCCATGCCAATAGCTGTAAAGCATTTTTCTCAAATGCTTAAGGGTTGGCGTCATCCTGACAGATCATACTCCCTTTGTGTATGCTTTTGGTGCAACTTCTGACATTTACCCGCCAAAACAGACACAACAGCTTGAATATCCTTCCTACCTTTTTGTTGAGATTCGCAATATTGACGGTCCTAACAGCCAATATTCCGACGCATTATCGCTTGTGCACCTACATCAATCTTCAAGCTCGCACACCGATCTAGAGGAGATGCCTGTTGCCCAGGCCAGTGACCCGGAGTTAACACAGACCCGATCAAACACTTCGCTAAAACTCTTGCAATTGCCCGTGCTCAAGTCGGACGAAAGAATGTACTGCGATATTTTTACCAGTAAACCTAGGCCGTTCTTCCTACACTCCCACCTGTGTTTGGTTTTGACTACCTTCATGGATCATCGCACCCCAGTATTCGATCTACTTTGAAGCTACTTACCGATTGTTACCTCTGGCCCAACATGCGCACAGATATCCGGCGATGGGACAAGACCTGTTTTAGTTGTCAAAGCAGCAATGTTCACAGACAACCTGTTACCACACCTGGTACTTTTTCACTCATAGTAGCCCGTTTCAAACAAATTCACCTTGAGTTAGTAGGACCGTTACCGGCTTCTAACGGTTTCACTTATTTGTTGACCTGGGTTGATCGCTATAGTCGTTTTTCCGCGCAATTCTCTTACGTGCTTTATCCCATCGCCTTTACCCTGGCCTGGGAATCCCTGTGCCACCAACAAGCGCTCCTATCAACACACGTTTAGGTCGTGTTGTTTCATTCCTGTCAACACTATCACAATATGTTCCATGAATGCCTTTTCATGCGTTGCTTACCAGCGCAAGCTATAGGATGAGCGTTCCTTGGTGGTAATGAGTACACTATAATTTATCTACAGAGAAGTATTAGGAGAACTAGAGTGGTCTCAACCACGGACTGGCAAGTGTCGCTTTGCGGGTTCGAGCCTTACCAGGGGCTGATGGAATGTACACTGCTGATGGTTCACCAAAGCATGGAACGCGCTTATAGGGATTTTCCGGGCTTGTGACGACTGTCTGAAGGAGTATTGATGTGATGAAGGTCTACCTATACCACCCAAATTACCCTACTACTTTTCTGTAATCAATTCGCAGTCCAATCAGCTTATAATGCTATAAATTAATTGGCGGCTTAAGTTTGGTTATCTAGCCGCTTTGTGAGGAGCTACCCTCTTCACTGCACCGCAGTAACGCATACGTGCGTGGATAGTGAATAGCGCTATAGCATATTAGCAACTAATTTACCATGGTCATTACCGTACCCGTTACTCAGTGGTCTCAACCACAGACAGGCAACGTTGTAGTTGCGGGTGCGAGCCCTACTTGGGTCGGATGGAGTGCGCCCTGCTGACGGTTCCCGAAATAATGAAACCCGCGCACAGTGCTTTTTCGGGCTTGTGACTGCCGTCAGATTGAGTTTAAATGTCACGAATGTCTACCTATACTTTATCTGTTTTTCACATTAGGTTACAGGTTATTTTGTTCCATTTGTTTAACTTACAAACTTTGAGTACAACACGCGTTACGCGCTCGCGTCGTGCTGATTTTGTTTGCCGCTGCCTCTGCTTGTGTTGCGGTCACGGCTTTCCATTAGTAGGATTTAACTATTTGGATCACTATTCGACATCCGAATGCCATCAGCTGAAAGCAGAACTGTAACGCAAGGGTGCTTGAGGATTATTCTATTTTGAACCTTTTGCCTAATATTGCTGTTTGTCCCCGCAGTCAAACTTGTTAAGTAACGGTTTTCTACCTACTGCCCCGCAACAACTAGGTGCGACGTCGATAGCCGAAAAGCAAGCTTTCCAGGCATACATAGCAAATATAGGCAAATAAGCGATAGCATTTCGCGAAATACTAAAATTCCAGTAAGAAATTTAATATATGCAAGGGACTTCCGGTTAAATTATAATTAACACACGTCAGAAGGCCTCAGGGTACCATTTTCAGTGGGTGCCGAGCAACACAGTCTACTAGGACTCTAGAGTTTAGTATGTTTTGCCTATAAATGGTTGCAAAGTTTATAGCAAGGCTGTATGGGCTAGGTCTACCTGAATACTACAGGAGACCATTAGGATTATTTGACAAGCTTTTGCCTGAAAAAAGAAAGATAAAGAAAGCTGCTTTTGCCTAAAAAAGCAGAAAATGAGATAAAAAAGATGTATCTGTTTTACCTCATTGAGACCATTTTCTATCCCTATAATGCTACGTCTGCAACACCAGTAATAAAGACATGAGTATCGGAAAATTTGGCAAAATTTAGCAAAATGCTTCGGAGCGTACCATCCAGTTGGACCTTCGTAGGGGAGGCTTTAACTATTCTACTTCTGTTGGTTGAGCTTGCCCAAACATGGGAGGTTAACCTGCCTCTGGTGTTAATGTATACTATTATACAGCTCTTTGTTTAAATTCGAGCTATTCCGCTCCAATTTTAAGTTCTGAACCAAGTGCCAGCCGTGTTCATTTATGTGGCAATGTTAAAAAGCACTATAATGTCGAACCAGCTATTTCCTTGGTGAGTGTCCTGGCAGGAGCTGTACTGACGCCCAACGCAAAGGGTGCTAAAGTAGCTCAAGCGTAGGATAGTCAGTAGTAACAGGATGGAGCTGGTGGTTTACCCACCATTGCGCATAACGCCTGGAAGGCTTTGGAGACAAGTAAACGATAACTTACGCACGGGCGGCTGAGCGAAAGCGGTTTTGGTCAGAATGTTTTGGATCTCCAGTCAGCCAGGATAACACTAACCTCTCTGTCGCTGATTAAGTTTCGTGCCAGTATAATGGAATCTAGAAATGCGAATGTATTACTAGCAAAAGCGGTTGAAGAAGAGGATCTTATTACCATGATGCATGTCTAATAGTGTTGACAATAGCAATGGGCACATGTATAAAAGATAAAACTAAGTATACAGGGCCAAGAGAGGATAAGTAGAGAGCAAAATGTTCGATTCTTGGGCCTATAAAACTGAAAGTGGTCGCTTTATCGACAAGAAGGAATATATATATAAGTTGGCGGTCGGCATACCGCTTGTACTTGGAAACGGCGGAGTAAAGTAGTTAGTATTCAGGCCCAATGCCAACGCATCAATTAAGACTCTTAGTAGTGTTCACATCCGCACCTATTGGACCAATGTCTTTGTTATTCCACCAACACCAGCTTCTGAGCTCTTGAACTTTTCGTGTTTCCTCCACTTCTATGTTTAACCATACTCTACTGTATACTTGTTCGGCACCTCTTCTGGTTTATATCGCAACGCTTTGGTTAAAACACTTAGCACTTGGCGGTGCTGTCTGTATTATTCCCTTACGCTTTGTCACTTCCAGAGCCGACAGTACTATCGTTTCCTCACTACAGCCGTTGCAAATATTATTGTTTTCTCTCTCTCTTGTATTCAGCACTGTACACCTATCAGTCTATGGTAAGCCAAACAAAGCTTGCCGCTCCTGGATATTAATAAAGCAGGCTGCCGACAACTCACTAATTAGTGAGTTATAACTGGCAGTTTATTTGACTTCAACGTCCACCTTAGAGTGGCACACCTAGCATCTTCTGGGGCTGCTGCTCACACTACTGATATTACTGGTTCCTTTCGGCGCTGGCTCTAGAACCATTTTCTCCCTAAAGGCGTAGTATGCAAGCCCCTCTCGCACCAGATATTATCGTTGAATGCCTATCAGCTGGCGGTTTCTTGCTGATAATAAACCCGACCCCCAGTATCGCTCTTTCCTTTTGTCTATTTAACTTGTTTACCGCACTGTAGAAGTCCCTATCTTTTTCCGCTATTCCAGGTCCCTTTGGAGCTGGTTTTGCAACCGTATTCTCGCTACAGCTGTAGTATATAAATCCCATTCTCGTCACAAATATGACACTCCGTCCCACCCCTTTACCCAGCTGTTTCTCTAGCATCCGATTACTGAGCACGTTACGTTATTATTTTCATGGGTCTCAAACCCGGCGTAGTAACTCCACTGGCTCTCATATATGTTCGAACGATAAGCTCTACCACAGTCAACCGATCGCTCAACCTATATCTTAAGCGCATATAAAACCACTCACTATGTTCTTATGACCCCCTTAACTCATTTACCGATTAACAACGCCTGATACTCCCGGTTTCCAACCAGGATAACTTTTGCGTACCTCAGGCCACTTTGAATAGCACCTGTCTCTCACATTCATCAAATATCGGGTCTTGTGCCTGCGCGCAAATCTACGGATATGATGTATAACATATTCGGTCAATCCATTGATTTAAACCACCACGACGTTACCATAAATTTTATATTTATACATTAACGTAGACCTGTTCAATTTCCTTGGCAGTTTGCTCGGTCCATTTTTCTTCTCTCCCTTGTTCTAAAGGATAACAATACCTGCACGGAACACATTTGAGGACATACATGCGACGCTCCCCTAGACAAGGAATCAATGCAGAACAAAGTAATCACCCGCACTTCGCAATCCTGAAATACTAAGGGAACCCAGAAAACTAACCAAATCAATACAAGTCACCTGAGCCGTCCGACTTCAACAACTCCCACCACTTGCGGTCGACTCCGAAGGAGACAACACAAACATGGGAAACCAATTGGCGAGACGAGACTGCACACATCCGCTAGGATAATCGGGCAGGTGTAATATTTTCTTTATCATATCGTCAGTCGGCAGTGTTCCAGGATGTGGTAAGTCTTCGGCTTGCAAGCGTTTTTCCTACAAAAGGTCACAAATGTCTGTTTAACAACACTTCGACATGGCGGATGTGAATCGCTATTCAATAACGTCACCGTCCCTAACACACATTGGCAAGTTGACCGATACCATATTTACTAATTCTGTGCGTATATCTGCTCTCGCACGAACACGCCTACGTATTTGTTTAGTTACGTGCCACTATTCGTAAATATTTTTGCAGCTTTTTCCTCCTGCTTCACTCACCTCACCCGCAATGTGTACACAACCACATCGAACTAGTTCCTCATCAACATACTCCACCTTAGTGGTCTGATCCTTGTCTCTGCATCTCGCAAACTGTGGACATAGACTTCGTACAACCTTTGGGCCATATGGGCCTGCACTACTGACTCCAACTTACCACTTTCGCACTTAAATAAATAAATAAACAAATATTTTATTCTCGACTATGCGAGGCACGCCAATGTTATCATGTACAATATTGAAATATGCTGCTCATGCCCAAAATGCGTGCTTCGCTTTGTCAAGAATAAAAAATTTATATATTTAGCTATTTAATTAGCAACCTAGCTACGAAAGTACATAGAGATATATCCGAAGCTGGTAGTTAGATGATGTTTTCCGCTGCTTTAACAAGCACTGACCGTTGAATCTCAACTCGCGTGCTATTTATCTTTTTACTTACCCAGTCTGCGCTTCCTATCGAATAGGGGTAGCTACCCGACTTTCTTCCAGCCTTCCGCTGTCACCATTCTTCTCAACCTCTTTTTCCTCTTCCAACACAATTGTTGCATCATACTTACCCGCTACTTCGCGGATTGCTTCCTGGTACAAAGCTCTGTTCGCTATGTAGATGGTAGCAATCTACCTGAACGGCCGTTGCACATTGTAGAACGTTCAAGAGCCACTTCCGACATGAGCCTTGTTGCACATTGTACTTCATTTGGTCTCAAAACTAAACCTTATAACATTCGACTAGAAAAATGTTTAATTTCACGCCTGTTCTTTGCGTTTTTCTCTCGATTGTACCCCACAGTTCCTCTTCTACGAGGTCCGGAACTTATTCGGGATCAAGAAATGGACTGAAGAACAAAGATTTTGCCCAAGGCTGATGGATGAACCGACAAGGACCTACTTGAAACATGGCGGCAAATCAGAGGTTTCAACTGTAATCACCGCCACGACCGTTGTTCAGTATTGATGACTGGACACGTCGTTTTCAAACATCCGGAATGTATACTTAACCTGAAAAATCCGGACAACGGAAACTGAAATGGTTGCTCACCTGGACACTCAACAAGGCGACTCTTGGCGACTGGCATTCTCGACCGGCCTCAGGGCAGATGGCAACCCTAACTTAGTTACTGGATCAGCTAACGGAGGGATTTAACTGCGAATAACCGAGTGTGCACTCAGTCGGCAAGGTGCATTGCCAGTTATGTACTAATGTACAAAAGGAGTTCTGGCAGTATTGCTGGTCGTGGTGGGTTTTTGCCTGGCAAGCGTTCACTACATAAACGCCACAAATGTTCGTTTAACAACACTGCGAGGTGGCGGATGTGCCTTGCCACTGAATAAAGTCACTGCCAAAATCTACATACTGGCAAGAGTACTCGGGTCATATTTTAATATTTTCATGACACGTACAAGAATAATACACTATGTCTAGATATCCCGTATTCCCACATACTTATAGTGCCTTGACCCTCTGCGCTATGCTCACATGAACCTAGAATATCACCTTCCATTACGGACTTCATTGCTCATGTTTACTTCCTCAATCACCGCAGCCTGTACATCTTTCGGACGATGCCGATGACTTACATAGCAATCTGCCTGTTGCGAAACATAACTGCCTGTAAGTTTTGATTATGCCTGATTTGGTGTGTCTCAATACCTTCGAGAATAAACCATTTATTTGTTTAGTTCTTTATTCATATGCTAACCTTAGGTGTTTTGACTGCGAATATAGATTTATCGTCTTATACAAGGCTTAGGTCCGCCGGTATGTCTTTACTATGCGTACCTCAAAAGTCATACGTCTTATATATTATCCACTGACCCAGTGGTCTGACAGTTTGGAAAGTGGTAGAAGATAAAGCTGTAGTCAAAGAAGGAAGGTGTAGATAAGGTGTAGGGCTTGATGTTAGCCTGCTCGGAGGGATTTGGTATTGCCCTATAATTTCCTATATGGGGAATACCTACTGATTTGCCAACCTTCCAGTCAGTAGACTAGGCTGCACAGTTTGTTGAACTTTTTAAGCATTGACAAAGGATCTGGTGAAAATGAGAAGCCGGAACGTTGCAGATACCGGTTGGTTTACGCATCATTTGGACCAACGTGTCAGTGATGGAACCGAAGAAAGTCAGGAACTAATAAGAACTGTACTCCCATTTCCATTCTTAAAACCTAGAAAATGCGTGCGAAGGATACAGCTAACTTCTCGTAGGTATTAAAATAGTTACGACAATGAATGCGGATGAGTTAGAAGCCCAAGGTGCTTGGATGGCATGCACTGGATCGAGGGCGTCCTCAAGCTACACCAGGGCCAGGTTCGGAAAAGTGGTTTTGCTAATCGCAGATATTGTGGAAGCGTGGTATAATGTAGACACCTAGGAATCTTTGTATCTTCTTCCTAAATGCCTGCAAGCTTTGGGTTTTGCCTAGTCCGGAAGGCAACCGCTTCCGTGTGTCCACTTATAGAACTAAGAAAACACGAGTTCACAGGTTATCCTTTGTCATTAGCGGGGTATAAGAAGGACCCTTGTTCCGGAGTTTATATTCAGAAGTGCTTCCTAGTTTAGGACCAGTGATGTTACTGTACAGCTTTTTACAAATTAGCTTATGTAAATAGCACAGGTTAAGGATAATGCGCTTTTGCCAAAGTGGCTGAATGTTAAGGTGTTCGAACTTTTGTCGGTAACTCATCGCTTGTTGGGGTGGGGCCAATAGTTTCGTAAAGCGCCTCTGAGCCTTTTCAAGCAGAACACGGTCCGATTTCCTTAGGTGTATGCATATAGCTGAGCAATATTCCAGATGTGGATGGACGTGGCTCTTATAAAGCTATGGCCTTACGGCTGCGGTTATCATGTAACGACGTATGTGAGAAGGTAATCTTATTCTTGCCGCTTGCTAATGAACTAGCTTTGCAAAGTTGAGACTCCTGGAGTAAGGCTGGCCGAGGTCGGTTGTTATTGCATACTGTTTGACAGTGCTGTCGTTTATTGTTATAACCCCAGCAGGTATAGAAAATTTATGGGTCATGACATTGGACTTTTGTGCGGACGACGTCATTTGCCAGGGTTCGCATCACTTTTCAAGTGATTTAAGATCCTCGCATGTGGTAGGATTTGCACATATTTCAGTACCAAGAGGGAAAATGTATGCAACTGTTACGTCATCAGCGAAGATGATGGAGCCACCGTACTACAAGCTCATGCAGAGGTTATTAGTAGAAATCAAAACAGGATAGGACCAAGGATGTTCCCCTGCAACACGCCAATGGGGACAGGGGTCAGGGAGACTACAGCTTGTTCAATCTTAACAGACTGCGTGCGTCATTTTGGAAAAGTTTATAAATAAAATCTTTTATTCTCGCCTATGCGAAGCAGGCCCACGAAGGCATTATCAAATAAGTGCAATTATACAGACATGTCATTGCAATTGTAACAGAGACATTCGGAGAGTGCTCAGATGTTCCTGTTGGAACCGGCACAAGTAGGACAGAATTAAAATTTAAGGAGGTCCAATATCGCGCGTTCGGGCATATTCGTGTGGGCATAGGCGGTGCGCTTTAAGTACAGTAACAATCAACCCCTTACTAGATAAAGGATTAGAACTAAGCAATTAGAAAAGAACTGGTGATAAACAAGCCCAGTCACGAGTACACAACACGCTGGGTTCAGGTGAGTGTAGCGTAAAGAACAACCGTGAATGCGTCGAAAAGCACGTGGCGTCGAAAAATGCCTATAAGAAAGTGTCGGGCGTATCAAACATGGTAATACGTGGTCCTGATCAGCTTGCCAGTGTGAACTAATTGGCAGTAACGTTATTGAATGGCGAGACACCTCCGCCATATCAGTGTCGTTAAACAAACGTTTGTGGCCTTTATAAGGAACTCGGCCATTCTAATAGAGGACTGTCTACCCCGTAAGACATTTCCTTACGCAGCAGGCGCATGTGTGGTACCATGTCAAACTTCTTTGGCACAGCAACGTAAAGGAGGACAGCTGTAAGACTATATTTAAGGGCCTCGATGTCTGAATTGAGTAAGTCCAGCTGCCCGGATGTACAAGACCGAGCACTTAGAAACCCGTGCTTTTATTTATTTCTGTGCTTGCTTGCATATAGGTAACTCATGAGAGCCCTTTTGAGCAACTTCTTCATCAATCGCGTGATATTAGGTATGTGGCTAATAGGACGATATTTACCAATTTCCTCTAGCCTTCTAACATTATGCCGTGGCGTAATGATGTAAGGTTTCCAAGCGGTCGCGTATTGACCTTTCTGAGTTGATAAAGAGTTTCAAAGGAGGAATAGGCATATCTTCGCCATCATTCTTATTTAAACTGGGTGGTATTCCGTTTGAACCAGGGTTCGAGGATGGTTTGATGATTTAACTCGCATGACGGACACTATTTGTGTCAAACCGTACAGAGGAAGCAGAATGGCTACCGAGCACTTGCAGGTCCTGTAAAGTTGAAACTATTTCTAGCCACTGCGATCTTTGAAGGGTGAGCTGAAGAATTCACACACCATTCTTGCGTCACCGAAGGTGTCATTGTGACTAAGCATTAGGGTAAAGGTTTGCCGCCAATAGTTAGGGGTCCGATCGCGCAGCAGCCAGCTGAGATTCTTATCTTTGTTCGCCCTATTTATTGCCGCTATTTCTTGCGTCGTTTCCGCTGCTTAGATCTGGCAGGAAGCTGCCTTTCAAGCTCATTCGCTCTCATGGTGTTAGAAAATATCGATGGTTTTGTTGTAGGATCGTCTATGCTGACGCATTCTGTTACGCATATTGGGTTTTCTGAACTTATAGATGAGTGCCATGTTAAATGTAACAAGGGAGCTTGCGAGTCGAGACAGCAAATTATTTCCTCATAAAACAGTTCAGCCGACCGTTACACAGAAACAGATATAAAAATTCATCTTATTTTTTGATCGGACGAGTACAGCAATGGTTGACCAGTTAACGAGTCCCATGGGGCGGTATACTACGACTCCGTGTTTTTCGGTTAGGGAGGCCTTTAGCTTGCATTAAGCAAACCGAGCAATGCGCCAATCTGTGCTCACCACCCGGAAACACCCGGCCAACTGGCGCTGGTGTTGAGAGGATGTCGTGCGTAAATAGTATGTTAAAGATATATTTCTCCCTGGTTCGAGCAGAGAGAGCTTGCTTCCAGCCGCCTAAATTGATACATGCTGGAGGCCTACATAATTTGTTGTTGCAGCACGTGGGAAGTGGTTTAACCCAGGCCAGTTGAAATTCACTGAGATCAGTTTGTATTCGCAAGAAAGATTTGTTGTCTGCGCAACAGTAACCATACGTGTGTTGTCACCCGTAGGTAAGATATCGGGCAGTCTATAGCTACACCCAAACGTTACCTTCGATTCCAGGATACCAGCCGTTATCCATACTAAAGCCATCGGTTCAGCTGCGTTCATGAGTACGGACATATTTCTGGGTAATTAGTTCTACTCTAAGTGAGGCATCCGCCCCGCGGTTATGCAGAGGAGATTGCATAAACAGCTGATGGTCAGGAAGTGAGTAAACTTCCTCTGAAGCAAAAGCGAAAATCATGTTTTCTTGACAAATAGTGCACCAAGGTCAGCGATGACAGACAATGGATGACAATTATGCATATTATTCTTTACCGGCCTGGCATTTAAAAGTAGACGTGAGAAAGAACACTTGTGGCCTACTAGCTTCACGGATGACGCGATAAAGCCGATCATAGCTATTTCGCTATTTGCAGTAGTTGTAGGAAGGGAGTGCGAAGACGTTGCAGTAGTTGGGCGGCGTGGTGTTTGGTGCTGGGATGAAACTGTCGCGGCTCATCCCACCTGGGCTAAAAATGCGCAGGTTGCGATGTAGGAGGCAACGGGCTACTTGGCTTATAAATAAATAAATAGATAGTATATTCTCTGTAAAACGAGACACACCTCTAAAAGGCATGATCAAATAAAAAGGCATGATCGGGACCGGCGGCATAAGTCTGAAGAATGTAGCAGTTACGCAGCAACCTGGATACGCATGAAGTTGAGTGGAGCTATGTGGATTGCCAAATGTAGTGCTAGCGGTAGGTGAATTGTTTGCGGTGGTGGTACGCGGTACCATCTCACTAGCATCTGAGGTATGATCCGCTAGAGTCCGTCTTGTTGGGCCGAAATACAACTGCCTTAACTTGGGTTCATTTAAGAGTTGCTCCCAATTCCATGTTATATTGTGCAAGGTTTATTGTCGTCTGTTCACATTTTGCTTGTGGCTGGGAAGTTGCTGACATTTTGGTCAAGCTCTCAACTTGTACCAAGTTTTCCGCCGTGCCCTTAACTCTAACGACTGTGCTCGTACACTTGCCCGTCGATACGCTATCTGGAACAGAAAATGCAAGTGCGCTGAACCCTACATTTTTCCAACCGGGTTGCGGCGTTGCTTGTCTACAGATATCACTATATTTATGGCCTAGATATGCGACCTAATCATCGTAGGTGGGTGCCTAGGTGGTTCCCAGGACAGGCCCGCTTTGCGCTTGGCGCCTTCCTAGTTTTAGACACAATATATGGCCGACCGGGTATGTCCTTATAAATGGGTGCTGAGCTCTCGGCAGCCTAATTAGTTTACACCTTTCCACCATAGTATAGTTGCAAGCATGAACGAATGAACAATTTTCTACTGCCGCTGGTACAATTGTCATAAAAGTTCTGCAGATTTGCACCCACATAATAATCCCTCCATGCGCGTGCCTCACATAATCGTAATTAATTTTTTATATCCACTTTAAGATCCCCCAACTCTGTTGGTGCCTTCTGCTTTTACCTCCACAATTTGGAGCAGCTGGAACATTTGGAACATTCTTTCCCAAACTTTGGTCTGTGTGCCTCTTTCAGTATTTCGTTAACTTCATGGAGCAAGTGTAGAGGGGTACGAAAGTGCAACCGCTGTTGCAACAGCTCATGCACACAACTGGGTTCCCACTAAATTTCTGTTTTCTGGTTGTGTGGTTGACTTCTTTTGTTGTCCTTTTTCCAGTGGATGACACAGTTTCAGGGTCCTGCGCCAGAGAAATTGTCCGTCGCTACGGCATCAACAGTGCAGTATAAGGCACAACCTTCTCTATCTATATTTTGATAGATGAGTATACATCGTTTTTACCACTTACCGACCGGACAACTTATTCGTTACCGTGCAGGGATATAATTATCCGGAAACCTGAACAATTGTGTTCGTCTATTTTTTGCTGCTCGACTGACTCTTGCTTGCTGCCTATCTGGAGCTACTCAATCTGATAGGAAGATTTACTTGGCCGTGATTGCCTATATTTTTGGTAACTAATACAAGGTACCCCGGTAGACGTTCTGTTTGCTATTCGGGTCAATTTGCCATATTTACCGGCTTGAACAGCTGTGTTCTAGATTGTTCGGCCCCCTAAGCACAATACAACTTGCTATTTGTTTGTATATCCATAGGAGACCTTAGTTATTCCATAGATAAAAGTCACCCCACATTCCAAATACATAATCTATGCCCTCCATACCAAACGGGCAAGGACATTCGGTTAGGACAAGAGAGGACCCATGGAAAATCCAGGCACCCGCCTAATATGCGTCAACCAACGTAAACGTTGGACGCAATTTGAGTTCAAATAAATTAGCAAATGCTCGCAAAACAAGAAGCGCAGTCAGCTACAAGTTGCCATTTAATGGATGGACGGCAGAGTTCTAGGACCTGGTGGGTTTGCGTCTGGCAAGCATCGTCCCTACAAAGAGCCACAAAGGTCTGATTAACAACCCTGCAACGAGGCGGATGTGATTCGGCATAGAATCAAGTCACAGCTCATGACTTCGTACTAGCAACGCAACGGGCCGCACACTTCAGCATACTTAAGGTGTATGCTAGACTGACAGTTCTGCGTCTGCGTTTGCCGTCGACAACTCACTTTCTACGGTTTTAACGTCGATCTTTGCATCACGTACACACAAACTCAGTATATAATCACATGACTCTCAAACGTGCTCTTCAACTATCTTTTATTTGATCGTCAGTGATTCTTGATCTAGTATTGCCTGATGTATGAATGCACTATAGGGCAACCTGATTATGTCCTTAGAAACGGGGCCCATCTCACGATAACACAGTTGTTCTTTGTATAGTTGCATTATTGACAGGTTCAATCATGAACGCCTGAAAATGTTTCTACTTTCTGTTAAAATTGCCACAAAACGTCAGTAGCGTTGCATTTACTTGTGCATACCTCTGTGGGCGTGTCTTGCATATTCGAGAATAAATAGTTACTCAATTTTTAACCAATTTGAACTGCGCTGCTTCGAGCATTGTCCATTTTGACAACATGAAGATCGGACAACTAGACTTGTTCCACCGGCCATAACCAGCGTATTTTACGTCGACATCGTAAAGCCATTGTTAGCGGAAGCATGTCCGCTAGCGAAACAAATACGCCAGTTCTAGCGTTGTGAAATGACTTCGCTACACGCAGTCACCAAATAACTTACAAACGATTGCTAATGTTTTTGTCAATATTCTTTCATCTTACAAAGCAATCATGGTTTGCAGCCGACTATTCTGGAGCTGGCAGACCGGTCACAGAGGGCTGACGCGGTTACTTCAAACGTCCTGAGCGCCTGGATAGTATGCCACACCACAATTATATTCTATGCTTTACCCACATAATATCTCTAGTTCATTCCCTATTATTCCTGCCCTCACCACTTTTACCGATTTGTTCCCTACCTTCCGACTATGCCGGGTTGTTTAATTTTCGCAACATAATCGATATTTTATACCATTCATTCAACCACTTATGGCTGCCTACTGTCGTAAACGCCTTGCTCTTTTGAGATCCGAATTCAAGTAATATTTTACCTTTATATTGTTAACTGGCAGGTGTTATACCCCTGAAGCACCTGCTTTAAAGGGTCCATTTCTCAAGGCTTTAACTTTTGTCCCGGTTGACAGCTTTTTAGCCCTCTTCTCATTTGGACAGATGATTCGCTATTGCTATCAACTGGTTGGCTATGTAAACCACCTCCTTGTGGTGCCAGCTGGGTGGTTCGGGTTCGACTGGTTTAACCAAATAATTCTGCCGCAGTGTTCCAGAGGTAGTGGCTTTTCACCCAACCAGCCTTCTCACCATAGGAAACAGAAACAGCTGCTTAACCAAACTGTAACGTGGCAGACGTGCCTTGCCACTAAATAAAGTCACTGCTTAAGCTTTCATTGACAAGCGTATATAATCCCCGGACGTCAAACTTTTATCCAGACAGTGATGACTTGATCGAACTCATTCAAAAAGACGGCAACCCATTTCCAAACACAAGCAACGCACCTACCTACATATCTACATTTATGGATCCATATATACATGAGCTGAAGTTGTACAATTAATATGCTCAGGCCTTTACTAGGGTATCTCGCCTATTCGAGAATAAAGCTTTATTTATTTAATAGTTGCTTTAATTGAGGGCCAATTATGACCCTAATGTTAGTGTGACAGTTAGGTCTGGCTTACACTGCAGTTTACAAATCGTCGACGCAGCTACTTCGAAGCTTCTCTTCCGCATATGCACCTTGTTTTAACCCTTATGACTGACTTCGCTTGTTTGTCCACAACCGATTTCCGCCACACATCCCGATCCAACTTCCACATATTAATCCCTATATTTTTACAAAAATTGGGAGCTTATTCTGCACGTCAGGCGTTTGACTGCTCAAGCGACCAGGTAGCTTCTGGATCACAGACGCGTCTACTGCTAAGGGTGTTTTTCGTGCAGATACAATTCTGTACCCGCAATGACCGGCGTTTCCTCATAAGCACTCACCCGAACGACCTATCATTCTTAAGTTCAAAATATACAAACTTCTGTTTGCTCTTCTTACCATGCTTAACCATTTAGTCCGTTCGTCCTTCTACTTATTATTTCCTTATGTTCGATAGGCTTCACTTAGTCCTGCCAGAACCGAATGCTGATTACTGTAGTTTAGATCAACTAGAAATGAATTATGTACTACCCTTCCAAAATATGGCAGAAAACGCTATAAAACTCTCGGCCGCGTATATCGTTATCCTTTGCATGTAACATTTAAAAGGTCTAAGCCACGGTATTGCAGGACTCACAATTAGGACATGTCAAAGTAATTTTGCAATCACTCTCGTAATCTAATAGTGGTAAACCATAAATCTAACAACGTTCTGCACTGCTGCACAGTTGTTGCCTCCATCCCATGTTTAGGCAAACTGTTCCAACTGCTTACCATTCTTTGTTCGAAGCACAGTGGGTGGGGAACACAGTTCACACCTGGCACGACAATTTGGTAGCTGCGTCCGCGTGTGCTGCCTGGCCCACTTAAGTTCATCCGTGGTCTCAGCATGGGGAAGCCACAGAAATGGAGAATACGGTAGGTCATAATGAGGTAGCCTAGCACCCGACCATACAAAAAGGTGCAGTGTCCTAGTTTCTCGAACAGGTCTTCTTACGCTAAGCCACATAAACTCGGGATGATCTTGGTAGCAACTTATTGGACCCGCTAGCTCTTTTGTGCCTCGCCTCGGGTACTCAGAAAATAGGCGTGGGAACGGCACTCTAATATTAGTCTAATGATGCAAGAGAAGAGGCCAGTGGCAATCTCTTCAGACCATGTGCCAAAACTACTTTCGAGCGCCCAAAGCATGCGCAGTCCGTTACAACATAAAACGTTCGTGTTGTCCACGAAAATCAAAGCATAGCGCGTGAGTACCACTAAGTCAGCTTTTGGGCATTTTTCTGGTGCTGAAACTTGTTGCATCTGCTTCGGCGGCCTCGTTAGCTATAAGCCACAAGCGTTTGGCTTTTATCTTCCTCCTACAAACCATGGCTCACGGTTCATTTATTTAAATTATATTTATTAACTTACATAGATAGACAACCATTGTACTGTGCAAATTAGAACCCCACGCAAATCCGACGCGTACTTTTAAGCTGGCTGTCCCCAGCTATTTGCAGTAGCAGTTTCGGTGGGCTGCTTCCTCAAAGATACACCTTTCGAACTTAACAAACCGACTTGTCTTCTCCCTACTTCAAACCCAGTCAGAAATTGCGGCACTTATATCCTTAAGCTTCTAACTTGCTTTAATCATAAAACATCCTT
>OX104070.1:2461200-2600877 GCA_944474145.2 Dicrocoelium dendriticum
GCACAGCATCTTTGGAATATTAAAACATTTCGTTACAATGAAAGGAATAAACGAAAAGATGTAGTCCATAAGAGCGAGCATATTGTCAGGTAATAGTCAGACCAAGGATCATAATGGCGCCGTGGCGCGCAAAAACTATTGCGTCAAGATACAAGTGGGGGGTAAATTTGACATGTTGTGATCCATGAGCACAGGAGCCCGAACAAGGTTTAGTGCAATCAATGACCAGTAAGAAGCCGGGATGATCGGTACTCCACTAAAGCATTCTTCATAGTAAAATCAGTTGCACAGGTTCGATGTTGGAGGCTGAGGACTGCGTCAGTGTGAAATGTATACAGTGACTTTATTTTGTGGCGAGTCACATCCGCCACGTTGCAGTGTTGTTAAGCGGACATTTGTGGCTTTTTATAGGGAGAACGCTTGCCAGGCGAAAACCCACCACGTCCTGGAACACTGTCGTAGCTTCCGTTGAACTGTAGTGCTAGTCGGCTATACATCGTATAGACCGATTTTGCACTCTATTATTCGCAGTCAGTTGACAGCCAAAATTTTTCGTTGGTTGGCCAAATGGCTTAGTACTGAACCGGCAATAGTCGTTGATGCCAGTCAATGATGTAAAAGAGTCGCAGAGTCGAATGATAATGATGCGGGTGAGTAAACATATTGTTAATAGAGGCCGGCTTTTTCTATTATATTGTCCGGCTCGCAACCCGTGTCCAGCTATACATGCTGGACTTGTCATAGGGACGGTGAGTGCAGTTTTTTCCTTTTTCATGAATATATCCAAAACAAAAATAAATGCTATTCTCCGCGAAGTGGACAAGTATTTCCTTCAAATGTAAGTGTAATTGTCTCCATAACCAAGTGTGAGCTCCAGGAAAAATCATCAGAAAAGCCGCTTATGCGCGCGCAGTGCTGTCCGTGAATTGACATCAGAAAAGCTCCAGGTGACTGGAGAATCGGAATGTTTGAGGCAGTGAATGTAATCACGCCAAAATTGTCAGTCTCCGGTTGTGGAACAGTGGATCCATGTAAATACATTATTCCAGGTGAGTAAATTGTTCTACTGTGAGTACGAGGCGAGCTAAACCCATTTGTTTAGACCCCGTGGTGGTAGCTTCTCCAGAATGGCGGAAAGAGCTGCATTTGGAACGATGTGTGGGTTCTTCATCACCCGGAGAAAAGAACAAGCATGTAAACCAGCTGGCTATTGAGGGTGGGTCGACTATTCCCAGTGGATAAACCTTCTTGTTTTGGCGGATGTATCTGTGGAAAACTCGAGAGAAAACGGGCAACGGACAAGTGGCAGCCAAACAGAAAGACAGCAACGAAGCAGGAAGCACAAACACAGACTGGTGGCGCGCAACTGTGCCTATGATACATTAAAATTTATGTAATTTTGTTTAGTATACATGATTTGCAAGCGCGTTCTTTACATCACGTCGCTGGTGTGCCTCAGACTACAACTACTAGGTAGAAAGAAGGGTATAACAAAGCGTGTAGACAACCTTAAGCGATTAATATGATTATTGGAGAGTAACAGGTAAACCGATGATGATGACAGCAGACCGAATGCGAGCGGCATCTTAGGTGAAACTAAGGACAACAAGGTTGAGACCGAATGCGGGAGCAACATAGGTAAAGCAACGTTCCAAGAAGAAAAGGAAATTTAAGGAATCAGCTATGAGCGGAAGAATGCGGACGGCAGTGCGAAGAGTAACTCATGAGAGCAATTAAGAGACGATAGTCAGGATGAAAAAGGTTTACTACTAAAGTGTGGTGAGCCAAGGACGCTCTCCTGCGAAGTATGAAACGTTCAGTGCTGAAATAGCACCGGTAATATCCCGGTAATCTGAGAGAACTCTAAAAGCCGGAGACCAAACAGACGAGACTCGAGAAGTCGACAAATCCGGAGGCCTCGTAGTAGTCCCAGAGAATTACACTGATCAGATGATGACAAAGAAAGGCATGGCACTAATCGTCGGTCATCCGATTGAAGATGTGAGAGTACAGGTTACTGATGGAAGTGCCTATATTAATAAAGGGTAAACAAGTCTAGCGGGCTGTCAATGTAAGCAAGACATAGTTGTGAGTCTAAAGAGATTAGATCGGTATATCTTCCTAGTCTGGAAAAGGTCAGAGGAGCATTCCGGTCAGATGAGACTAGGTTATTACAAGGCACTAAGAGTTGGCAGTCCGATTAGAGAAGAAATGATAGTAGAGGGGCCATAAGGAGAGGAGGCGGTCCGGATAGAGAGAGGTTTACTTATAAGGTGTGGAAAAGTCCACGGGGCTCGAAAGGTAATGGGCACGGAGCGTTCAGTCTTCCGAGCATAGCAGGCAGCGTCGCAGAAGTAGGAGAGAAGAAGACCGAGCTGCCGAGGTTGGACTTGGTCGGCGCATTGTGATTGAGTCCTGTGGTTCATTTGGGAAGGTAAGTGGAGTTAGTAGGATTGGACTGGTCAGTCCGGATAGGGAGAGGTTTACTTATTTGGTGTGGAAAACTCCATGGGGCTCGAGAGGTAATGGGGACAGAGCGTTTGCACTTCTCATTCAATGCCGGTAACGTCACAGCAGTCTGATTGAATTCGGAGAGCAGGGGACCGATCAGAAGAGACTGGATTAGTCGGCACACTTAGAGTAAGTAGTACAGTTGAGGTGGGAAGGTAAATAAAGAGTCAGCGGAGACGGATGGGTTGGGATGCAAGAGGCTACGTGAATATAAGGTATGCAAGTCAGGCAGGCTCGCAAAGGGAGAGAAGTTGTGTGATGGTGATACAGAGCCTAAAACTACATTTCGCTAGTTAGGAAGCAGTCAAAGAGGATAATAGGGTGGGGCTCTGAGAGTTCGCTATGTGGATGAAGAAGAAATAAAGACAGGCCGCGACAAGGAGAGGACAGAGTTGAGAGTTTACGTTTACGGATATGAAATGCGACAGTTAACGAGGCTCTAGAGGTAATGGTGACAGAGCATTCAGTCTTCCGAGCATAGCAGGCATCGTCGCAGAAGTAGGAGAGAAGAGGACCGATCTGCCAAGGTTGGACTTGGTCGGCGCATTGTGATTGAGTCCTATGGTTCATTTGGGAAGGTAAGTGGAGTCAGTAGGATCGGACTGGTCAGAGATAAAAGTGGTTATATCAACTTAGGGCGGACAAGTTCATCAGGATATCAAGGTGAGGGAGGAAGTGCTTTGGATCGACGGAGCCTTAGACCGCTAACATCCCGGTAGAATGGTAGCAGTCCCATAGAATTTGGCTGATCAGCTGAGGCTGAGTTACGGATGACAGAGACTCAATCGTCCGACTGAAGAATGATTGGATACGAACGGCGCTGTCATCTGAACGATGGCTAGTAATGTCACAGGAGTCTGAGAGAAGTTGCAAAGCAGGAGACCAAACAGACGAGACAGGATTAGTCGGCGAAACGACATTGAGTCCAACGGCTAATTTTAGGAGGGCAAATGGAGTGGGTCGAGAGGTGGAGGTGACTATATAAATAGAGGGTGAACAAGTCTAGCAGGCTGTCAACGTAAGTGCGATATAGCTTGAGTCTACAAAGTCTAGACCGTTTAAATGTTGCTGGTCTGGAAACGGTCAAAGAAGCAGACCGGTCAGATGAGACTAGGTTATTACAGGGCACAGAGTTGGCAGTCCGATTAGAGAAGGTTTGAAAGTAGACAGCGTCATAAGGAGACGGTCCGGATAGGGAGAGGTTTACTTAAAAGATGTGGAAAAGTCCATGGAGCTCGAGAGGTAATGGGGACAGAGCGTTTGCACTTCTCATTCAATGCCGGTAACGTCACAGCAGTCTGAATGAATTCGGAGAGCAGGGGACCGATCAGACGAGACTGGATTAGTCGGCACACTTAGAGTAAGTAGTACAGTTGAGGTGGGAAGGTAAATAAAGAGTCAGCGGAGACGGATGGGTTGGGATGCAAGAGGCTGCATGAATATAAGGTATGCAAGTCAGGCAGGCTCGCAAAGGGAGCGAAGTTGTGTGATGGTGATACAGAGCCTAAAACTATATTTCGCTAGTTAGGAAGCAGTCAAAGAGGATAATAGGGCGAGGCTCTGAGAGTTCGCTATGCGTAAGCAAAAGTTGTCCTGTTTGGAAACCGTGAGTATCAAGCTTTGTTAACCGGTAAATGAATTAAAGGAATCAGAAGAACGTAGTGAGTGGTTTAATAAGCGCTTAAGATATAGGTTGTGCTATCTCTTGACAGTGCTAGAGCTTATCGTTCGAACATGTACGACAGCCAGTGAATTTATTGCGCCGGGTTTGAGGCCACGAAAATAATAACCTATCATGTTCATTACTCGGATGCTAGACAGCTGTGTGAAGGGGTCAGATGGAGTGTCAAATTTGTGACGAGAGTGGGATTTATATACCAGAGTTGTAGCGACAGTACGGTTGCATAGCTAGCCCTAAAAAGACCTGGAATAGCGGAAAAAGATAGGGACTTCTACAGTGCAGCAAACAGGTCAAATATACTACATGAAAGGTGATACTGGGAGTCGGGTTGGTTATGTGGAAGAAAATGATTGCTGAAAGGCCTTCAACTTTAATAATAGAAGAGAGAAGGGCTTGAATACCACAGGTTAAGTTAGAAAATGGTTGTAGGGCCAGCGCTGAAGGTGACCTGGAATATCACTACTGTGGGCAGCAGCTGCAAAGCATGCTAGGTATGCCAATCTGAATTGGACATCCACGGTGGACATCCACGGTGGAACGTTGAAGTCAAATAGACTGCTAGTTATAACTCACTAATTGGTGAGTTGATTGCAACCTGATTTGTTAGTATACAGGAGCGACACGCTTTATTAGGCTCAGCATAGCCTGGTAGGTGCACAGTGTGGAATACAAGAGCGCGTACAGACAGCAATACTTGCGACAGCTGTAGAGAGAAAACGACAGGGGTGCCGGATCCGGAATTAACCAAGTGTAAGGAAATAATACAGACTGCACCACCAAATGCCATGTTTTCATCGCAAGCTTTGCGATGACCAGAGAAGGTGCCGAAAAATTATACAACAGATTATGGTTAAACATAGGAGTGGATGAGAACCAAAGAAGTTCAAGTGCTCAGCATCTGGCGCTGGTGGAATAAGAAAGCCATCAGTCGAATAGACGGGGATGTGAGAATTAAAATTGCATGGCAGCCGATGAGCTGAGGTTAGTGGTACTAATACCACCATTAAATAGTTGCCATATGGACGAAGACCGAGGCCCAAACAAGAGAGGGAGACGTTAAAGTGAACTGAAATGCATGATAGTGGAGCCGATAGACAAACCTCAATCAAAGACCGGAAATTTCGATTTCGGTAGGCGTTACCAAGCCTAGAGATAATGGTTTAGACAAAGAACAGCATCATGAGGTTAAATAAATAAATAACTAAATAAATAGTATATTCTCGGTAAAACGAGACACACCTGTAAAGGCGTGATCAAATATGCATACAAGCATAGCTTCTATGGAATGTTAAAACATTTCGTTTTAATGATAGTTATATAAAAAAGATGTCCGTATGAGTGAGCATACTGTCAGGTAATAGTCAGACCCAGGGACATTATGGCGCTGTGGCGCGCAAAAATCCGTCAAAACACAAGTTGGGGGTAATTTCGCCAGGTAGTGATCCGTGAGCACAGGAGCCAAAACAAGGCTTTTTGCAACCAACAACCATTACGAGATAGGGATGATCTGTGCACCAACAAAGCATTTTTCATAGCAGAATTAGTTGCACAGGCTCAATGAAGAAGGCTGAGGACTGCGTCAGTGTGAAATGCATAGCTGTGACTTTATTTTCTGGCGAGTCACATCCGCCACGTTGCAGTGTTGTTAAGCGGACATTTGTGGCTTTAATAAATAAATAAATAAATAAATATTTTATTCTCGACTATGCGAGGCACGCTCATGCAGGCATGATCAGATATGTACAACGGTTCAAACATTATAATGCAATTGTAACAGTAACGCAGAAAATTGTTCATATATCCATGATTGGAACTGTACAATGTTGAAAATGCAAAACAATAAGTTGGCTGCCATGAGATACGGGACCTCAGCTAATAAGAGATTGAGAAACCTGAATGATCCACTGAAAGGTAATGGAAGAGCCCGCACACAAGGAAGGAAAAGGGCAACGTATGGTAGGATGTAAAACGACAACAGTATATACAGATGTAGAAGTCCCAGTGTAACGATCCTATGTAGAATTGTGACGCTAGTTGACCTGCCAGTGTAAAGTTATGGGCTGTGACTTTATTCGGTGGCGAGTCACATACGCCACGTTGCAGTGTTGTTAAACGGACATTTGTGGCTTTTTGTAGGGAGAACGCTTGCCAGGCGAAAACCCACCACGTCCTGGAACACTGCCACCAATCCATTGAATGGCAAATTGTAACTGGCTATGTTTCTTGTTAAAAGTCTGTTTGCTCGGTTATTCGCAGTCAGGTTGCGTCCCATTTTTTCCGCTGGTTGATGCAATAACTGGTTGCCTATTGCGTTCCTGGGTCCTGTCCGTTGGTAGGTCGGGTACTAAACATTCTTATTGAATATAATGTGTTGATCCTTCGCAGAACCACATGAAGTCATCTCTGATTATGTATATTTGCCGGGGAGCGAAGAATTCGTGTCCAGCTACCCTCACTGGACATCGGTGGTTGGGTGCAAATAGTTAGAGTGGAAGTGAGGCCATGGTCCAGGTAAGTACTTGTTGGTTATTTCGTCCCATCCCAGACGGAGGCAGTTCCTCAGTTCAATCCCGAAGCTCTCCGATGTTCACGACCTCAGAGAAAAGGGAGAGAGGAACAAGCCGAGAGAAGACCGAAAAGGAACAGTCGATGTACCTAGCGTTTGATCAAAATCCTACATTAAGACATTTATTTGAGACAACTAGTGTACAAGGTGTAACAGATATTACGCTAAAGATGTTTTTACTTATGCGGAAGGCATGGCCTGATGGGTAGAATACTTTCATGTGCATAGGGATGAAGAGCAGGATTCCGGTAAGATATTCATGAGGTGTAAGCTGACAATGTTCGAATTCTACCTGAGACTAGAAAGTGGGTGTGTAGTCACGATTGGTTGTTATCGGAAACCCAAGGACAGTGACGATGTGGCCGTATTTATATATGCTCACGGGATAAGGATTACCTAAGACACCATAACTACAATGTACATAGGTATATGAATATAGGAAGCTGAGCATATTAGAAGCTGGCTAAGATTAAATGGATATCAAAGGAAGACTAAGTGTTGAAGGTAAGACGATTAGAAGATATCGATACTGGACCGGGTATCAGTGGACAAGGGTGCCTGTTGGGTTAATCATTCGAGGTGCCAATGAATAACAACCGTGTCAAAGGATCGGACAGCAAACCAGCTGAGCTGTGAAAAAACTATACCAGGAGAATAAACAATCTACAGAAGGACTGACGCCTAGCAAGCTAAGGAGTATTCCCAAAGTTGAATAGAGCATACAGCAAACAGCTGCCGCAGAGCAGAGATAGTGGCTAAAGGAATGGAGGTATCAGTGGCTGATTCAACCATATCATTAAGACTTTTGACCACATGTCAAGTAAACGCGAGTAAGACAGACGACGGATAACGGCGCGCTAGGAGAGATGAATGGCCAGCAATAAAGTTCGAAATAAGGCTTCAGCTACCTGCGGGTCCTACGGTGGCACAGAATAGGTCAACAAACAGCTGAGCTGTGACGCAAACAATCAAAGAGATGAACATGGTAAGAACGGAGCGAGCTCCGGGTATCCGCAAAGTTAAATGGAACCTATGGCGACTAGCTGCTGCTAAGCAGAGATAGTGGCTCAAGAAAAGTATGTATCAGAGGCTGGTGTAGCCATATGATTAGGAAGTTTGACCAGTACTGGATGACTACAGTTTCAGTGAATAAAGCAACAGACGAGCGCTGAATAAGGAGACAGACTTCAAAAGAAAATGAACGCTGGAGTGTCAAGAAGTTGCTCCTTCCAGGCTACATGAGGCCAACAACGACTAGCTACTGCCAAAGAAAATTGCACGAGAGTAAGACGAAAAACGGATAACTGCGCGCTAGGAGAGAGATGAATGGCCAGCCACAGAATTCGGATTAAGGTATCAGTTACTAGTGGATCCTACGGTGGCACAGAATAGGTCAACAAACAACTGAGCTGTGACGCAAACAATCAAAGAGAATGAACATTGTAAGAAATGAGCAGCTCCTAGAGAGCTCCGGGTGTCAGCAAAGTTGAATTGAGGCTATGGCGACTAGCTGCTGCTAAGCAGAGATAGTGGCTCTAGAAAAGGAAGTATCAGTGGCTGGTGAAGCCATATGATAGTTATAGTTTCAATGAATAGGTCAACAGACGAGCGCTGAATAAAGAGACAGACGTCGGAGGAAAATGAAAGCTGGAGCGTCAGGTAGTTGCTCTTTGTAGGTTTCATGGGGCCAACAATGTCTACCTACTGCCAAGAAGAATGACGCGACTAAGAAGAACGGCGCGCTAGCAGTGAGATAAGTGGCCAGCCATAGAATTCGGATTAAGGCCTCAGGTACTAGTGTATCCTACGGTGGCACAGAATAGGTCAACAAACAGTTGAGCTGTGGCGCAAACAATCAAAGAGAATGAACACTGTAAGAAATGAGCAGCTCCTAGAGAGCTCGGGGTATAAGCAAAGTTTAATTGAGGCTATAACGACTAGCTGCTATAGGCAGAGATAGTGGCTCTAGAAAAGTATGTATCAGTGGCTGGTGGAGCCATATGATTAAGAAGTTTGACCACTACTGGATACCTACATTTTCAATGAATAGGTCAACAGACGAGCGCCAAATAAGGAGACAAACGTCAGAGGAAAATGAAAGCTGGAGTGTCAAGTAGTTGCTGTTTGCAGGTTACATGGGGCCAACAATGACTAGCTACTGACAAGAAGAGTGACGCGACTAAGAAGAACGGCGCGCTAGGATTGAGATAAGTGGCTAGCCATAGAATTCCGATTGAGGCTTCAGGTACTAGTGGATCCTACGGTGGCACAGAATAAGTCAACAAACAGCTGAGCTGTGACGCAAGCAATCAAGAGAATGAACATTATAAGAAATGAGCAGCTCCTAGGGAGCTCAGGGTATCCGCAAAGTTGGATGGAGGCTATGGCGACTAGCTGCTGCTAAGCAGAGATAGTGGCACTAGAAAAGGATGTAACAGTGGCTGGTGAAGCCATATGATTAGGAAGTTTGACCACTACTGGATACCTACAGTTTCAATGAATAGGTCAACAGACGAGCGCCGAATAAGGAAACAAACGTCAGAGGAAAATGAAAGCTGGAGAGTCAAGAAGTGGCTCTTTGCAGGTTACATGGGGCCAATAATGGCTAGCTACTGCCAAGAAGATTGACGCTACTAAGAAGAACGGCGCGCTAGGATTGAGATAAGTGGCTAGCCATAGAATTCCGATTGAGGCTTCAAGTACTAGTGGATCCTACGGCGGCATAGAAAAGGTCAACAAACAGCTGAGCTGTGACGCAAGCAATCAAGAGAATGAACATTATAAGAAATGAGCAGCTCCTAGAGAGCTCCGGGTATCCGCAAAGTTGGATTGAGGCTATGGCGACTAGCTGCTGCTAAGCAGAGATAGTGGCACTAGAAAAGGATGTAACAGTGGCTGGTGAAGCCATATGATTATGAAGTTTGACCACTACTGGATACCTACAGTTTCAATGAATAGGTCAACAGACGAGCGCCGAATAAGGAGACAAACGTCAGAGGAAAATGAAGGCTGGAGTGTCAAGTAGTTGCTCTTTGCAGGTTACATGGGGCCAACAATGACTAGCTATTGCCAAGAAGATTGACGCTACTAAGAAGAACGGCGCGCTAGCAGTGAGATAAATGGCCAGCCACAGAATTCGGATTAAGGCATCAGTTACTACTGGATCCTACGGTGGCACAGAATAGGTCAACAAACAACTGAGTTGTGACGCAAACAATCAAAGAGAATGAACATTGTAAGAAATGAGCAGCTCCTAGGGAGCTCCGGGTATCAGCAAAGTTGAATTGAGGCCATGGCGACTAGCTGCTGCTAAGCAGAGATAGTGGCTCTAGAAAAGTATGTATCCGAGGCTGGAGTAGCCATATGATTAAGAAGTTTGACCACTACTGGATACCTACAGTTTCAATGAATAGGTCAACAGACGAGCGCCGAATAAGGAGACAAACGTCAGAGGAAAATGAAAGCTGGAAAGTCAAGAAGTGGCTCTTTGCAGGTTACATGGGGCCAATAATGGCTAGCTACTGCCAAAGAAAATTGCACGAGAGTAAGACGAAAAACGGATAACTGCGCGCTAGGAGAGAGATGAATGGCCAGCCACAGAATTCGGATTAAGGCATCAGTTACTAGTGGATCCTACGGTGGCACAGAATAGGTCAACAAACAACTGAGCTGTGACGCAAACAATCAAGAGAATGAACATTGTAAGAAATGAGCAGCTCCTAGGGAGCTCCGGGTATCAGCAAAGTTGAATTGAGGCTATGGCGACTAGCTGCTGCTAAGCAGAGATAGTGGCACTAGAAAAGGATGTATCAGTGGCTGGAGTAGCCATATGATTAAGAAGTTTGACCACTACTGGATACCTACAGTTTCAATAAATAGGTCAACAGACGAGCGCCGAATAAGGAGACAGACGTCAGAGGAAAATGAAAGCTGTAAATCAAGAAGTGGCTCTTTGCAGGTTACATGGGGCCAATAATGACTAGCTACTGCCAAAGAAAATTGCACGGGAGTAAGACGAATAACGGATAACTGCGCGCTAGGAGAGAGATGAATGGCCAGCCACAGAATTCGGATTAAGGCATCAGTTACTAGTGGATCCTACGGTGGCACAGAATAGGTCAACAAACAGCTGAGCTGTGACGCAAACAATCAAAGAGAATGAACATTGTAAGAAATGAGCAGCTCCTAGGGAGCTCCGGGTATCAGCAAAGTTGAATTGAGGCCATGGCGACTAGCTGCTGCTAAGCAGAGATAGTGGCTCTAGAAAAGTATGTATCCGAGGCTGGAGTAGCCATATGATTAAGAAGTTTGACCACTACTGGATACCTACAGTTTCAATGAATAGGTCAACAGACGAGCGCCGAATAAGGAGACAAACGTCAGAGGAAAATGAAGGCTGGAGTGTCAAGTAGTTGCTCAGTGTGTACTTGTCTAGTAGTTCTTTACAACATTCCTCTGTCTGGGCAATTACCACCCATGCAGGGAGATTGTCCAACTCAATCACAACCCTAGTGGATAACCCGATATCCGACCGGATATGGTTCCTCGGAGGTTTAAAATATTTCAAGCTGTGGCCCCGTGTGAAACAATCTGTGTTGAGCTGGAAGCATTGCAGCGCCTCCTTTTTAGGGAGTATCCTGTACCTGTAGCCCGGAGTGATTCGAAAAGACAGACCATTGGTTTGTAGACAGCAGTAGGAAAATCCTTTGTCAGCTCCTTCACTTCCCGATCATTGCGTGGATGCCGTGAGTTGCTACGAGACGATGTTCCACAAGGGGCCGTAACAGCTACATTGTAAGAAGCAGGGTCCCAGCCGATTCCTAAAGTGAGAATCCAAAACTCGCCTGAAACACACCTCATTCTACACGTCGAGCACATGTTTCGTCAAGTCGTTCCAGTCACTGATAATGCAGGTTGATAGAGCGAGAGTGGAGCGAACACTGAGGCTTCTGGTTTATATAGTTTTCAGTTGTGCCCCAAGTGGAACTATTAGTGTTGACTTAAAAGTACGCTTGTAGCTCCAACCCCACCTCTCCCATCAGAATTCGCATATTAAACATTAGGTCACCTCTAGGTTGGCAATATTTCAGGGAGAAAAGGTGCATCCGCTGTCGTCGAAGAGGATAAAGCAGGTCCCTTAACTCCAGGGTGGATTTTGAGGCACGCTGCTCTGCCTTTTCAATCATGTTACACTCGAACCCGGTAAGAGGACCGATGGCGTGTAGTCCGTATTCAAGGATCGGGCGCACTTGAGAAGTAAACAGGATTCTGAAGATATCCGGAGTCAGTCGCGAGAGGGCTCTCTGTATGGCAAGCGACATCCAGTTGGCATCGGCAACCCTCCGAAGTGTCTTTTGCGGTCCGTAAATCATGTAACGCAAGCACATCGAGATCGTTTGCAAGAACCGTGGTTCTGAGTAACACCCCGTCAATATGCTATATCCCGAGAGCTTCGAGGGCGCCTATGGAGAGAACTGAGCATTTTTTTAATTTATGGGCCATTGCCAGTTAACTGACCAGTCGTACAGCATGTCCAGTGATGCCTGCAAGCTGTCAGCATCCTCAAGAGAGGATACCTCCATCCACAACTTTATATCGTCGGCGTAAGTCAGGCAGCCTATTTGTAGCTCCGAAGGGAGGTCACTGATTAATATCTTGAACAGTTC
Source organism: Dicrocoelium dendriticum (assembly GCA_944474145.2). Taxonomy (NCBI): domain Eukaryota; kingdom Metazoa; phylum Platyhelminthes; class Trematoda; order Plagiorchiida; family Dicrocoeliidae; genus Dicrocoelium; species Dicrocoelium dendriticum. The sequence goes on from OX104070.1 coordinate 2,473,625, forward strand.
TGGAACACGTACTGACCCTTGCGAAACACCGCTAGTCATCAGCAGAGGGGCGGAGTAGGCTTCATTCATATTGACTCGCGTAGTCCAGCCAATCAAAAATCAGTGATCCAAGAGAGGACATTCCCAAAGACACCGGTACCTTGGAGGTTAAGAAGGAGCCTTTCATGGGAGACCTTGTCAACGGCCTTGCTGAAGTCTACAAAACCACATCCAATCGTTTCCCAGCATCCAACGGCCTCGCCCAGTTTTCTCTAGCAACAAGCAAGTTCCAGGCACATGAGCGTGCCCGCAGAAAGGCATGCTAGGCACAGGAGTTGTTGTTAAGTTTCTCGAAGTGAAGCTACAGGACGCGCTTGAGAATTCTTTCCATTAACGTGCACACTACGGACGTTAGGCAGATAGGTCGATAGTTTGCAGGATCTTGACGGTCCCCTCCCTTGTATATAGGTTGAATGGTCCCCAATTTACCATAAACCGGTTCGTCAAGCTTCCAGAGAGTGACGAAATAGCTGACAGAGGGTAGCAGCAATGGAGTCCGTCGCGGTCTTGTGGAACAGCGGGTGCCGTTCATCAGCACCCGGCGAGGAGTTCCGATCTAATTCACGAAGGCTTTTGGCCACGTCAGCTACACACATTTCTATGTGCTGCAACGAACAGGGGTGGAGTGGTGCAGTGTAGTCGGGTAACGGCGTCTCGATAGAGTAAACAGATGAATATTACAGAGCCACTAAACTGGCTTTCGTTCCACCATTGTCAAGCAAACCGCCTTGCTCTGCAGAAAACAGGGCAGCAATGCCACTGCTAGCTTTGGTACTTCTTTTCAAGTAAGAGTAGACTGCCTTCGGTGTCGTCCTGGATTTCACAGCCAAACTTCGTTCATACTGATGCTGTTTCTGACGTTTTTTAAGCTTCAGTCGTTTCTGATCAAGTTGTACTCCGAATAGTCCAGCGCGCATTGAGTAAGCTTGAATCGGTCCCATAATTTACGTCTTTTGGACATTAAACACCTCAATTCTTTGTCTATCCATGGAGGGCCACTAGTAAACGTTTGCCTTTTGCAAACTGGAACAACCTGCACAACAAGGAAAATCAGTTAGGAGTAGAAAAGTTTCCACTCCTCTTCTGGGTCCGAGGATAAAGGGATATTCCATTCCACACCGCTAGCGGCCGCTTGCAGGAGGATTGGATCGGAACGCCAGAAATTCCTGCGGAAACTATCTTGGTTCTGAAGAGTGAGGCAATGAGTCAAGAGGAATGAAACCATACAGTGCTCACTATTACCAATAGGTGAAAGAATGGTAATATCTGCGACATCTGATTGCGCCGGGGAAGGCACAATATCGAGAACATGAGGGTTTGTCCGACATATATACGGGTAGGCACATATGTTGAAATAGGTTACACTCTAGAACGGTTTCCAAAAGTCCGCAGCGTAAACGTCTGAAGAAGTAGCACAGCGCGGCAACTCCCAGTCGACGCTTGGGGTATTGAAGTCTCCCAATAGTACACAGTCTTTCCCCACCATGTATTTTAATTGAATCCAGCAGCCGAGCTCCGGAACCCGATGGAGCTCTGTAGGCAATCCCGACCATCAGGGATCTGCGTCCATCATGAACTCGGCGCCACAGGGCTTCGAAGTCACCATTACCATCACAAGTAGCTTCAACTTGATGAGCCTTGTGGTCTACATTCCAGTACAGGATCACACGGCCACCAAATCTCCCTCCTTTGCGATCAGCCCGGCAGAGATTATACTCGAGGGTCTGCAACACGGAATCCAGGATATCCGCGGACAACCAGGTCTCAGTGAAAGCTATTATGTCAGGATGATTCGCTGAGGCAAAAGATTGAATTTCATTGAGTTTTATACCCATGGAGTTGATAAAACACAGGTTAGCGAAGAGCAATCTTCGATAAATCTCATCAGGCGTTTACAAATATAAAATAGTAAGTTGAAGCGGGATAGTCTGGTGAAGCGCGACAGAGGTTAGCGAATCGAAGCGAGGCAGAAAGCCAGCTGTCCTAATCGATAAATTGGTCGATCCACATAAGCTGCGGCTACCACAGTATACGTAGGCAGAAATAGATACGCACATACAGACACACCCGCGTAAGCTCACGAGAAATATGACGTGCTTTTTAACCGAGTGGGTGACGCACTCATCACCCGGTGGTTGTCAGCGTTTGAACTGAAAGCTGTTTGAAACTAAGTTAGCTCCAAGGCGGAAGGAGCGCTTGAATAAGCGCTCTCTGTTTGCATAGTTCAGGTTGTGTAAGCCTGATAGCAATGGCTTCGGGCGTCCATAACATTCGTTTCCCGAGTCCCTTGGGGTTGCGTTTTGGGACAACATACAACACTTTGAAAGCACCCGTAGCCTTAATTTGATGTCCACTGTCGACCAAATGTTCTAGGATAGAACCCTTGATGCAACCGACAGTACCTTTCTGCAATGCCGTGGGACAGTGCTCCGATATCCGTTTAGACAGACGCCTAGTAGTATGTCCGAGGTACTTCACACCACAGGTGCAAGTAAAGTGATTTAGAATATAAGATTCGGACTGGACCGGGAGTCTGTCTTTGAGACGTTGGGCAACCAACGGCACAGTTTCAGCAATGATGTGTGGATATGCAGCGGGAGACGTTCGAGCTACTGCAGCGGAGTCTTTTGTTCAGCAAATTGAAAGCAATATCTCCCTTAAAGGGAACTGATAAAAACACATCTTTCTTGGGGACAGTTTTACCCAAATCATGATAAGCATTAATCACTGCGTGCTTTCGGATGAAGTGGGCTGGATAACCGTTTACTTGCAGCTTTTGGAAAAAACGGTTCTTTTCGGCCTCCAAGTTCTCCGGGCTACATATTTTGGCAGCGCGGAAATACAGGCAACGAACGAGGTTCCGTTTGTACTTCAAGGGCACAAAGCTGCGAACATGCGTGTACTGACCGACCCACGTCGTTTTCCTAAACACACTTCTTTCTAGTGAACCGTCTGCTTTCTCCTTAGTAAAGCGCCCAAGATAGCCAGTTTACCATCATTTTCGATTACACTGGTGAACTTCAAAGATGGATGTACACAGTTAAACCGGTTCAACAGGCCGGAAACATCAGTGTTTGAATCACAGACTATAAGAGTGTCATCCATGTATCGATAATAGGAATCAAACGAAGAGATTATGGATTTTATAGGTCCATGTTCGAGCATAGCAAGGAAAACGTCGGCAAGATGAGGTCCGAGAGGAGACCCCATCGCGACTCCGTCGAGCTGTCTGTATTAGATGCCTATCCCGCTTCAACTTTCTATTTTATAATTGTAAACGCCTGATGCGATTTAACGAAAAGAATGCTCTTCGCTACCTTGTGCTTTATCAATTCATTTAGTTTGTTTCGAGTACTGCGCACATTACCGGAAATTACACGCAATCCGTTCTTCACCTTTAACGCCTGGGTATGACAAGAAGTGGTTTCCAGCGAATTTTGATAGCTTTTCGGACTACGCGAAAACCCAAAATAAATAAATCTGTATTACCGTTGTCTCGACGGGATCTGAGTTCGTAAACCGCTTCTTTCATTCTCACACGATCCTTAGGGGAGAGGTCCCGCAATACCTAAAATGATTCACCTTTAAGTCGCTGAGCTCGTCGAAGAATGCGACGGGCCTCGTCATCAGTTTGACATACATTTTTAAGTGGACGATCATTTGAAAAGTCCTCCTGTCTCGTGCCGATGCGGAAAGCTGAAACAATGTTGATTCCTTGTTCTCCTTCATCGAACAGTAAAGAGGTCATCCCTTGTAGGAACTCCTGATCATCTACAAGCCATCCAGCTTGGGTAGCTTTGGTTGACTAGGCTGCATTAAAGATGATAAGGCAGCGGTCGCCGGATGGTGGTGTGGCATTCTCATGGATCTTCGGCTTCAGAACAGCGAGTCCGTCCTATACAGTTTCTCCATTTGACTGACTCTATCGAGAGCCGGCTTCAGCTGCGACTGAGATGATGATGACTTGGATTTTAACCTTACTGCTGTCTTGCTTTTGCACTCAACATTTCGTACTTTTCCTTTACCACCTCTGCGCACGCCTTGAGCTAAGGCTCTTTGCTCTGATCAGTAACCGCCGGCTTCTCTGTTGATGTGGTGGACAGTGCTCGACTACGCTTACCCGTTGGGGTAGCTGCGCCAGCAGCGCGTGATAAGGCAAGGAGTTGGTAGCGAGATATCAGCGATGTTCATCTCATCTTGAGCAGGATTGATGGACGGACTGGGCGCAGGCAGTCCATCAAGGCATCGTCCGTTGATTATCGTTACACTGCACAGGTCGCAACAGAAACCTGGGCCCGGAACGTTGGATCGCAGGAGAAGTTCGTACAACCCATGACCGAGTCCAAGCAAGCTACGTGTGTCCACCCATTGCAAATGATGCACTGCAAGCCTTTAAAGCGCGAAGTAACTCTTTAAAACATGACAAGCATTTGGACGTCATAACAGATGAAGTCCATATAGTAAACAGAGGAGTCACCAAAACTAGCTTGACTCGTCTTCTTTGGGTCAAAATACTTCAAGGAACCAGAAAGCTCAAATGGACGTTGCTATCCGCAGTTCCTGTGAGCACTACGCGGTTCAGTTCAGTTCAGATGGAACTGGAACGATAGGAGGATCTTTTGAGTGACCATCTTGAGTGGATCTTTGAGCCAGGAATTGATAAGTTGCTAAGTTATTGACGGACCTAAACCGGAACACCCGCATCACACCCTGGCCAACCAGTTAATGCCCACGTTTACTTATTGGTAGCACATGTCCAGGTCCTGTTCAGATTAGCCTCCTAAACGTTCCTATGAGAGCATTAAGCTAAACTGGACAAGGTCTTATACCGGGAGACGGCTAAAAAGGGATTTTGTCCAGTTTACGGCGGACTAATGACAATGCTGCCAGTGTTGACCAATAGAAATCCACCACTATGTCTGGCATTCCAGTAGGTCCAAAAACCTCGATTGCCTGCCATGGGTATCCGAATCCGGACAGCACACTTCTACGCACTTAGTACCTGAGGAATACAGTGACGGTTCAGACCCAAGGTTCACGCAGTACGTGTTCCCGTAGTCGCTGAACGGAGCTTCGACCTGTTGGTCAGGAAGCGAAATGGACCTTACCGCGCACCTGAGAACATCACAAGGCGAAAGAACTTGGCAACCGGGGTATAAGAATGCTTTATGTATATGAAGTTGTGTGGTACAAAAGTCGTTAGTAGCAGAAAGCGGCATTGTCGAGATAGTTAATCCGCTTCGGCGATGGACAATGTAGGGGCTAAAGATGATCATAATGGAGCAGTGGACTCACCTCGTTCGCGCTGCCTACTTTTCTTCGCTCAACAGGCGGTCTCGTGTGCGTTGCAGAATGCAACCACCTTTTGATGTGCCGTGTAATGTCAGCATCCGAGGCTGCATCACCCATGCATTGCCGAACGACGCCTTTGCAGTTTTATGCATTACTGTATGTCAACCTACCTTGTACAACGCCGTTCATATTGGTTCCTCTCAATGCAAATAAGCCACCTGCGCCTGAGTAGTAGATCTCCGCGGCAACTGATCTTATCATTAGCCTGTATTGTACCGGAAAACAAGCTCTTCCAGTAATTTGTAACGTTGGATTTTACGGTATTTTTACCTTCGGAACATCCACTTGTTTTACTGACTGCTCATCCGTGGACACAAAACGTTTTGGTGCGTACCTCTGTGCACGTTTCTCGCTCTGTCTGATTCGCTTTCTATTCTTGTAGCCTGTACAATATACGTTGGTTTCAGTCGCCTCCGACTTCTATACTGTCGTATTTGACACGGCTTACGTGTCATTGCTTACAGACTAGTATCCCGGGCTCCGCCCAATAATTGGTTACCCCCTGTCAGGAGCACGCCGCCCGCCATTTTGCAGTTTCATTCTAGTGAGCTCGCTGCAGTGATTTTCTGATCCGTTGCTTTTGATCATGTTGTTTTCTCACCTACCATAATTTTCAACTGCTTTTTGCAATGTATTATCTAGAGGATAAGCACCTCCATGCGCGGTAAACACCCTTCAGCCTGTCTTGGTCAATTCTGTTGCCTTAGCCACTCTCTCTTTTTGGGAGAATAAATAAATAAACATTTTATTCTCGACAAAGCGAGACCCGCCTTTTGGGCATGATCAGCATATTGTGCTCTTGTACATGATAGCGGAATAAGTAGCACCAACATTGGGAGTAGTACAGTTGGAGACAGTAGTGTGGGCCCATAGAGCACAAATGTTGTATGTAGTCTATGTACACAGAATGCGAGAGGTAGAGATAGTAATCAGATCACTTATATTGGATGTTGATGAGAACTAGTCCGATGGGGTCCCGTATGCAGTGTGGGTCAGGTGAGTGAAGTATGAGGAAACGGGAGAAACGTACTTAAGACTAGTGGCATGTCACTTATCAGGTATGTCGGCGTGTTCGTGCGAGAGCAGATATATGCACAGAACTTGTAAACGTGATATCGGTCAACTTGCCAATGTGTGTTAGGGGCGGTGACTTTATTGAGTGGCGAGTCACATCCCCCACTTCGCAGTGTTGTTAAACAGACAATTGTGGCAGTTTGTAGGGAAAAAGCTTGCCAGACGAAGGCCCACCACGTCCTGGAACACTGCCGGCTAATGATATAACATTGATAAGATTGCATCTGACCGATTACCATCGAGGATATTCGCAGTCACGTAAGGCCAATTTGTTTCCCATGGCCGTGTAGTGGCCTTCGAAGTCGATTGCAGTTAGTTGGAGCTGTTGAAGTCGGACGACTCAGGTGACTTGTATTGAGTTGCTCAGCTTTCTAGGTTATTTAGTATGTCAGGATTAGGAAGTGCGGGTTTTTCTTTGTTCTTTATTGATTCCGTGCCCATGGGAGCGTCACAGGTATGTCCTCATCGGCGTTCCGTGCAGGTAATATTATCCTGTAAAACAAGGGAAAGAAGAAAAACGGACCGAGCAAACTGCCAAAAAAATTGAACCGGATTTTGTAATTGTATAAATATAACATTTATAGTAAAGTTGTGCTGGTTGAAAGCAATGGCGTGACCGTATGTTACACACCATATCCGTAGTTTTGCGTGCAAGCACAAGACCCGATACTTGCTGAATGTGAGTGGAAGATGCTGACCGAAGTAAATAAATAAATAACTAAATAAATAGTATATTCTCAGTAAAACGAGACACACCTCTAAAAGGCATGATCAAATATGCATACAAGCACAGCATCTTTGGAATATTAAAACATTTCGTTACAATGAAAGGAATAAACGAAAAGATGTAGTCCATAAGAGCGAGCATATTGTCAGGTAATAGTCAGACCAAGGATCATAATGGCGCCGTGGCGCGCAAAAACTATTGCGTCAAGATACAAGTGGGGGGTAAATTTGACATGTTGTGATCCATGAGCACAGGAGCCCGAACAAGGTTTAGTGCAATCAATGACCAGTAAGAAGCCGGGATGATCGGTACTCCACTAAAGCATTCTTCATAGTAAAATCAGTTGCACAGGTTCGATGTTGGAGGCTGAGGACTGCGTCAGTGTGAAATGTATACAGTGACTTTATTTTGTGGCGAGTCACATCCGCCACGTTGCAGTGTTGTTAAGCGGACATTTGTGGCTTTTTATAGGGAGAACGCTTGCCAGGCGAAAACCCACCACGTCCTGGAACACTGTCGTAGCTTCCGTTGAACTGTAGTGCTAGTCGGCTTTTGATCCATTATGAGCCACCGCAGGATCCACTAGTAACTGAAGGCTTAGCCCAACCTCTATTGCTGGCCATGCATCTCTCTCCTAGCGCGCCGTTATATGTCGTTTGTTCCACTCTCATCAACTCCTCTCGACAGCAGCTAGTCATTGTTGGCTCCATGTAGCTTACAAGTAGCCACCCACTGACTCTCCAACCCTCATTTTCTTTTGCCGTCTGTCTCTCTTTAGCTTCGCTCGAATGTTGATTTCTTAATCGAAACTGTAGGTATCCAATAGTGGACAAACCTCTTAATACTATGGCTACGCCAGCCACTGATTCATTCTTTCCTAGAGCCACTATCTCTGCTTAGCAGCAGCTCGTCGCCATAGCTTCCCTTTAACTCTGCGGATATCCGGAGCTCTGTAGGGGTCGCTTCCTTCTTATAATATTCCTTCACTTGGAATGTTTGCTTTACAGCTCAGATGGTTTGCCGACCTATTATGTGCCACGGTAGGATCCACTTGTAACTGAAGGCTTAGCCCAAACTCTATTGCTGGCCATGCATTTCTCTCCTAGCGCGCCGTTTTCCGTCGTTCATCTTACTTGCCTCAACTTTTTTTGACAATAGCTAGATATTGTTGACTCCATTTAGCCTACATGGAGCCACTTCTTGACTCTCCAGCCTTCATTTACCTCTGCCGGATGTCTCTCTTAAACCTCGCTTGCCTGTTGACTTCTTCCTTGAGACTGTAGGTATCCAATAGTGGAAAACGTCTTAATGACATGGATACACCAGCCACTGATTCATTCTTTCCTAGAGCCACTATCTCTGATTAGCAGCAGTTAGTCACCATAGCCTTCATTTAACTCTGCGGATATCCGGATCTCTGTAGGAGTCGCTCCATTCTTCCAATATTCATTCACTTGGAATGTTTGCTTAACAGCTCAGATGGTTTGCCGACCTATTATGTGCAACCGCAGGATCCACTAGGAACTGGAGGCTTAATCCGAACGCCAACGTTGCCATTCGTCTCTCTCTTGGCGCGCCATTATCCGTCGTTCATCATACTTGCGTCAACTTTTCTTGACAATAGCTAGACATCGTTGGTTCCATGTAGCCTTCATTTTCTTCTGCCGTCTGTCTCTCTTAAACCTCGCTCGACGTCTTCATCGAAAATGTAGGTATCCAATAGTGGACAAACGTCTTAATACTATGGATGCATCAGCCACTGATTCATTGTTTTCTAGAGCCGCTATCTCTGCTTAGCAACAGTTAGTCGCCATAGCTTCCATCTAACTCTGCGGATATCCGGAGCTCTGTAGGAATAGCTCCATTCTTACAATGTTCATCCTCTTGGATTGCTTGCGTCACAGCTCAGACAATTTGCTGATCTGTTATGAGCCACCGTAGGATCCACTAGTAACTGAAGGCTTAGCCCAAACTCTATTGCTGGCCATGCATCTCTCTCCTGGCGCGCCGTTATGCGTCGTTCGTCCTACTAGCGTCAACTCCTCTTGACAGCAGCTAGTCATTGTTGGCTCCATGTAGCTTACAAGTAGCCACTCCCTGCCTCCCCAACTCTCATTTTCTTTTGCCGTCTGTCTCTCTTAAGCTTCGCTCGCATGTTGCTTTCTCCGTCGAAACTGTAGTTGCTTAATAGTGGACAAACGTCTTAATAATATGGCTACACTAGCCACTTGTTCACTCTTTTCCAAAGCCAATATCTCTGCTTAGCAGCAGTTATTCGCCATAGCCTCCATTTAACTCTGCGGATATCCGAAGCTCTGTAGAAGTCGCTCCCTTCTTACAATGTCCATTCTCTTGGATGGTTTGCACCACAGCTCAGATGGTATGTCGACTTATTGTGTGCCAACCTAGGATCCACTAGTAACTGAAGGCTTAGTTTAAACTCTATTGCTGATCACTCCTCTCTCCTAGCGCGCCGATATTTGTCGTTCGTCCTACTCGCGTCAACTCCAATAGACAACAGCTAGTCATTGTTTGCTCCATGTAGACTACAAGGAGACACCCACTGACTCTCCAACCTTCATTCTCTTTTGCCGTCTGTTTCTTAAAGCTTCGCTCGCATGTCGATTTCTTCACCGAAACTGTAGGTATCCAATATTGGTCAAACGTCTTAATTACATGGCTACAACAGCCACTGATTCATTCTTTCCTAGAGCCAGTATCTCTGCTTAGCAGCAGTTAGTCGCCATAGCCTCCATTTAACTCTGCGGATATCCGGAGCTCGCTCCCTCTTACAATGCTCATTCTTTTGGATTGTTTGCGTCACAGCTTAGCTGATCTGTTGACCTATCACTTACCTTCACTGGCCTACAGATACACTCATCGACCCTATAGGCATCCACTAGTGACAAATCGTCTGAATGGAATAGCTGCATCTGGCGACTGAGTCACTCCTAGCGCCAACATTTGTCGGTCGTCATAAATTCGGCACTTCTTTTCAGAAGTAGCTAATGGCCATTGGCCCCATGCATATGCGATGATCCGGTGCTTGTTAGTAGCCACCTCTTATCTCAATAACCTTTACTCCCTTAGAATATCTGCATCCAGTCCCTCCGCTGCCCTGCCACCAATTGATCTTTAAGACTCCCTCGCAGGAACCTATTTATTTTCGCTTATTATGCCCCCTCTCGGATTACACTAACTACGTGCTGTTCATGCACCTGACAATCACTACCAACATTCTAACTCTCTTTGCTCTATCCCCGCGCAACTATTGACTCATGTCAAACGGATAGTCGTACTTTACTTACTGGTGCAAAGCTCTTGTCCATACGCAGGCAATAGCAATCAACCTATACGGCTAATGATTCTATAGGATACTCAAAAGACATTTTCAGCATAATTATTGTTGCACAGTGTACATGCTTTTGTCTCAAGCCCAAATGTTATAACACAAGATATTAACAATATTCAACTCCATGCCTGTTCTTGCGGTCTTCTCTCGGTTGTCTCTCACTTTCCCTTTGCTGAGGTCCAGGACACCTTGGAGATCTAGGATTGGACTGAGGAAAAGTTTTGGCCCAAGACGGACGTAACAACCCACAAGGACTGACATGGAGGATGGTAAAACTCCGCAAGGACCGACCTACAATCACTATAACCCTTGTCCAGTATGCAGAACTGGACATATCCTCATACTCCTGTATATTATCCATCAGAAAAATCTAGACAGCGGAAAAATTGAAACTTTTGCTCACCTGGACATACAACAAGAAGAAAAATCGCGATGTCCCTCTCCTCCACCGACCTCAAAAATCATGGCGACCCGGATCAAAATACCCGTCCAACTAACAGAGGAAATTAGAAGCCATTACCCCTCGAAAAACCGAAGGTGAAACCAGCCGTCAAGCGGCTTTGCCAGTTTAACATTAATGTTCAAAATGCATTACGGCAGTGTTGCAGGACGTGGTGGGTTTTCGCCTGGCACCGTTCTCCCTATAAAAAGCCACAAATGTCTGTTTAACAACACTGCGATGTGGCGGATGTGACTCGCCACTGAATAAAATCACAGCCCACAGCTACATACTGGCAAGTCGACTAGATTCACATATCAACTCTTCTTGACACCGTTTCAACTACACACGATAGAACCCGGAGTATCATCGTGATACACAACGGTTTTTAAACCTTGATTATGCCTAAGTTGGTGCGTCTCTATGAAACTGAGAATAAACTATCTATTAATTTATTTTATCATGGACATACGACCAACTATCTATTATTACTGTCACAGTTGCCATAAAATGTTTGTACAGTTGTACATATCTGATCATGCCTCTATGGGCGTGCCTCGCATAGTCGAGAATAAAGCATTTATTTTTTTATTTATAATCATTGTTACACATTGTACATCATATGTTTCCACCAGATGTTAGAACATAGAACATAAATAATGCTTGTTCCCACGTCTGTTCTTTGCGGCACAGTTTGTCTCTCACCCTCCCTTTCTCCGAGGTCTGGAACATCTTGGGGATCTGGTATCGGAACGTGAAAGAGCTTGTGCCTGGGACAGGACATAGAAACCCCCAAGGACCTACATAGAACACGGCTGTACAACAAGTGGATAAAAATGCACTCACTACCATGACCGTCGTCCAGTAATGGTAGCTGGACATGACGCCTTCACACTCCTGCGAAGTATACATAATCCTGTAAATTCTAGAAGCAAGCATCGGAAGTTTTGCTCACCTGGACACGAAGATGACGAAGGCCTAACCCTCCATAGGCCTCAGCCAATATGGCCGCCGCGAGCAAAAATAACCTGTTCAGCTAACAGAGGAAATTAGAAGGCAATTGACGGCGGTTAACCGAAGGTTATATCAGTCGACGAGCTGCTCTGCCAGTTTTACATTAGTGTACAAACGGATTTCTGACAGTGTTTCAGGACGTGTTGGGTTTTCGCCTGACAAGCGTTCTCCCTATAAAATGCCACAAATGTCCACTTAACAACACTGCGACGTGGCGGATGTGACTCGCCACTGAACAAAGTCTCTGCCCACAACTACATACTGGCAAGCCGACCAGAATCCTAATGTAATATTTTCCTCACAAGTTTTCTCTACAAACGGAATGCCCAGCCTGTTTACACTACGCACACTTGAACCCAACTTGTCGTCATGCTTTGACGAATTTATACCTCAAGATTAATTTTACAATTTTCAAAGCTTGGATAACTTTCGGCTTACTGCCGATTACATACATTGCAACGTGCTTGTTGCGAAATATAATTGCTTGTAAACGTTGATCATGCCTGGTCAGGTGTGTCTCGGAAATTCGAGAATATACTATTTATTTATTTATGCCGTTGAGAACTTTGATTGATGCTCAAACGAAGAGAAGCCTTGGTTTTAGACCCATAGGCATTTGGAGCCTGAGAGGTCGGACTAGTCGAAAAGGTTTATAAATGAGGGGCACAGTAGGAAAGATAACCAAACGAGGCCTAAGTAGTTGCGCGTACGCTATGCGCACCTATACCGCCACTGAACTGTTGCGATATGGACCAAAAGAGAGGCCAAACTAGAGCGGATGAGGTAATTATGTGCTGAGAAGCATGATACTGGAGCCGAGAGGCGAAACTCAACCAGGGATCTTAAATTGCAATTTCGGCAGAAGGACCAAGCATACAGATAATGTAGCAGACGGAGACGAGTATCGTGAGGCGGCTAATTTTACCAATGAGAACGTTTGTCGATGGCAGCCGATGCTCAAAAGAAGAAAGGCCTTGGTATGGAACCTATGGGCCTTTGGAACCTGTGAGGCCGGACTAGTGCAAAAGGTTTAACAATGAGTGCCACAGTAGTAAAGAGAATCAAACGAGGGCTAGCATTTTGCTCTGACGTTAGGGGCCCTTTATTTTGATTTTGCACCTAACATCCGTATTTTATATTCATAAGATTTCTTCTTATTTCGCCATGTATAATCACCTAATACCTTGCCTTCCTCAGAGTATATCCTCACAGGTGAGAGGCAGCATACTTAACCCCTTCTAGTAATGAAATACGAGACTCTAAAACAGGCTCATATTCAGCGAATCACGCCTTCTGACAAGGTCCATCTGCAGCAACTATTTAGTGATCTGCAGCTAGGAGATAGGATGCCTTCAGCCTTGTTGCGCGGAATGCAGCAGCTCGTCGGCACGTCCAACAGGGACGCCGGGGTTCTTCGCGAGCTGTGGATGCAACGCCTTCCTGAAAGCACTCAGGCTATCCTTGCAGTAGCAAGTGACTTGCCACTCACAGCAGTTGCAGACCTAGCAGACCGCGTCATTGAGCGGCATCAGCCAGAGACTAAAACCAAAGCACCTAAGCAGCTTTGTGCTGGCGCAAATACACCGACAAACGCAAATAGCCAGCCGTCCGCAATGGAAGCATTAGCATTGCGTCGCTTCAGCGCCAGATCGAGGAACTCACCTTAAAACCTAAACACCGCAACCGCTCTGGATCATCGCGCCGTCGCACAAACCTGGTGCCCCAGGTTATTGCTTTTACCACTCGCGTTTCGGTAATAAAGCCCGTAAGTGCGTACAGCCGTGCAGCTACTCCGCTATAGAAGATCGGCCACGCAGGGCTGTAATGACCACGAACGTCAGCAAAGCCTAAAGCCGTCTCATCTACATTAGGGATTATGACTCCGATACCCAGTTCTTAGTTGATACCGAGGCGGAAGTCAGCGTCATTCCGTCTATGCCAGGTGAGCCTACCACTTCTCTGTCGACAAGCCTCAGTGCCGCCAATGGCACGCCAATAGCCACCTATTGTAGCGAGAACAACACGACAGGGGGGTAGACGTTTATTGCACACCGAATGGCTCTGGGGAGCTCTTCGGAGCTAGCTGAGAGCGGATCGCGAAAGACGGCTAGCGACGAAGAGCTCCCCAGAGCTGGCTAGCCGAACAACCTCCTCGTGGTGCCAGCTGGGTGGTTCGGGTTTTATCCGTTCCAGCAAATATTTCGGCGGCAGTGTTCCAGGACGTGGTGGGTTTTCGCCTGGCAAGCGTTCTCCCTATAAAAAGCCACAAATGTCTGCTTAACAACACTGTGACGTGGCGGATGTGACTCGCCACAAACTAAAGTCACTGGCCCGTGGATGTCCGGAATGTGCTATCCAACCCACAGACATCAATCGCTTATGCTCACCTTCCTGAGGATAACAACCAGTCAAAAACTGTGGAATATTCAAAGACACAGGCTACATTCATGCACAAGTACACACGTATATACACCCATACACGCTGGATATCCGGAAAGTGCTATCCAACCCGCAGACATCAATCGCTTATGCTCACATTCCTAAGCATAACAAACAGTCAAAATGCTGCGGCATATTCAAAGACACAAGCTGCATTCATACAAAATTACATACTTGTATACACCTGTACACTTACATACACTGTTATGCAAACATGTACTTTTTGTACATTTGTGATCACACTATGTTAGCTAAACTTGATCATGCCTGTAAAGGTGTGCCTCGCCTTGTCGAGAATAAAAATTTTATTTATTTATTTATTTATTTATTCTTGGAAGCGGCCCCTCTACACTATGGTCATCGGCCGCTTACCCTGGACCTAGGTCATCGGCGCACGTTCCGCTGGGCATTCACTGTCGCTGCAGTCCCCTTTGCTATCATCGGTATTGACATTCCGAGGCATTTCGACCTCTTGGTCGATGCGAAACTCTAGATAATAGTAGACGCCGCAACAAAACTCAGTGTACGTAGCATCACCGCCGAAGTCACATCTATATCCCCGGTCTATGCATTTCCTCAGACCTCGCCAGAATACGCTAATCTCTTTCTCAGTATCCCATGCTCGTTCAGCCAATGAACCCAGCTTTGCCCATGGCAGCTCAGTCACGCACCACATACGGACGAATGGCCCCCTCGTCTCATGCTGTCCACGCCGACTATCGCCTGAGAAACTAAAGTTAGCTAGGGCGGAGTTTGAACACATGCTTGAACTTGGAATAATCCGCCCTTCTGACAGCCCTTGGTCCTCGCCCCTGCAGGTGGTCTCCAAGAAATATGGTGACTGGCGCCCTTGCGGTGATTACCGTGCACGCAATCGCCAAACCGTCTCAGATAGGTATCATATCCCACACATGCAGGACCTTACCGCATGCCTCACAGGTAAGACGATCTTCAGCAAGATCGATTTGGTTCGCGCCTTTCACCAGATACCCGTGGAAGACAATGACATTCCTAAAACAGCCCTCCTCACTCCTTTCGGTTTGTTTGAGTTTTTAAGAAAGCCATTTGGACTGTGCACCGCCGCACCAACCTTCCAACGTTCCATTCACGATGTCACTCGCGGCCTAGACTTCGCTTATTCCTACCCCGATGATATTTCATTAGCCAGTTAGTCGGAACAAGAGCACCTCGAGCATCTTCGAGCTCTCTTCCAGCGCTTGACGCAACACGGTGTCACAGTCAACCCGACTAAGTGGGAACTCGGATAATCAACGGTAGAATTCCTAGGCCACCTCGTTTCATCTTCTGGTATCTAAGTCCTTCCTTATAAGAGCCAGATAATCAAATACTTCGCAGCTCCGACTTCCTCCAAGCACCTCCGTCGATTTTGTGGTTTCGTCAAATACTTTCGACGCTTCATTCCGCGTTGCGCTCAGCTCATGTAGCCACTGACTGACTTACTCAGCGGGAATGAACGTAAGTTCGCCTTCCCTGACGCAGCCCGGGCAGTCTTCGCCGAGCACAAGGATGTTATCTCCAACATAGCCCTACTCGCTTACTCCAAATCGACTGCACCTCTTTTTATTACGACTGATGCCGCATACGCCGCGGTAGCAGACGTCATCCAAAAACACGTTGGTGGGCAGTGGCAAACCCTTGGGTTATTCTCCAAGCGCCTGCAGTCAGCAGAATCCCGCTACAGCACGTTTGGCAGCAAACTGCTGGCCATCTACCTAGCGTTACTTCACTTCCGGCACACACTTGAAGGCCGCGCTTTCACGGTCTACACTGACCACAAGCCCCTTATCCTTGCCTACAAATCTGCCGGGGACAAACACTCATCACAGGAAACAAGACAATTAGCGCTTGTCACGCAGTTCACTGCTGACATACGTCATGTCTCAGGTGTCGACAATTCCGTCGCCGACGCTCTCTCACACGTCAGTTTCACTCTTCAGTCTTTGCCTACCGTCGAACTTGCCGAAATGTCATCGGCTTACGCTCAAGACGAACATATACAGCGCACTCGGTAGTCCACTTCGCTGCATTTGCAACCTTTCCTCTCCAAACCACGGAAGGAAAGATTCTCTGTGACACTTCCACAGGTTGTCCTAGACCTCTGGTGCCCGTCCCCTTCACACGTACAGTCTCTGACGCACTGCATTCACTATCACATCCTGGTATCTGTGCATCTTTGAATCTGTTCACCAAACGTTTCGTTTGGCCACGCGTAAACAAATATGTTCGTACCTGGACTTGCGCCTGCCTTCAGTCCCAGCGCTCCAAAGTACATCGTCACAACCGCAGTCCTCTTGGTTCATTTCCTGCCCCAGACTCTCGGTTCCCGCATGTACACTTAGATCTGGTTGGTTACTTGCCACCGTCACGCGGATTCGTATATATTCTTACATCTGTCGGCAGCATCACCAGATGGCCAGAAGCCATTCCTGTAACAGACTGCACAGCTGAGACTGTTATCAGGGCCTTCTTAGATCGGTGTGTCTCGCACTACGGATGCCCATCCACCACCACAACTGACCAAGGAACGCCTTTCGGATCTTCACAATGCGATACGTTCTGCAACTTTTAAGGCTGTCGCCGCATTCATACCACAGCCTATCGCCCAGCAGCCAACGGGTTAGTTGAACGCTTCCATAGACAGCTTATAGCCTCGCCCTCCGCCTCCTCTGCCCCTAGCCGGAGTGAAAACATTTCACTCGTACTCTTAGGCATTTGCAGCAGCATCAAAGCTGACTTGCAGTATGCACCAGCAGAGCTGGTTTACGGCACGACGCTCAAGTTGCCAGGAGGATTCGTTTAACCTCCCGCCACGTGGGGTATGATTCCGCCCAACGTTGCGTCCTCCCTAGCTCAACGCCTGCGTTCAATACGCCCGGACCCGCCCCGTGAACAGACTAGAGATGTGCAATTGCACAGCGGATTCTTTACCTGCACACACGTCTTCCTCCGCACCGACGCAGTGCGGCGCCCTACACTGGCCCTTCAGAGCTCTGCAACGGTCTCCGAAACACTTTACTTTAGACCAGAATGGTCAACGAACAACGGTGTTCATCGACCGCCCCAAAGTGTCTTTCTTTGACGGGCCACTTGCAGCCCATCCTGATGCTCTCGCACAATCAGCCGCACCTGTGGTGACTTCTCGAGCACTGGATAGCCCGGATCCCTCCGTACACCTTGAACCGCAACCTGTCCCTCCGCAACCTATCCCTCCGCAACCCCAGGCAACCGACCGACGCGGTAGACAGGTCAAACGTCCGGTCCGTTTTGCAGATTTTGTAAACGTTTACTATTTCCTTTAACACGCTTTTTTCGTTTTTGTATGGTACTCATGCGTCTCATCCACAAACGTTTTACAAAATCGACAAAAACCCAAAACATGTTGAAAATCTGTAAAGCGTATTTGCTTTGATCATTCATGCCATGTTCCCTCTCGGGCGTCAAGCCACTTCCCCAATCCAAGCCAACCCCCTCTGAGTTCTACCTTCAAGAAACTCAACCGTCGGAACTGCCCAGGCAACCCTCGATTGACTCGCCAACCGGCTCAACGCAACCCTGAAGTGACTCGCCAGCCGTCCCAAAGCCCCTTCCTCACCCAAGGAAAAGAGAGTCGTCCTTGACCGCAGACACCCAGGAACGGATTGGTCCCAAACGCCGCCTAGGCACTGCCGAAGAGGATCCCGGAGTTCTTCGTGGCAACAGGACGCCTGGATTAATTCGCGGGACGAGAACGCCCGGAATTTTCCGTGGGACGGGGACGCATGGATTTCTTCGTGGGACGAGGAAGGTGGACTAAAGTGCCGTGGGGGGTGACAACTCCCAAGGGCACCGCCGGGTCTGCAGCAAAGGGAAGGTCCTGTCGGCCTATTTCTGGTCTAGCCAGTGTTTTGCAGTCCGACCTGCCCGCCCCGACGGCCCACCGATGATGAACTCTGGTCCACACGATCGTCATAAATAATAACTAGCAAAAGCCTGGACTCAGGGGACTCTGTTACACACCCCAAGTTGGAAGTCTTTACTCAAGCCCCTGCAAATATTCGCATCCACTCTCATCTTCCGTTTCCCCTACTAACAGCTCCATCGAAGGCTTTCACTCTTTAGCCTTCTAGGGGGAGGCCATTGTAGTGTACCGGAAAACAAGCTCTTTCAGTATTTTGTAACATTGAATTTTACGGTATTTTTACCTTCGGAACATCCACTTGTTTTACTGACTGCACATCCGTGGACACAAAACGTTTTGGTGTGTATCTCTGTGCACGTTTCTCGCTCTGTCTGATTCGCTTTCTATTCTTGTAGCCTGTACAATATACGTTGGTTTCAGTCGCCTTCGACTTCTATACTGTCGGATTTGACACGGCTTACGTGTCATTGCTTACAGACTAGTATCCTGGGCTCCGCCCAACAAGCCGCTCCATGGTACCCCTGACGATGAGTTGCAAGTTAGCACAGTGCACAGCACACAATACGAACATACGACCCAGTTTTTGAAATCTGTGTCCTTGAACCGTTCATCATATCCCTTAAGCTCACTGAGAGAGATAAATGGCAGACAAAGTCTCCTTGCAAGACGTTGGGACTGTTGTTGCAGCATCTGCAACATGGTTTTGGACATGCGACGATGGCCGACCAGTACTGATAGGATGAGGCATAATTCATCTAAAAATAAAGCTGAGTGCAATGCAATGCATCTATGATCTCTTACCTTTAACCGCCTTCAGTTCCTGTAGTACCTCCAGGTTGGATGTCGCAACATCAGCAATAACAGTCGGTGCGATTACTGCTTAATACGGGCAGTAGGAATGCGTTACTTACGGTTGCTTGTTGATGCCTCTTCACGTGGTGGACTAATGCCATTGAAGAGAGACTTGGGAGCACGTGCGTAAGTTGCTGCAGCAGGTCTTTTGGGTTTGGTGGGAAGCGCGGCATCTTCCTCATCGTAGCTGGAGCGGACGGGCCGTCGTCTATGGGAAATTAAAAAATCATGCTCCCCTAGGACGCTTAGCTGAAAGACCCATCGGAATGGTGTTGTCTGTCAAGTAGTTTGCCAACGCTGTATCTTTGAAAAGCCATCTGTGCTGAAAAAGAAAGATATAATTAGTTAATGTATAACTGTGTGGCATTGGGTAAATTACAAGATATTTGTTAAAGTGCTTAAATCCGTCAATATTCAACTGATAGTATACAGTGTCATTAGCCGTGAGCGAAAGATCAGAGCATGCAAGCTGTAAAATTCTCAGCAGACCTACGTGACCGTAAGTGCCTGGTGCAACCATTCGTATACGGGAGTTCCGTGGAGTTCGCATCAATGCCCAGCAGTCCTTTGGCAAAAATGGCATCTACGGTTGCACAAGCCTTAACAGTAGACGAACAAATGACGCTGGTACCTGAGATTTTGTAATAAGCTTTCTCAAGTTGTGGACCAATACATCGGGGTCCCTGTCACAGGCACAGCAGTTGATACCCTTATCAGACGGCTGCACTGTGTAACCAAACATAAGTAAAACATGTTACAAATCCTCATACCTTTTTGTCGCTTAGCTGCTGTCAACAGAAGCACTTCTTCGTAGCTAAACCCTGATGTCATTCTTTTTGCTGCACGGTAAACGGTGCTACGAGACGGAAACAGTCAGTTAATTGATAACTTTTGACGCGGCATGCTGAAAAGGAATACATGTGTATCAAACAAGCTATAACTAAAAGACCTGATAGGTGTGCCTGAGGTGGCGCGGTATCAAAGGCGCTAAGAAATAACGCATACCCAAACGCAAGCAGCGACTAAGATTACAAAACCGAAACTATGCAAATGAAATGACATGCCGATGCATCTAAACCACACGGATTATGGTCAAATAATAATAACTATAATGCTTACCAATCATTTATTCATTACCCAATGTAAAGTAAATGCATTTAGCCTCAAGTAATGCAATTCTACCTGAACTGGACTGTTGTCCAGTTTCTGTCCAGTTTGCTACTTTTACTGTTGCGATTGTGCTACCAGGGCTGCCCTAGCAGTCCCTGCTGTGGCAGTCACGTGAAGTAAGAAAAGGATATGAAGAGAATCCGAAGGTACGGAATAAGGAAGTGCGCTTTAAATACGAACATAATACCAATGCGTGAAGCGAAGTAGAGAAAGGAAAATCAAAGTTCGAATATGCGAGTTAGTCAGGAAAAGGGAAAGGTTTCGTGTTGCCACCCAAGAGCGTCAGATTGCCGCTCAAAACCCTTAACCGTAGATTCCCTGATACCATTTTTCGGCGGCATGTTCCAGCGGTCGATAACTCGGCGTGACAGCTGGATTTCTGCCCTAATCCGGTCGGACCGCGGTTTGTCCAGCTTCAAGCAAGGAGCGCGTAGAACAGACAATCTAGTGGGACAGTGTGCTGCTATTGACAACTCGACCTCCAACATGAATACTACAGCTCCGTTTACCTCTACTAGCCGCTCTCACACATCAGGACTTCTGCAGAATGTCCGGTCGCCGAGAAGTGCCACACCTACTGCTGCCCCTTTTTATGGAATGCAACTGGGCATGGTCCACTACGCCCAGTTCTCCAAGAGCTCGCGCCTGCTCTGTATCATCTACAGAGACTCATTTATACACTTCAGCCAACCCAAAACGGTTGGTTCCAGCCCTACAAATAACCCCCTTGGACTTCAAACCGACAAGTGACCCGTCAGCGGCCGACTGCCGCCAGTGTAACAATCCGCCGTCCCCGGCACACATATCTGCCGCACTTAACTCACCTATCCCAGGCATTTCCAAACTACATTACATTGACGATCCGGTCTTTCCCCATTGCGATGTTCCATCCAGCCACACTCTGGCCATCCTAGGGACCTCAGTAACCCCCATCAACGTTTTATCGCCACCAACCCAACTCTGCACCGGAGCTGACAATAAGCTAATTCATGTCTCCGATGCCTACAACAACGGTACTGCTACCACTACAACAAATGAATGGGCCGCTAGACCCGTTACCTTGGCCACCCTTTATCTCGCAGTCGTCTAACAACTCATTAGCGGACAACCTGTTTGCTCAAAATAACGTATGCGGCCAGAAACAGCAGTGCGATTCCCCGGATGGTTGTGAGTTAATAACTGCAACATGTGTATTACCTGCACGTAAAACATCTGCCCCACCTTCGAGCTTGTCTTCCACGCATCAAACCGACGACCTAACTTGGACACTCACCATTGCATGCAAACATGCCATCAACCCTCTCCGAGTCTTGGAATGCGATACAGACACCGCAGTAACCAACCCACATCTAGCAGAAATATGCCCCTCAGGACTGCACACCCACTCTACTCCACCTTTTATTGCTTTTGTACAACATATCTCTGCCAATACCTTAGCCATCGTTAATAACCTTC
This sequence comes from Dicrocoelium dendriticum, assembly GCA_944474145.2. Lineage (NCBI taxonomy): Eukaryota > Metazoa > Platyhelminthes > Trematoda > Plagiorchiida > Dicrocoeliidae > Dicrocoelium > Dicrocoelium dendriticum. The sequence continues at coordinate 2,495,457 of OX104070.1, forward strand.
CCCACATTAGCAAACCTGTCTCCTCTGTTTTGTTTCAGTATGGTAACCAAGCAGTCCCACTCCTACAACCCGACCTGCTCTATAATGACGCGGACAGTAACATTTTGTCTACTTCTGTACCCTTATAACTCTCATCACTCCCTCTGAGACGACAGCAACTATGCCCAAGCAAACCACTCAGATCACTTCTGTCGCTGATAATGCAGCAGATGCTCACTTCTGCAACCAGGCACTCACTCTAATTCTCAGTAACGCAAGGTCCATCAAACATAAGATGCACCTTATCAACCCCGCCATTATCCTATCCGGCCCTCAGGTAGTGTTCATCACAGAAACGTGGCATGATACTAACACTCCCGATACACAGCGCGGATCCCGGGCTATACCTCCTTCATCAATGGACGTACCAACCACGGTGGTGGCGGATGCCTCATTTACGTACGTGACGCTTTCGGGGCACTATCCTTTCAAGAACTTTCAAACAGCCCTCTGGAAGACTCGGTTTGAATTCAGACTAGCAGGGAACAGCACGACATCTTAATGGGCTGTTTGTATAACGCTCCACACACTAACACAATCGACATACGCAGTCTAGTGGAACTCTTCACAGAAGTATCCTTTTGCCTGCCCACTAGAAGATAATTGATGGTGAATTTGCAGTGTGCATAACTTTTTCATTTTTTTGCGCTTTTCTTATTTCGTTTCTCCATGCGTCTTGTACAGTTGTTTCAATTGATCGTTTTCTCCTATACACAATTCTCGACTTCGAACGGCGCGTCCTGCACTCCTTCGGCAGCGTGTTGCGATTGCTTTCTTATGTGCTTGGAAAGTCTGAGCTTCGCGGAACCAACACTGGAATAACGTATCAGTGAGTGAACAATATCAGTGGAGTTAGTCCAACCGTCACTACTAAAGGTCAGCGTGTTGATACTTTTATCTGACAATAATTCTTTCATTCCGGTGCGGTAGTTTAAGACTAGTTTTCGCTTCACTACAAATTCAACATGCCACAAGTGACCTGACAAAGGCAGTCTGCGCCACCCAAATACCGTGCCTTCTTGGACACCATATGTGCAGTTAAGTGGACTCAACGCGTGCATGCACCCACTATGCACAATAACAACTTAAATTTACATTTTACAAGGGGAGTCTCTCAAGCTTCTGCTTGCGTGCTTGACCATCTCCCTGGATGCAATCACAAAATAGTAAAACTATCTTTCCAACTACCCACCACTCGTCCCCCAGTGGCTAGACCAGCATGTGCTGTGCGGCACTTCAAACGAATCAACTGGAAAACTTTGCTCTACTTATGAGATCCATCAGCTGGGATGTATTCTTTCTGGCTACAGATGTGGGCACGGCCTGTTCTGTACCATATATAAATCTCACTTACTGCCTGGATATACTTGCACCTATAACGAAACAAAATCCACGCAGCCACCTCAGGATGCAGCTCCCCTCGCAAACTACTCGTCAAGCTCAAAAATCTATGTTCATAGTACAGCAGGCCACAAGAATTCTTCCTCCTTATTCGCATCAATGAAGTTCTGCTAGAGTGCAGAAATTCACTAACTACCGCATATCTGTCCGAAGAACACACTGCCCTAAACTCTGTCAACCGTATCAAAGCCCTAAATTCGCTGATGAGGCGCAGAAGCTACCCGGCCTCGAATTCGATTAACTCGATTATTCGGCTGGACAACACAGTTGCCAGTAACCGAGCTGAAATATTTGAGGTCATGAACCGCCACTTCTGCGACTCTTTCACCTCTGCAAACCTGACCCTGCCTCTTAATATTCCTACTTGCACCAATGATACTTTACGTGCAGTACCAGTTGACCTGCGCACCATTACTCGGGAAATTCAAGCCCCCAACGTATCCTTCCGTGCAGGATATGATGGCCTGTCATCGGCACTGCTAATTCTAGGTGGCCAGGATATAGCCGTCCTCCTTCTTAACATCTTTACCCTTTCCGTGAAACATGGAACCCTTCCAGCTGCTTGGAAACATAAAGTAGTCATGCTAAGACACAAAGGGGAAACCGTCAAAACATTGAAAACTACAGGCCCATTAGTCACACACCATTTGCCCACGAGTGGTAGAGAGGATCGTTAAGGAAGAGCTCCTACGTTTCTTGACTCATCGTAATCTCGTCAAAAAATCCCAACATGGATTTCCTCCTTCTAAAGCCTGTCAAACATGCCAGTTGGAGTTTCTGAACAATGTTACCGCCATGGTTGATTGCAGGAAGGCTCTGATCAGCATCTTCTTGGACGTGAAAAAGTGTTCGACCGAGTTCCTCATAATGGACTGCTACCTAAATCGGCTTCTTACGGTATATCGGACCAGTTGCATTCCTGGTTCTATTCCTATCTCTCCTGTCGTACACAGTCGGTGAGACTAGAAGACTTCGAATCCTCACCGAAACCAGTTCCAGGGAAGTGTACTGGGCCCTATACTCTTCCTACTTTACATCAACGACGTATTTCAAGTCTTTGAACATGGAAAGGCGTACCTGTTCGCCGAGGTTATCAAAGTCGTATTCTCCTTTGACCCGGGTAACCTAAGGAGCGGTCTCCTCATTATTCAAAATGACCTTAAAGCATTAGACTCTTGGTGTAACACATGGAAGCTTGACTTCTCTTCTGCAAAGTGCAGCGCCCTGTCATACAGATGCACTGCACCGCCTAGTGCGCTAACACTGAATGGCGTCTCACTAGGCAACTCTCAAACCATAGGGAATCTCGGCGTACACTATTCAAGCTCACTAAATTTCTCGGAACAAGTTACCTATAGTGTAGCGAAAGCTAGATCCCTCATTGGTCATATCTGCAAGAGAATGCTTGTAAACGATTCCAGACTCACTCTACACAAGGTACGCGCTAGACCTCTTCTGGAATACTGCTCAATAATATTTACCAACTCCAGAAAGAGTGAAGGAATAGAAATTGAGAAAGTACAACGCACATTCACAATGCGCCTGCTTTGCCTCTCTACTCTCAACTACCGTGAGCGCTGTAAACTTCTTGGTCTTGAACCTCCATGGTTACGAAGAGTGAGACCCAACCTCACCTTCCTATTCCAGACGATAAGCAACCCAAACACGAACCTTGCCGGACTTATTCAACAAAACGGTGACTCTCGGTATCCACTTAGTCACAGACCCTTAACCATTACCCTACCTACAGCCCGCACCAACGTGCGTAACAACTTCTTTCCTTACAGATTAGCTGGCGTCTGGAACAGGCTACCATTACAAATTAGGGCAGCCGAGAATACCGCACAGTTCCGATCATCCCTACATAGAAACCTTGCTACCCTGCCTATTTGCGAGCACTTTAACACCAATGTACCGGAGGTTGAACTTTAGGAACATGGCCCAGAGCACCTCTAAATCCGAAAACCCAACATATCGGACACAGGCCCCACCAATTAACTCTCCTTTACTCTCTGGACTGTCTGCGTCACATACACTTGCTGTTTGTTGACAGCAGGAGCCATTCATCGTAGGCTCTAACCACCTCGGTTTGGTTGACCTAATAGATTGTTCAAATGCCTTCGGAGACCTCGTTAAATTTTACACCCTTCATCAATAAAACCGTCCTCATCCTTACCCTGCCCTATCTTTGTCGTCGTTTCTGATTGCATTCCTTTAACTAGACAGTCAAATCTGTACTTGCTTTAATCTAATCTGATCTGACTAGTCTCTTGCTTTCTGATTGCATCCATACTACCGAGGCCTAAATGATCTAGGCACTACATTTCCAAAGCACCGAATCCATTACCCCGAGAATTTTGCTGGATTAGCTTACTCTCCTTTAGTATAGCCCCTTTCATCACTCAACCTGTGAATCTACGCTAACCCTCTCTCTTCGTTCTCAAACCTTAAGTAAATGACTCAGTCATGATCTGCCGACTAATCCCGTCTCGCCTGATCAATCTACAGCTTCTTGACTTATCAGACTACTGTGTCGTTACTGGTCAGTGTTGAGAAGATCAAACACTCTGTCCACATTACTTTGAGAGTCTCGCTGACTTTACTGCTCTTAATCAGTAAGGATCTGGATTATGTCCCTGTCATTTCCGTACTGCGCTCTCTGTCTTCATTGTACGCCGATTAATCTAGTATCGCCTGAAAGATCTTTTACTCTCTGAACTCTCTCAGATCACTGTTACATTAACGGTCAATGTTTGACTGACGGACTGCCATGTGTCCCTCCGTAGTTTCTTTTCCATGCATCTTGACCCAGTACCTTCATTATCGCGCCCGTTATATTTCTTCCTTCCTCAATCAAACGGCCACCTCACAGTGCCCTGTCAAGACTCCATTTCCTTAGCTCCGACTGCTTCTATGCTAAAGAGACACAAACGGCCTACGCTCTAGCGATTTGATGAGTTTTGCTCCCCACAAGAGTCTGCAAGACTTTTTCACTCCCCTTTGGTACAGCCATTTTACGCACTTTAATAGTACGACTTCATTTAGTACCGCCCGATGGGCCTTCTGCTCTCCGAACTCACTCAGACGTCCGAGAAGCTTCTGTATTTGCTAAGTTGAATGAATGGATCTGTTTTCATTACTTGGAGAGCCTCGTGGGCTTTTCCACACGTTACCCATAAACCATTCCTATCTCGAACCTCACCTTGCCTTGCTTAACGAGCACTGTGTTTTCATCTCATTTACAATCGAACAGCCGACTTTAATGCCCTGCGGTGATCTTGACTCGCTTGACCAGTCTGTTTCTCTATGAACGCTCCGTTACATTGGTAACTCAAACGTTATAGCCTCATCAGGCTCAACGCTAGTTTTCCTTAGCCATAGAGCCAGCTAGACTTGTCAACCATTAGTTGATTGCTCATTTCTCACCTTTACCACGTGTCTTTATCCAGACGCGTCAACTAATCCAGGCCTACCCGATCGTCCTCCGGCTCTGCGGACTTATTCATACTTCTGACACGTCACCCGTCTTCGTTCGGCTGACTCAACTACCCGATTACATCACCTGGAGAGCTTCGTGGGCTTTTCCCATCTCTCGTCAATAAACCTTTCCCATCCTGACCCTAACTATTTTATCGCGCTCTGTTTCCATTTCTTCTTCAACTGAAGTGCCCGATCTTACTGCTCTGAGGCGATCTAGTCCCAATGACTAGCCTCCTCTCTCTGAATACTCCAACGCTACTCTGATTTAAGTGGTAAACGCTAGGCAGACTCAACGCCCTTGTTCCCCTACCTGGAGATTCTGCTTGACTCGCTCACCCTCTAATGTTGCGGAACTTTTCCTGCCTTTATTGTTAAGTTTTATTCTTACGCGCCGACTAACCTAGTTTCGATAGATCGGCCACTTGTTTTACAGTTTTACTCAGAGTTATTCGACGTTACAAACTTTGGTTCGGCTGACTCAACGTCTTGTTTACATCACCTGGCAATCCTCGTGGGCCCCTCCACACCTTATCAGTAAACCCTTCTCATAGCGATCCTAACCTTATCTCGCTTTCTGTTTTCATTCCCCTTTTTAATCGGACGGCCAGCTTTACTGCCTTACAGTGATTTAGTTGCACTTGGTCTGTCAGTATCTCTAACTACTCTTTTGTTACTGGGGCTTCAGCGGCACAGTCTTTGCAGACTCAGCTATACGTTTCCCCTACCTCTAGGGCCTGCTAGTTATTTACTTTATAGTTCCGTAGCCTTTTTATTGTCTTCATTGTAAGTCCCAATCCCAACCCGCTGAAGACTCCAGCATCGCTTGGTCGGCCCCGTGCCTTCCGAATTCACTCAAACTTATGAGACGATACCTTTCTAAGTTCGGCTGTCCTAATTGACTGCTTTGTCCCTCAAAAGCCTCGTTCACTTTTTCACTCTTTCGATTAAAGCCATTCTCAATCCTACTCTGTCCTTTCTTTAACTTGGTCTCTGATTGCTTTTCAAATGGATGGCTATCTCTGTGCTTTGTCTTAATCTATTCTTTTCTGACCGTATTCCTGCCTTCATCCATACTACTGAGACGTATATAATCTAGGTGCCGCATACCCAAAGCATTGCTTCCCCCGAGAACTTTGCTGGACTTGCTCATGTTTTTATCACTGCTTATTTCATTCCTAACCTTGATCCTCACCACTTGTCTTCACTACTTAATTAAACGACTTAGTCGCAATCCTCCGACTAATCCAAACCCTTTGGATCGGCCTCTCGCTCCTCGATATCGCGCAGCTCTCTGATGCGTCACTGTTCATGGTACGACTAATCTAAATTTTTATGAAACAAATGTACATCAGATATTTAGTTTATAATGATACGTATAATGTGAGGTTCACTAGTAAAAGCACTTTTGCGACTGATCTTTGTCTCTGAATTCTGGATGCATCGTTGTTGCCTGTTTATGTGGCTGTCTTTGTTCTCTGTCCTTTTTTCCGAGATTTCCGCAGAAACGGTGGCCAGAACCCGAGGATACGTAAACTGCCTTGACCTCAACACTCCAACGAAGCGCAATATTCCCTTAGCTGGAAACGGCTGGATAACCATTACGCTGCCTTGGTACTTACCGAATGGACAAAACGCTTATCTCTTATCTTGGATGGATGCCACTATATTAAGGCCTGAACAATTGGGTTCAGCTCGCCTCTTCTTCACATAGCTCTTATTCGGTGTTGCTGACATTTAGTGTCAACTCGGTCATTTCATCTAACCGGAGGACAGATTTTCCTGCATGTGCTATGTACGTAATTTGGAAACATCCCAACACAATTCGTTCGCACACAATACTCTCATTATGGCAAGAAACAATGGGTTCGGCCCTTTACGCTACTGAAATTCTTTCCACTTACCACATCTGGAGCTGACCGCATTACTTTTACCGTCCATATGTACGTAGATGCCAATGTCCCCAAACAAGTAAACTTAATCTGGGAGGAGTGCCGGTTCATTATTCAGGACAACTTTTAGCTTCCATGGGCCTGAACGGTTGCGTTTGGCCATTCTCCTCTAATAGTTTGTTTAACAACATATGACTGGATATCCATCAGAGCCATCACGAGGTTCTACCGACGAAAATACAATACATGCCAGCGATTTATAGAGTACCTACCGAACAAGCCGTGTCATTTTGCCGTGACATGACTCATGGATGATACAGTCCCGCCCCATCATGCATCAGCCAGCGAAAATTATTAGTGTACCCTGACTGCGACTAACAGAAGCAACAATCGGTCAATAAGAAGCATTGCCAATTGCAGCTTGTCCTTCGAATGAGTCGATGGCAGTATTCCAGGAGGTGGTAGGTTTACGCCTGGCAAGCGTTCTCCCTAATAAAAAGCCACAAATGACCGTTTACCAACACTGCGACGTAGCGGAGGTGACTCGCCACTGAATATAGTCACTGCCAGTAAGCTAACACGGACAAGCTGACCATGACTAAATACTACCATGGTGGATACACCCCGACACTTACTTATCTGCATATTTCGTCGCCACGTCCTTTTCTGCGCATTCACCATTGTTTTTCACGCTACACTCACATGAACTCAGCGTGTCGTATAAGCGCGATTGAGCGTGTTCTTCACCAGCTCTTTTATAATTGCTCAGTCCTAGTTCTGGATCTATTCATGCCTTAATTGTAACTGCAATTTATGGCAGAACAAATGTACCCACACGAAAGGGCCTAAACTCATGGCAATGGGCTTTCTTCATTTTTATTTCTATTCTGTTTATACAGTTTCAAGTAGGAACGTATGAACAACCTCCGATTGTAACTGTTACAATTGCCATGACCTCTCTGTATAATTGCAGTTATTTGATCATGCCCTCGCGGGCATGCTTCGCATAACCGAGAATAAATAAATATTTACCTATTTATTTATTTAAATAGCCAAGGGAAATCTGGCCCAACCTTCCCAGTTAAAATACGGTAGGTTAAAATTAGGTCTCCTCTAAGCCTTCAGTAGTGCATTGAATATATTCCCAAACTAAGTAGACTTTCGGGGTACGTCCGTCCCCGTAATCCCTCGACTAACCTGGTACCCATTCGTAAAACCCTCTCTAGCTCCATTTTGTCCCGGACGAGGCAGAGCGGACAAGCCTGGACGCAGTATTCTAGATGAGGCCAAACGAAAGCAGAGAACAGCCTCGTAAAGATGCCGCCCGTCAAGCCTCCGAAGGAACGTCGTATAAACCACAACATGCGGAAACCTCTGCTTGCGGCCTTTTTCCAGTGGTCGACGGAGTGTAAAGCCGAAGAGTGTACGACGCCTAGGTCAATCTGGCTAGATACGCGGGGGAGTTCGACCCCACAGACCACATACTTTGTAGGAGGACAACCTCCTCCAATTCGAAGAATGGAGCACCTTGCCTGATTTATGGGCAGCAACCATAAAGTAGACTAGTCCCAAAACTTATCCAATGCTCGCTGAATAGCTTTGGAACCCCCAGGAACGTCGACAATGTTCCACAGCTTTAGGTCATCAGCAAGTAGCAGCGATGGTACCTCAAGCTCCGCGGGTAGGTCATTCACACAGATAGAGAACAGAAGCGGTCCAAGGACCGAGCTCTGCGGCATATCACTGAGGACAGACTGCCTAAACAATAGGCCCTGGCCTACTCGTACACACTGTTCTCTATCCTCCAAGAAGGCAGTCACCCAATGAACGGCGCGGCCAGATACCCCGTAGTAGGACAGCTTTTGCGCGAGCCTCAAATGGGGTACCTTGTCAAATGCCTTCGAAAAGTCGACGAAAAGCACGTCCAGCGCGTGGCCGTTATTCACTGCATCCGCTCAACTTTCGCGAGCCGCCAGTAGATTCGTCAGACACGAAAATCCATTCCGGAATCCGTGTTGTATATTGCTAAGTAGATTAAATCTACTCAGATGACTCTCCAATGAATGTCTCCCCAGTTTCTCGAGGAGTTTGACTACTACACTCGTCAACCTAACTAGCCTGTAATTTGCAGGCAGACCCCTGTCCCCATTTTGGAAGATGGCACAGATGACAGCTTCCTTCCATTCGGAAGGCAGTGCACAGCTATCAAGCGATTTCCGAAACACAATAGCGAGCGGTCCACTTAGTTCCGCAGCCAACTCATGTAACAGTTTTGGGTGAATTAAAACCGGCCCAGAGACCTTAGAATGGTACAGCCTTGTAACAGCCTACGCACTTCCGTCTCCACTACAATAACTTCAGATAGTTCTGAGCCTTCTGGGGTCCTGCAAACCAGCTCAACGCCTGTCAACGAGGTTTCCCTTACAAACGCTGTCGCATATTGCCCACTGAGTACGCAGGTCTTGTCATAGTCCGTATGCGCATGAGTACCGTCATCACGCATCAAAACGGGAATTGACATGTTTGAACCGCAGCGCCTTTTGACAAAAGCGATGAATCTTCTTGGATTCTCTGAAGCTTCGTCCGCTAACACTTTCTCGAAATTTAGCCGACCATCTTTTAGGTGTTGCTTACACCTGTTTCTAGCCTTACGGTATCTGTCATAAGTATCGGTGGACGGAGCATCTCGGTAAGCCCGCCAACATCTAGACCGCTTTGTGAGCAGATACCTGCCAGTGGGATCTATCCAGGGCGGCTGTGCTCGTACCTCCTTTCTCCTTGTGACTGGGAGGAAGGAAGCAGAGACCTCTGTGAGGTAGGACTTAAATTTATCCCGGTCAACCTCGACTGTATCGTCGTCTGAGATCTCACAATGTAAACCTGAAGTCTTGGCTCTCATGGATTGATAGTCTGCATGTCATATGTTCGGGCGAGACTCAGCAGTATTCTGGTAGCGCCTAGACAGAGTACAACTGAAGAGCAAACAAACATGATCACTGGAACCCAGTGGAACTCCGTAAGTAATGTCTCCAACAAAATCGAGTGACTTAGCAAATACAAGGTCTAGGATAGACGGTACTTGGGCGTCCATGTACCTAGTGGGGAGGTCAGTGAACTAATGCAAAGATACTTGGAGCGTAAGCTCAAGCAGCTCAGCGCCGAATATGCCTGACGCTGAGTCGCAAGTAAGATCAGCCCATCAAATCTCTGAGAGGTTGAAGTCGCCCATCACCAAACACTTAGTTGCGGACTGGGAGCGAATGTATTCAAGTACCTCTTTGGATACGCTCCCAGGGCTTCTATACACAATTACACCTGTAACCTGAACCGTGGATGTGCCGATAACAGCCGACAGAGCTTCAACAGTTTTGTCTGCTGACTGAAATAAGCGTCTTCAAAACGTCATGTCTATAGCTCACATACAAAGCGACGCCCCCTCCCTGTCGGCCAGCAAAGCGATCGCAGCTAAATAGTGCGTAGCCGGGTAGATGTACTTCACCATCCATGATGTCCTGAGATAGCCACGTTTCAGTGAATGCGAGTATATCGGGATGAGACCCATCTACAAGCAGACCTAATTCGTACACCTTATTCCTTAGGCTACGCACATTACTTAGCACTATCTGAAGGTATTCGTTAGATCCAGACCTGGGTCGTGCACTACCAGAATGTGCCGTGGTAGGGCAAAAAGAGACCGCCGGCTGAGCACTCGAAAACCCACTAACCGGAGCCCATGGTCACCTGCCGCTCGCCTAAATTTGATGACCTTAATCGCCTCCCTTAGTTTCGGCCTATCGGACAGCGGAAGGTCCGGCTGAACGCTAATATTTGTACCTTTCAGCTTAAACGCGAACCGCATGCGAGCACTGCGTTCCTTCGGGGTAGAGAGTACCACACGAAGTAGCCGCGGTCAAGGGTTTTGTACGATAACTGTGACGTTCCTCAGTCTAATCAGCTTCCTGACAGTAACGCCTGGAAAACCAGGCGGAAGAAGCTTCGTTACGAACATTTTATACCATTGAAGATTGTCCAACATGCGATCAGCAAGAAGGACAGCAGTAGATGCAGCCGCGTTACGGGATATAACGCTACTATCGTGAAAGAATCACCACGACTGGGTGTACTAACCCCATGAGTCTGTGATACGATACTTGGAGCAGGTGGTTCCACCACTGGTGACGGGGTAGCAACGGCAGCGTATGTTTTTCGCTCTATCGTCGATGTTTTACTTTTGTTATGGTCATCGATTACACCGAAAGGCTTTATGGCCGATTTGGTCTGCTTTTTACTTGATAACGGGAGCAGGGTTCTGTGATGCTATCTCGCTTTGAGCAAAAGCAAGCAAAGCTAAAGGACATGCCTTCTCGGTGAGAACCGAGATTGCCGGTAACTTCGGCCGACAAGTAGTGCGTGTTGGAATCTTCGCCTTTGCACAACCGTCAGACGGTTTGCCACGTAACGACACTTGGCTTGTTTCCGGTGCCGGGACAACTATAACTTCTTGTTTAGCAGAGAGCATACGGGTTTCCTGGCCCACTTTCGCTTTACTCGAAAACCCTTGAACTAGAAACTCGGCGTCGATCAGGGTAGCTTTAAATACGACGTCCAATGCCGCTTCATTTTTGTGATCGGTGGCCATCTGGACCGGTGACATAATGATTGGTGCCACAAGTTGATCATTAGTGTAGGCTATCAAGTCTGCGTTGTTGGAGACCGGAAGCGTCTTCACGAGCAGATCAATCTTAAAGCGAGGATCTGAGAGCATCGAGAACGAACGCTCTACATTTCGCAGCCGGGCATCAAGAGATTCGTCTTAAGTACGAAAGGCCGCGCCGCCTTGCCGGCGGCTGCAGCAATTGGCACAACTATAAAGCAACTTTACGCTGGAGGCCAGCGCTGCGTACTGCTCGGTATTCAGATCCGTACAAAGCCGGAGCGTCGGATCCGCCACTTGTGATCAATGCGCTTTCGACAGTGTGATTTCGGTACACAGGTTTGGATGTGATTGGATATAAATTTGGGGCCAGCGGACGCATGTGAATGTTTATGACTGTTTTAGTGGGTTTGTTCAAATGCTAAGAGTTGGAGTTGGAATCAGTATACTAACCGGTTTAAATGCGTTCCGGTGTTTAATCATTTCCCCCTTCAAGAGCAGCAACCATGGTGTAAACTTTAATGAAACTCAATGCCTACTTAAAACCATATCCTACGCACGGATTATCGTAAGTCTTGGAAAATTTACCATACATGCTGGCACTTCCTTCTTTTTACGCAGACATACCGCGGCCTTCCATAAACCATTTTTAAATTCCGTTTCCTTTTTAACCAATTATTTACTGTTTTATATCAAATTTTCTAATTTTATTCAACTTTGCAAATAAGCATGGTACAATTAAGTTTTCAGATTTTTGGAACTACTGACCTCTTTAGAAACACCGTCCATCACAAAGTACCGAAAAACCCATACATTAAGGGAACACAGAAACCGGTTGTCCTGATGAACAACAGCCCGTAATCAAAGTCGCGCCAGTGGCGGACACGACGGTCCTGTACAAAGCTGATGGTACCATCGGTCGCAGACATCGCACTGAATACAGCCGGAATCGTCAGTTACTGGTATATTGCAGCTTGGACTGCCACGACGTGCGATAACCTCAAAATCCAAGCCAACCAGGAACAACAGCCTCGGTGCATTGCAAGACCGACATAGAGGAAAGCAGAGTGGATTTCTACCACGTACACAATAGTTAAACGACCCCAATAAAAAGGCAAACACTGAGTGCAAAACGAGATTAAAACTAGGAAAACCGGAAAAACTACCAGTAACTTCCAAAGACGCTTTGACCAGAACCGCTTTAAGCAATCCAAGCTAGCTTGGATCAGAAGAAATTTGACAATAGTCAAATTCCGTTGCAAGTGTTTATTCAAACACTCGGTAACTCGATATTTTTGCGTGCCATACTGATCGAGCTTTAAAGCTAAAATAACGTGGAAAACAGTGTTTTAATAAACCCGTGAAACGAAATCTGACTATTGTCAAATTTTCTCTGATTCAAAGGTATCTTGGATCGAGTAAAGTGGTACTAGCCAAAGCGCCTTTGGCCCCTAAGGGTAATTTTTCCGGTTGTTCCCAGTTTTAACCCAATTTTACACCTTTTTTTGCTTTTTTATTGCAGTCGTTTTACTTTTGTGTTTAAGTTGTAATTCTACTCTGTTTTCCACATGAACATGGCTGTCTCGCTAAACACAGAGTCGGATGGACCTATGGGGTTCTCGTTTGATGAGTCTACTGCAGCTTACAGACAGATTAACTGTTCAGAGCCAGTAACTCATTAATCTGACGGTATGCAGTGTGACGCCTGCCTCCGCTGGTATCATGAAAGCTGTACCGGCCTACAAGCTGGGCAGTACAAAATGCTATCATCCAGCATTCACTTTCTTTTCAGCCGTGCTAAAATGCTGCGCTCAAAGATCAACGAGCCCGACTATCACCGGCTCTAAACTTTCAACGCTGGCTTCAAGGTTAGCAAATGTTGAGAAGGCGATAGCCAAACTCGCCTCTATTGCGTCGCTTGATACGAAAATGGATTTGATTTTAAAATCGCTGAATATTACGATTGAAGACACTGCAATAGACGGCAACTTTGCTGACGATCGATCCGCTGGGGTCTGTCACTCGGTCAGGAAGTCGCACATCCTACCGGACAATCCAGGTAGTATTGCTGGCTATCCTCATAAGCCGCTCAAAGTGAAGAACAATAGGGTGCGGAAATTATAATAGCAATCTACTAAACCCAGAGAATTAGTTTCCACAGCATGGAAAAATGCGCCGTCTTTGACAGTCGTAAAGTCGTCTGACCGGTGTGCACAGGAGAACCTTCCGAAGATGCTGACCGTCTCGGCCGCCATTTAACCAGCCCGTTCTGACGAAGTGCTGGTAACTGCTCTAGCGATACAAGGTCAACGGCCCCTGCTCCAGTGAACCAAAAGAAGAAGCGGACTAGAGCTACTTGTAAAACTTTGGAGGTGCTTGAAGACTCAGGAACTAGTAAGACGCCGGCAATAGAGCGGAAAAACTACACTGCCGTTTCTTAGGCGTCGTTTGGGAAGACAGGGACAGTCGCACCGCCAGTAGTGAAAACAGCTGGCACAAGTGTCGACTCCAAGGCATCTTGGGTAAGCACTCCCCGTCAAGCCGACTCTTTCACCGATAGAAGCGTTATATTCCGTAACATTACTGAATTTGCGGCCGCTCTCCTAAGCGAACGCATCTTGGATGACAGCAACTAGCTGAAACTGTGTGTCAGCAAAGTGCTTCCATCTGGCTTCCCTGGTGTCACTGTCAGAATGCTGACTAGATTGGGGAACGTCGCTATCGCCACGCCAAAGCCAAGACCCCGACTACTTCGCGTGGTCCCTACTACCCCGGTGGAACTCAAACCATTACTGCAGTTTGCACTCAAAATTGAGGGTAGTGGTGTCAGCGTTCAGCCGGACCTACTACTGGCAGATAGATTAAAGTGAGAGAAGGCTATCAAAGAACTCAAAACTAGACGGGCGGCTGGTCAGCAAGGCCTCCGTCTAGTGGGTTTGCAGGTGGTCAGCCAGAAGTTATTTTCTTCTCTATCAGAACCCATTCTGATGGCGCACAACCCAGGGATGGTCGTGCCGACTCCCTTGAGGTAGTACTTAGCAACGCGCTAAGGAACAAATAAATAAATAAATAGTATATTCTCTGTAAAACGAGACACACCTCTAAAGGCGTAATCAAATATGCATAAAAGTATAGCTTCTTTGGAATATTAAAGCATTTCGTTTTAATGAAAGGAATAAACGAAAAGATGTAGTCCATATGAGCGAGCATATTGTCAGATAATAGTCAGATCAAGGACCATGATGGCGCTGTGGCGCGCAAAAAACTGTTGCGTCAAGATACATGTTGGAGGTAAATTTGCCATGTAGTCATCCATGAGCACAGGAGCCCAAACAAGGTTTATGTGCAATCAATGACCATTACGAAACCGGTCTACTAGTAGACAAATCTCGTCCCGACATACTTGCTTTCACTGAAACGTGGTTGTCTCCGGATATCACGGAAGGTGAGGTATGTTTACCTGGCTACGCGCTGCTTGAAACGGATCGCTTCGTTAGTCGCCAAGGCAGAGGCGTTGTACTGTATGTGAGCTGTAACTTAGATGTGTTGAGGAACCGCACATTCCAGTCGTTGGATCAGACTGTTGGAGCCCCATCGGCTGTTTTGCGCACCTCCTCTACCCAGTTTACACTTATAGTGATATACAGGAGTCCTGGAAGTTCTTCTAAGGGGATACTTGACTTTATTCGCACTCAGTCTGCCAATAAGTGTTTAGTTCTAGGGTATTTCAAATTTACGGAAGTCTGTTGGGCCGATCATTCTTGCAATTCGGCATCAGGAACATTCGGTGCAGACTTTCTTGAACTGACTCTCCAGTTGCCCTTGCCCCAGTTCGTGGCATTTCCCTCTACGTATATAGTCAACCAAATACCATCCACTTTAGATTTGGCTTTCGCTAAGTCCCTGGACTTCGTGACTGATATTTCGTACGGTGCTCCACTGTGGTCAAGCGATCATGCATGCATATCCTTTCGATGTGCTCTTTCAAGGCACCAAGAGACCGCTGTTGAATTACTTCCAAATATTTGGAGGGCGGACTTTAGTGCAATACGAGCTAAGGCTTCAGTTCTGAACTGTAAGATCTCGATGGCTGACTGTCCAGTTAGCGTGGGGTAAGCTTAAGGCATACCTTACAGAAGTTTCCACTCCCCATATTCCACTCATGAGGAAAAGAGGATGAGGGCACAGCCTCCATGGATAGATACCACAGGCAAGTACTTACTCACGAAACGGTCGATGCTCACGGACCTACCAAGCAGCTCCAGCAGCCAGTACCTATGATAGTTGTCAAGAGATTATAAATAAATGTAAGCAATATCTCAGAACTGCTCGTCTCCAGTATCAGCAGATTTAGCGAACTCGGCCGCAACTAATCCCAAGAAGCTTTAGCTTTAGCCTTTTTTCACACTCTAGCCTGGCTTATCTGGTTCGGGCTGTACGGCCTCCTGCCTTCTGACCTCTCTCAAACTTCTGAGTTCTAAATGATCTAGTCTCTGCAGGTGCAATGCTCTGTCTCCCCCACCTCCAGAGCACTGCTGCTCATGATTCATCACTAGTATATCCGCTTTCATCTCTAACACTTCTATCCTGTTGACGCTCTGTTAAGTTTCTGACATTTATAATACGGCTTTCTCTCCATGAGCCGATATCCTCATCTCATTTCCATGGCCTCCTGCTTTCCGAATACTGAGCCCATACTTTTGAACCATCGACTGGTCAAAAGGTCTGTTCGCAAAACCTCGAGATTTTTGTAGGCTCTTCCACTTCCCCTGAAGTGTCTCCTTCACGATTACATTCCTTTATTTTTGCACTCTGTCTGCCTCCCTTTATCCATTGGACGGATAACACTTCGGGCCTGGCTCCACTCTAGCCTGGTCTGACCAGTCTCATATTTTCTGACTGTTTCCAGAAATCAGAGACGCACGTGTTCTAGGATGTGCAGTCACAACACACCATGTCCCTCAGCCTGAGAGCTTCGTTTGATATGCTAACGGGCTTTTTATATAGCCTCTGTAGTCCCGCAAATTTACTTTCTCGCGACATTCACTACTGTTATCCCCACTTTAATCTGACTGCCTAGTTTCATCTTGCTGACTTATCCAGTCTTATCTAAACGCTCTTTTGCTTTCTGACCCCTCTCCAAACACTTCTGCTTCATCTTCAATCTTTCATTCTTTACTGATGCGTGTTCCGCTCGATTCTCGTCGTATTTCGTTACTTATGATATACGTGTATATGCGATATTTAAATAACAATTACATGAATAGGGGTACAATAGTTCAGGCATCGTCGCAATTGATTGACTGCATTCCAGATGCATTCCATTCTTTTGTCTGTGTGGCTGTCTCTGTTCGTTTCCTTTTTTCCCGAGTCTGTCACAGGTACGGCGACACGCACCCAAGGAACTGTCATCCGTTTCGACAATACAAGGCACGCAGTTCCACTACCTGGACATGAGCGGAAAATTATCAACTTTTTTACAACTTACTAACCGGACAAATCAATCAATTCTTCCGCAGCAGGAACCACTGAGTCCAATTTATCTAACAATACCTCTTCCACATATCTCTTGACTGGAGGACTTTCGACTACGGAAGGCACATTCTCCTGCCAAAACAAAGCTTGAACAATCGGTCATTCTAAGCTCTTCAATCCGCTTTCGCCGCTCAAATGGCCGTGGTTACCACAATCTCTAATCAATTTCACTACATACCCCGGGGATCTGCGATTCTTTCTTCGGAACCTATCCTGTCCTCCAAGACTTCAACATATTTCAACGTATATTCTTCGAGGCTTCACGTGGTTCTGCAGATGATCAACACATCATATCCAGAAAGAATGCTTAGTTCCTGACCTACCGATCTGGAACAGGAGAGGACCCAGGCACGCAATGGCCACTGGCATAGCGCATCAGTCAGCTGAAAAATGGGACGCAACTTCACTGCGAATAACGGAGCAAAAGAACGTTCAACAAGAAACATAGCCAGTTACAACTTGCCATCCAATGGATTGGCGGCAGTGTTTCAGGACGTGGTGGGTTTTCGCCTGGCAAGCGTTCTCCCTATAAAAAGCCACAAATGTCCGTTTAACAACACTGCAACGTGGCGAATGTGACTCGCCACCAAATAAAGTCACAGCCCATAACTTCACACTGACAGCTCAATTAGAATCATCATACTGGATAGCTTGCTCTTCAATTATCCTCTAATGGATCACTCAGGATTTATCTATAATTACTCGAGGTATGACTGCGATATGTGGCAGAGCGATTATGTCCAAACAAATGGATCCCGATCCCACTACAACCCAATCATTCTTTCGCATGTTCACCATCGCACAGTCCCAAGCGTGGACATATGAACAATTTTCTACTGTCACTACAGTTCCCATAAAATGTCTGTACAGCTGTACATACCTGATCATGCCTCAATTGGCGTGCCTCGCCTAGTCGAGAATAAATATTTATTTATTTATTTATTTACTCAAGGGCACATCGGGGCAAAACTCTATATACTAGCGTTATTGCGAGCAGGCGGGAACCGTGCGCAAAGTGATTATGACAATGCTTGTATAATTAATGATCAGTATACTGGGATCTTTGCTCGTGAGGCCTCTTTGCCACAAGTTGAATTGTTTTCAAAAGTTCCAGAGGATTAGTGTTTAGCTAAGTTTAACATAACGCAGGCTCAGTTCTTCGAGCTATTGCAAGGCATTCCTCCCTCTAACGCTTCCGGTCCTGAGTCAATCCATCCGAATCTGTTGCATACATTGGCCACTGAGCTGAGTGGTCCTCTTACATGCGTGTTTTAAATATCGCTAGACAGCTGCATCCTACCTTCGGAATGGAAGGAGGCAATCATCTGTCCGATTTTTAAGAGCGTTGACAGCACGCTGCCGGCGAACTACAGGCCTGGCAGTTTGACAAGCATAGTAGTCAAGTTGTTCAAAAAGCTGATAAAGGATTCAGTGGTGAGCCTCCTGAATAGCTTTAGCCTTCTCAGTGTTGCGCATCCTGAATTCCACAAGGGATTTTCATGTCAGGCTAATCAACTTGCAGCTCTTGAAATCTGGGCCGAAGCGGTTATCAGTGGCCACGCTGTAGACGTGCTGCTCGTGGATTTTTCGAAAGCTTTAAACACCGTTCCTTATTTTCAGTCCTCAATAAAGTTGAGATCTTACGGGATATCTGGTCGCGCTCTTCAATGTGTGTCTGCCTTCCTTGAGGGGAGGAACATTGGGTACAGGTGTGGCTTAGCGTTTCGCTCAGGCAAGCTGTCCTTAGCGGCTTCCGGCAGGGCTCGGTATTGCGGGTCATTGTTGTGCGCGATCTATGTAACTGACTTGCCGGGAGAGCTAGGTATGTCATCACTAATGTTTGCTGACGACCCTAAGCTCTGGGCTATTGTGGATATCCCGGGGATCCTGAGGCAATTCAGCATGCCTTGGATAGGCTCCGGGAATGGCCTACTTTGTGGTTGAGGCCCATAAATAAGGCCAAGTGCTCGGTTCTCCGAATCGGAGATGCTAGTCCTCCGACACGATAGGTTGTCATGGGTGGTGAACTTCCTGTTGTCACTCGGCAGGTTGAATTAGCAGTCGTACACGCATCAGCACTTTATTCTGGAGACAGTGGGAAGAAGGCTGCTTGGCAAGGTTTTTGAAAGGTGGTTTATTCGCCGCTCTTTTGGAATCCTAATGCCTAACTTGTTTTGAAGGTATTCTTGGTATTCATCCGACTTCACCTGGAATATTATATTCAGGCATGTCCACCATGTCTTAACCGAGACAAAATGGATTTGGAGATGGTGTTACGAGTGGACACTCGGTTAGTGCAGGGTCTACGGGGACAGACGTATTCTGAAAGCTTGCACAGTTTGGCGATGTTCTCAAAGCTCAACCAAAGGAAAAGAGGGGACCTGATTCTCACTTATCGTATTTTGACGGGTAAGATTGGCTTAGACATTTTAGGGCTATTTAGTCCAGCTACGTTACATAATCTCCGCGGTCACCCACTGAAACTGTATAAACCACAGTCTGATAGGATTAGGACGGAAACTGGTCTATCGCGCTGAGTTATAAATCGCTGGAATTCGCTTCCACATCACGTGGTTAGGGAACCTAGGGTTAAGGGTTTTGCGCGCTAGCTTGATGCTCTTGAGTGGCAACAGCAACCTTTGCCTTTTTCCTAGCTGACTCACCCTCACCTTTCAGTTCTTATTTTGATGACTCAAACATCTTGGAATTCCACTTGCTTAGCTCTTTCCACTTTCTTTTTTGCCTTCTGACTTTGCTTCTTTCTTTTCTTACTTCACATAACCGGCCCAGCAGGGACTGCTAGCGCAGGATAAGTGGACATTACTTGGTTGGACAAGGTGTGATGCGGTATTGTTATAGTTCCATCAGTAGCTCAAAGTCCACCAACTCCTGGTTCAAAGACCCGCTAAAGAAGGAACACTAACGGGATACTTCTCTCGTTCCAGTCCCGCTTGAACAGAGAAACATTTATAGGTACATTAAAAGGTTTCCCGTTCGCTAGCTATAAAGGAACGACACCGTGGTCGCTCTAGCTAGGGAAACTAAGCATGCGCAGCACACAGGGTAGAAGCGGACCGGGATTCTAACCAATCTGTTATGGGCATAATTTGGTGAGGGTGGTGTGGTACGCTAGGCTAAGGGGTGGTTAGGTTGACATTGAAAGTAAAAATGTATAAAAGAAAGTTGTACATGATAAATACGTCTACGTGGTGATATAAACGGATAGTAACTATAACTACGCTGTCGTTTTTCAGGTGGATAACAATGGGCAAAAATCGCTGTGGCGCTACGTTAGAAGCGGTAATCATGGTGAACGATACGGCTACGTTTTAGCATTTGTTGCGTTCCTTTTATCTTAAGGTTGATGACATGGAGGAGCACATTACGAGGTGTTAACTAGCGGCTGCGGCGTATTTCTACAAGCGGCAAGCGTTGCTTATTCTTGCCCTGAAAATAGACTTGCAAGTATCTTCCTTACGGGCAGGGTAAAAATTTAACGATTCCAGCAGTTGTACGATCGCTGTCATCATGGCGAGCTTTTTATGACCTAGCATTTACTATTTCGTTGTCCCGTCGCAGAGCCACGTAGACACAGCATCGTTAGAAGTCTGTTTTGGTGTTTTCCCGTAAACCATGGGGGGCGCCAAGCGAGAAGGTTGATCCAGATTTATTTGATCTGTTCAGTCCCGCTAGCTTGTCTGTTCTACTCGGTCACTACTTGAAGCTGGACATTTCGCCGCAATATCGGGTTGTGGCGGAAACGCAACTATCACGCAAAGTCATCGAGCGCTGGAACATGCTTCCGGAAAGTGTTATCAGGGAATCTACGGTTAAGGGGTTTGAGCGGCAATCTGACGCTCTTGGGTGGCAACACGAAACCTTTCCATTTTCCTGCCTAACTCGCATATTCGCACTTCGATTTTCTTTTCTCTACTTTGCTTCACGCATTGGTATTATGTTCCTATTTTAAGCGCAATTCCTTATTCCGTACCTTCGGTTGCTCTTCCTATCCTTTTTTGCTTCACGTGACTGCCACAGCAGGGACTGCTATGGCAGTAAACGTGGGCATTAACTAGTTGGCCAGGGTGCGATGCGGGTGTTCCGTTTTAGATCCATCAAGAACGTAGCACTTCATCAATTCCTTGCTTAACGAAACCCTCCATGTGGAACGCTTAAAAGATTCTTTTATCGTTCCGGCCCCAGCTGAACTTTAGTTTGAACGAGGTCTGAGAGATATATGGTAGACCACGTTACCCGTATAATTGTGCATACCCTTTACAGCTTCTAACTACATTAAAAATGCATAAGCAAACATATGAACGTGCAATGACTTTAGCACAATTCTTTCTTTTTCTACTATAAACGCAAGAATCGATTTTGACTTCGTTGTACTGGGAGCACTTCTCGCTTATTGGAACACGAAAGGGGACGTTGGTTGAGCTAAAGTGCACTTTTATGTTTCCGGCTGGTCCTTTAGTCGATTATAAACTTGGTCACCTTTAACCGGTTAGCAACTTTTGCTTATCGTTTACAGTTACTTGATTTTCTAACTCTTCTGTCGAAAGGGTTGTAGGTGCGGTGCTGCCTTCCTGTCCTTCCAACGACCGGTTTGATTTATATGAAGAAACTTAGTGTCACACAGCGGTTACAAACTGGACCGGGTTCTGCACTGCTGTATTTGTTGCCGTTGGTTCCTGCTGGACTGTAGTGGTTTGCATCTGATGCGCCATGTACTTATGTCTAGTAGCGGGAGCATACCGCACAGTTGTGTTGCCTACTGCGTGCGTAGCACTGAGCCTTATCCGCCAGTAACTAGTTGTCCGATGTCTCCGGCAATCGTGCTGTCTGCTGTGTTTGCTAGACAGGAAGGTTGATTGCTTTGTTGTTTCTGGACTGCTTAGGTCTCCGTCAGGAGGCAGTGGAAGATACAATTTCCGGACCCGGCGTCTGTTTGTTTACAGTCTACTGTCAGTACACAATTTCGTAGCAACTCTGTTGGCAACGAACACCCAGAGTCCGTGTTTGTTTCGTCTGTTAGCCAGGGAGAAAATCGGGCTTCTGCCCTTGTCAAAATAAAAGGGAAGAAGGTTAGAAGGTGGCAAAACTCAAGGCGGATGTGCCATGTCCGTCGATTGCAATAACCCATCCCTCTCCATTTCTATTGCAGCTGTGTCATCCGAGGTTGATTCGTTTACGACGTTGGAGTCTAAAAGATTGGACGCTAATGCGAACCCGCTAATTTCAACAGAGCGTTTTATAAGTACTCCGCGTTGTTCAAAGTCAAATACTACTTGTAGTGTTATTTTCAGTATCCCCACTAAGTCATACTGCTTTGCATAAGGCGCTTATGCTAGATGATCTTAATTTCTCTAAGATACGCCTTAAGAAGCTTAACTGCTGAGCTATTCCGGCGACACTGTGCGGAAGCCCACCAGACTCCTTATCTTGTCGACTGAGAACGCTGATGCGTGTTCCTCGGTCCGCTACAGAGGTGAGCCAAGCTCTGCTAGTTTTTACCTTTAAGCTCAAAGGCACTGGTGTCATATTGCACTTAAGCCTGCCTGGTTTGGTCTCTATAAATTCGATAATGCACTATTTATGTATTTATTTAGCTCACTTTGACGGTGACTTTGATATTGTAGATGGCTGCGCGCTATTAAATCCCGTCGTGAAACCGAAGAGATGATCTCTTATTTGGTTTTCGGGTGGTGAGCCAGCGGTGCACTTCCTCCCAGCTAGATTCAGTTTCGATGGCGCAAGATCTCGGGCTCCCGACACCAAATACGTACGGGTGCTCTTCACTAATTCGAGTATCCTGCGAAACAAGCTCTGCCAATTCAACGCCTTAGTTGACGACTGCGGTCAAAATGTTGCTGCATGCACTGCTACACGGTTGTTCACCGAGGTCATGCAGACTGAAGTGTGTCTATCGGGCTACACACTACTATGGTATGTGTACCATCGCAATGAGTCTGTACCTTACCGTTTTGTGATGGTATGCGCGCTTCAGAGATCAATTAGGCTATGCTAGGTGAGGCTTTTGCACCTGCAGAGCCACTCATACCAGACTGCTCAATGGTTACTGGACAGGCAGACAGTCTACAGGTTTGGGGTTATAATGATTCACTGCCTTCTTCGCTAAACCAAACCCCTTGTAGTCCAACTACGAGCCCGCGGATTGGCGGTCAGGTTTTGGAACCGAAGGCTTTGGTTGGCAGCACCAATCCTTCTCCTGTCTAGGCCTGGGCAACCTGACAATACCCTACACACGCAATAAAAGGAATAGCTCTTCAAACAGTTTCCTGAAACGCTGGCCACCGTAGAGGGTATTGAACAGGGCCCTACCTGTTGCATCGAGCAGGGTGGATGGGGTTGGGATGCTGATGCTCGAACCTACACATGTTCGTATTCCCCTGTAGCAGTCTGTAGATTCCCTCTTCTGCCTGTGTGAAATTCCAACTAAAATTATTTCATTGCACGGCTAGGCTCCCGGTGTGGTTTGTTGAACTGGTTGCTGAGTTCGAATGCTTGATTTGTTCATCGCCATTTTTAGTTGGCTTTCGTTTCCTTTGCAACTCGCGACTAACCGAGGTGCTGTGCATGCTCCGTTCCCTAGCTAGAGCGTTAACGGTGTCGTTCCTTTATAGCTAGATGATAGGGAATATTTTACCGTACCAATTAAATTTTCCCATCCACTCGATCTGTCTTCATATGGTTCCGAGCTACCGGTACATGTTACTCAGTAAATTGGTGCCCCCGACTCCGGAAATCTCAACGCTGGGTATTTCGGACTTTGCTCCGATGAGCTCATACCATATATTTTTCATATTTTGCGGTGTATTTTTGCATATGATAGCCTGTTATTGCGCCATTCTTTAAGCCATAAAACATCTAGACCCTAAGGTAGAATCTCTGCTAAGACTTTTGTCTCTCTCGGTGCCACCTTTTTGGGACACGGAACCCCTTTTATCGTTCGCTCAGCTTGAGGCTTATTTTAATAACCTCAGAATCACTTCCGACTACGCAAAGTGTAGCAAACTTCTGTCCTATCACCCCAGGGAGATAACAATACAGTTTTGTGACGTCATAACTACTCAGACCGAAAACAGCTATGAAGCTCTCAAGGAGGTCACGATCAAGCGCGTTGTGCCCTCTGTGTAAGTTCGCCTGCAGCAGCGTTTTAGGGATCTGCAGCTGGGCGAAAACTGCCCTCAACCCTGCTACGATAGGTGCAGCAACTTCTTGGTTCCTCAACGATGGACGAGTTACTTCACGAATTATAGCTACAGCGGCGACCCGAAAACACGCAAGCGGTTTTCACTAAGTGAGTTCCGTTTCGCACAATCAACTGGCCGATTTAGCGGATCGAGCTTTTAAGCGGTCAAAGCGACAAGCCGAAACCAGCAAGGTCAATGCCGTCGTGTTTTAGGGCAGTTTTATCACTGCCTTCAAGTCAAATATAAAAGCCCTACAAACACAAGTTGCAACACTGATTCTACAGTTCCAAAAGCTATCTAAGAGCCGTCGTCGTCTTAGCCGCCAAAAATCGCCCTTCAAACGTTCGAAGCCTAGCAACAGGCAGGCTAGCCCTTGGGACCATCAGCGTGTTGGAACCACAGTTCATAATGTGTACAGATTGCATCGTCGCCGAGAAGCTAGGAAAATTAACGGGCCGTCCGTAACGGCGACAAACATGACCCGGCAACAACAAAGTCGCCTCAGCGGCGTGAAGGATTTAACTTCCGGCAAAGAATAGCTAGTCGACAGAGGAGCTGAATTTAGCGTTATATCGAGTAGCCCAGATAAGGTCGTCTCACCAACACCGGCCAAGCTGCGTGCCGCCAATGGCACACCAACCGCAACGTTCGGTGAGAGGCTGCTAACGCTCGATTTGGGCCTCCTGCGAACCTTTCGCTGGCCTTCCATAATCGCTGCCGTGCATTTCGCCGTCATAGGCATAGACTTTCTTCAACGCTTCGACCTCATCGTGGACGCTAAAAGAAAGAAGCTTATCGACTCTAGGACACAGCTCAGTGTTATTGGGACTAGCGCCAACGTGGCTGCTATCACTCCCATTCGTATCCTACCTCAAGCTTCACAACATTTTATACAACATTTCAGCAAGCAGCCTAAACCCGTTGCTTTCCGGAAGTCTTGCATTCTGTGACGACAAACGTCATGCATCACGTTTACACTAAAGGCCCACCTGCTTCGGCCCGCCTTCGCAGACTAGCCTCGGACAAGTTCAAAGCAGCTAGGGCAAAATTCTAGCAAATGCTCGAACTGGGAATATTTCGCTCGATCAAATATATGGGCATCACCGTTAAACATGGTGCCGAAGAAATCAGGTGTCTGGCACTCATGCGCCGACTACAGGGCGCTTAACAACGTTACCGTCCCGAAGAAATACCCCAGTTCGCACATGCACAACTGCACCGCTAGCTTTAGCAAAGTCGACGTAGTTCGCGCCTACTATCAGACACCTGTCGCTGCAGCCGACATTGCTAAGACAGCAGTCATCACGCCAGTCGGCCTATTCAAATAACTCCGCATGCCTTTTGGCCTCAGCATATCTGCCCAAACTTTTCAGCGTTACATCCATGAGGTAACGCGAAATCTCGAAGGCGTTTATTCTTATCTAAATGGCATTCTCCTCGCCAGCTCTTCTGAAGCGGAACCTACTCATCATCTCCACGCTCTCTTCTAACGCTTAGCACAGCATTGGCTTACCGCCAACCACGACAAGTGCAAGCTTGGCCAAGGTTTCAATGACCTTTTGGCCATCGCATATCTTTCTCCGGTATTGATGCTCTGCCAGAAAAATCCATGCACTGAATGATTATCCTGCTCCCAGTTCCTTCAAACAGTTGCGCCCATTCCTTGATCTGGTCAACTATTATAGATGCTTTATTCATAGCTGCGCAAACATTGTTCAACGAATGAATTGCTCCGCGGTAAACAATGGTCCTTTCATTTTGCAGACGACGCTAGACTGCCTTTTGAGAAGCTCAAAGACACTATCTCTAAAATAGCGCTTCTCGCCCATCCAGACACATCTGCACCAAGCTCCCTGACAACTGACGCATCCAACATTGCCGTCGGTGCAGTTCTTCAACAACTCATGGACCTTCGATGGACACCTCTAGGTTTATTTTCGAAAAGTTTACGGCCTGACGAATCGCGTTACAGCGTCTTCGGTAGTGAATTGTTAGCTATCTACCTATGTAGCAGACATTTCCGTCAGTATCTCAAAGTTCAACATTTTACAGACTTCACTGACCACAAGCCATTGATCTAGCAATCCATAACGCAACAGACAAGTATTCTCCGTGGAAAACTAGACATTTAAACAACGTTTCTCAGTTCACGACAGGCGTACGACATGTCTCAGGGGCTCTCAATCCCGTCGCGGATGCGCTTTCACGCATTCAACAGCTCATCTTCTCATCTTGCACCAACATTGAGCCAGCCGCTTTGGCTGCTGCCCAACAAGCTGATCCCGACATAGAGAGGCTACGACGCAACATCTCGCTGAAACTACGCGAAGTTCTACTAGCTTCTTCTGAGGGGACCATCCTTTGTGACGTCTCACAAACTTCTCCCCGACCCGTAGTTCCTACTTCGATGCGTCGACTACTATTCAAAGCTTTGCATAACTTGTCTCATCCAGGCTTACGTGCTTCACCGAAGCTCGTAACTGAACGCTTCTGATAGCCCAACCTCAATCGCCATGTCCGCCTTTGGGCACGTGCAGGCTTAGAGTGTCAGCGCGCCAAGGTATACAGACACACCGAAAGCCCACTTGGTGTCTTTCCCGCTCCTGATTTTTGTTTTGCAAACCTTTATGTCGACCGCGTCTAACTTTTGCCTCTACGCAAAGTCCACGTGTACCTCCACCCTTGTGTCGACCGGTGCACCCGTTGGCCAGAGGCGATTCCGATAGTCAACTGCTAATCTGGGACAGTTGTGCAAGCTTTCTTGGAACGCTGGGTAGCTCAATTCGGTTGCCCAAGCGTGGTCATCAATGACAGATGGTCGCACTTTGGCGGGGTCACCAATTTAGGGAATAGGCTGTACCGGGAGCCCGGAATGGTTCAAAAGGCAGATCGGGTTGCAGGGAAACTTTCATTGGCACAGTGAAATTTTCCCTGTCATCTGGCTATAAAGGAAGGACACCGTTGACACTCTAGCTAGGGGAACGGAGCATGCACAGCACACAAGTCATTCGCGAGTGTCAACGGAAACGGGCGCAAAGCAAAAAGATTGATTAGCTAGTCAAGCATTCGAAATCAGCAATTAATTCAACAAACCACGTCGGATGCCTGGGTGTGCAAGGAAATAATTTTTGTTGTAATTTTACACCGGCAAACCGGAAAAGCTGCAGACTGCAACCCCCTAATACGCTTTTTCGCTTTCCGTCGCGTTCGAGCTTCAGTTTTATCCCCCAGATTTTAACACACAATTTTTGGCCCTCCCCATCTTGTTTTGATAGGCTTTTACTTTCAACTGCCGTATGAATTTATAGCCTCATTCCTGCCCTGTCGACAAGCTCAGGTGCGCGCAAGGGCCAAACCAAATTCATCGACTTTCTTTTGGAGCCCTCGAACAAATCTTAGGTCGGCATGCCTCAATGTACACCCATTGCTACAGATCGGCCAACAGACAGCACATGCCCGAAATTTAAACACACTGAATGTGTGGCGAGTGCCCAGACAGGAATGTTTTAGAGGACGATTGTACAAGTAAAAGCTGAGCATGCCTGGAATCCGCTGGTTTTGCTGCAGCTGCAACAATCGCTCAGGGAAAAAAGTTAAACTACGACGTGTCATCCAGCTACTGTACGGGAGGTGATGGAGCGGACGTGGGTTTCCCTAACGCTCTCTACAACTGTATGAACTCTATCAATATCTGCTGCTTCTCGGAGATCTGCCTGCAATACTCGAGTTTTGTGCTAACTTTGTGTTCTCCTTTAGGTGACACCGGCAACACTTTCTCATTGCACCTGTCTCGTGACAATAAGCTTCTAGCAGCGGTCAAGCCGGTGTTGGTATTGCCCAGCGTCCCCTTGAGCCCATCCTTTACCAGTAGCTCAGCTGACTTGTACCTGGTGCATTTTATTCCCTTTTCCTTTTAGGTAGTGCACCACAGTAGCATAGCTGTTTCTCACTTCAATCTAACAGGCATACTGATGTACAAGATGGTATGACTGCACCAACGATCGTCGCGCAGTTGTCGTTGCTCGGTACGTCATCTCAGCCCTTACTGTCCTGCCGACGTATACCTTGCGCACTTGCAGGTACTTTTATATTTCATCCCTACAGCTGAAATTTGTATTGCTCGTTAGAGGCCACATAAGGTTGAGGGTGGTCTAGTTGATGTCATCCGTAAACCTTTGACGAATGGGTCCTTACTGATGATTAAGTTTATTCTCCACCACCTGAACTGCCAGATTTTCTCCCGTGATCCTGCTACAATTTGTTTTGTTACTGAGTGCTCTATCTAGTCTTGCCTGATCCCCTGCATCAGTTCGTTGAGATGCCCACTAGATGAGAAAAACCGTCCCTTTTGGACCTCTGCTAATAACTTCCCTTACTTCCTCATGCACATGGTATACAACTTAGAAGTTGAAGTACCTGGGGCTCTTGTTCACCTACATGTGCGTGAAAAAGGAGGCTCGTTAGGCGGAGGCTTGTATCTTCCTTAGAACCTGACCTGACCTCTTGGTGCTAGCGAGCACGCTCGTCAATAGCTTAACTGCGCGTATAGGGGTGCAATTCCGTCTCTCGTGCGCGCTGTCCTCTTCTTCGAGGGAAAAAATGCATTTCTCAATGTTTAAGCTTTGTGGATTACAAACGATTTACACGCCCACCCGCAAGGTCGGGAATATTGATGGATGGTTTGAAGGTGATAAAACGTTACTGCATTGTGCTCCTGTACTTCGACTAGCCAATTCCGTAAAACATTGGTTATCATGTGAGACTTTAATATGTTTTCCTGATACCTCTGTACTTGACGCACAATCGATACCACTATCATCTTGCGGACACCATTGCAGTAATCCAGCCCCATCTTTTCGCGGTTTACTTATATTAATATGAACTACATCGTCCGCCTGTCCGCAAATTAGCGGATATCAGCAATGATGTGTGGCAGCAATGGGCACCACATCATTTAGGAAAGCTGCTGCAGGCGAGGTTGTCTGCTCAAAAGGTCCGCACTTGCCGCTTTTTTCCCATCCATGTTGCATCCGTCCACATGCACCCTTGTCACAGCTTGCTAGGTGGCACGGCCATGCTAGGTGAACATGTGTTTCTCACCGAATCCAACGGCTTTTTCAGTTCCAGCTAATAATCTCCTGCACATACATATTGTGAAAGATCCACGCTGACTGCCTGTATGTGCACAACCTCGGTACCCCTTGAATCTATAAGTCAATGTTGCGTTACACCTATACACATTGCTTTCCTGTGGTTGCGGCATAATTTTTAATACACCGTTCCTCACTGCTTGCGCGTTGTGTGTTAAAAGCGCAGAAGACGCTCCCCATAATGACGTGAATATTTGGAAGCGGTACAAACGTCCGCCTTGCGTGGCATGGCATGTTGCCCTTTCATTGGCATGTTGCATTTGTGCTGCCAAATTCCAGTGATAATGCAGCGATCGGGATGTCAAACACTTGCAATCCGTGACCCAAAAGATGAAATTACGTTTGACCCGCGTAACCCTTGCACCAATGACATTGATCGAGCCCAATCCAAGCATGCTTATTGATACCTTACTTTAGCCCATGTCATTGGCATCGCTCGTAGCGCTAATGTCGTTCGCTATAGGATGTACATGAACCTAAACAATCCTTCTGGTGGAAAATTGCCGTGTATATAATGTATACTTTGCCATTGTCCATGCTGATGCCACTGGTTTTGGAAGGAAATCGAAGCCAACAGCTGTTACTTGCATAGAAGCGATGCTGCAGCAGCTGTCAAAGGCATTATATGGGCACGGTGACCAACCTTCATGGATTGGTGTGAAGTTCGATTTATGTTTTACTAGCGGCGGTAATGAGGACACAGCTGTGCCGCCAACATGGGCTTCAGGAACGCCGGTCGCGAACCGCATTGTAGCCAACAATATCCGCTACGCTAGTCGTCATAATGAAACGGATACTATGGGACAGATATAGAAGAATCACGAATACGTCTTGAAGGCACGTGGAGCCAATATTTGTGATTTACCTTGCGGTAATATTGATAGCAGTGTCTTGGGGCGTATATGGACTAAGCAACCGTCGTTCATGGAGGCACTTAGAGTTAACGGCAGTATTGACGTACCATTTTTGTACATACGTAGGCTTACGCTAGTGAAGCCAACTAGGATACCGGTTAATTTGCGAGCAAACAGTTCTTGTTATGGGACCATTCATCTCTCTCCTAGCGCGCAGTTATCTGTTTTTCGTCTTACTCTTGTGCAGTTTTCTTTGGCAGTAGCTAGTCGTTGTTGGCTTCATGTAGCCTGGAAGGTACAACTTCTTGACACTCCAGCGTTCATTTTCTTTTGAATTCTGTCTCCTTATTCAGCGCTCGTCTGTTGCTTTATTCACTGAAACTGTAGTCATCCAATACTGGTCAAACTTCCTAATTATATGGCTACACCAGCCTCTGATACATACTTTTTTTGAGCCACTCTCTCTGCTTAGCAGCAGCTAGTCGCCATAGGTTCCATTTAACTTTGCGGATACCCGGAGCTTGTTCCGTTCTTACCATGATCACCTCTTTGATTGTTTGCGTCACAGCTCAGCTGTTTGTTGACGTATTCTGTGCCACCGTAGGACCCGCAGGTAGCTGAAGCCTTATTTCGAACTTTATTCCTGGCCATTCATCTCTCCTAGCGCGCCGTTATCCGTCGTCTGTCTTACTCGCGTTTAATTGACATGTGGTCAAAAGTCTTAATGATATGGTTGAATCAGCCACTGATACCTCCATTCCTTCAGCCACTATCTCTGCTCTGCGGCAGCTGTTTGCTGTATGCTCTATTCAACTTTGGGAATACTCCTTAGCTTGCTAGGCGTCAGTCATTCTGTAGATTGTTTATTCTCCTGGTATAGTTTTTTCACAGCTCAGCTGGTTTGCTGTCCGATCCTTTGACACGGTTGTTATTCATTGGCACCTCGAATGATTAACCCAACAGGCACCCTGGTCCACTGATACCCGGTCCAGTATCGATATCTTCTAATCGTCTTACCTTCAACACTTCGTCTTCCTTTGATATCCATCTAATCTTAGCCAGCTTCTAATATGCTCAGCTTCCTATATTCATATACCTATGTACACTGTAGTTATGGTGTCTTAGGTAATCCTTATCCGTGAGCATATATAAATACGGCCACATCGTCACTCTCCTTGGGTTTCCGATAACAACCATTCGTGACTACACACCCACTTTCTAGTCTCAGGTAGAATTCGAACATTGTCAGCTTACACCTCATGAACATCTTACCGGAATCCTGCTCTTCATCCCTATGCACATGAAAGTATTCTACCCATCAGGCCATGCCTTCTGCATAAGTAAAAACATCTTTAGCGTAATATCTGTTACACCTTGTACACTAGTTGTCTCAAATAAATGTCTTAATGTAGGATTTTGATCAAACGCTAGGTACATCGACTGTTCCTTTTCGGTCTTCTCTCGGCTTGTTCCTCTCTCCCTTTTCTCTGAGGTCGTGAACATCGGAGAGCTTCGGGATTGAACTGAGGAACTGCCTCCGTCTGGGATGGGACGAAATAACCAACAAGTACTTACCTGGACCATGGCCTCACTTCCACTCTAACTATTTGCACCCAACCACCGATGTCCAGTGAGGGTAGCTGGACACGAATTCTTCGCTCCCCGGCAAATATACATAATCAGAGATGACTTCATGTGGTTCTGCGAAGGATCAACACATCATATTCAATAAGAATGTTTAGTACCCGACCTACCAACGGACAGGACCAGGAACGCAATAGGCAACCAGTTATTGCATCAACCAGCGGAAAAATGGGACGCAACCTGACTGCGAATAACCGAGCAAACAGACTTTTAACAAGAAACATAGCCAGTTACAATTCGCCATTCAATGGATTGGTGGCAGTGTTCCAGGACGTGGTGGGTTTTCGCCTGGCAAGCGTTCTCCCTACAAAAAGCCACAAATGTCCGTTTAACAACACTGCAACGTGGCGTATGTGACTCGCCACCGAATAAAGTCACAGCCCATAACTTTACACTGGCAGGTCAACTAGCGTCACAATTCTACATAGGATCGTTACACTGGGACTTCTACATCTGTATATACTGTTGTCGTTTTACATCCTACCATACGTTGCCCTTTTCCTTCCTTGTGTGCGGGCTCTTCCATTACCTTTCAGTGGATCATTCAGGTTCCTCAATCTCTTATTAGCTGAGGTCCCGTATCTCATGACAGTTAACTTATTGTTTCGCATTTTCAACATTGTACAGTTCCAATCATGGATATATGAACAATTTTCTGCGTTACTGTTACAATTGCATTATAATGTTTGTACCGTTGTACATATCTGATCATGCCTCCATGAGCGTGCCTCGCATAGTCGAGAATAAAATATTTATTTATTTATTTATTTATTTACTTCGTCGTGCACTGGTCATGTGATCGAGGCAACCAAGGTAGTCTCATTGAGTGCCGACAATAATGCCACCTTTGTGGCAGTTATATCGGCTTACTAAGCGCCCATCATGTTGGCATGAATATCCACATATATGGCGCCAGGTCTCCCGCTACTTGCAAAATGCCGCGTCCCTGTACTTCATTCCTGAGTGCTCCAGTAAATGACCACCTGGGAAATGTAAGTGTGCAGGGACTTGATTCACGTTTATTTCGAAGTACATTGTCTACCGTGCCTCCTGCTTACCTTCTTGCCCGCATGCTGCACGCTGTTATTTGTCTACCGCACCGCAGTGCCACCCAGGGTTACAGGTGAATGGTGCTGGTCCAAGCAATTACTTTTCAGAATAACGATGCTCGTCCTTGCTTCCGTACTTTCCAGCCCATTCCGCATATGGCATAACCTGTACTCAGGTATCACAATTACCCGCCACGACGTAACCATGCCCCTGATTAGTCGGCGCTGTTAACTACTTACGCTTTCCAATGACTTCGTGAACTACCCGAAGGCCCTTTTCAAGGCCACACTATGTCCTACAGCTTTATGGTGCATACCTACATGGCAGTAGGGCCCACTCCATTGCTTGCATGCGCCGCACCACTTGGCCGCTAGTTCAATGGATGGGGTCCGTAATCGTAGACCACATTCACTAACGCTCTATTATACTTCAGCTTCTTAAGCATAGCTCCTCTATGTCGTGACCGAAAACCGCCAAACATCTTTCATTATGGTCGCTTTACGGGTTATGAGCTTTTTGAACACTCCGAACGTAAACGAGAGTAGTCGCATATAGTCCGCAGGTCTGTTCTTACACCCAAGACACACCGTCCCTAAAATACATAAGCCGCGATTTCTTGTGGACGTTGTTGGGCGTGTGCAACCCTTGCAATTATATTCTATTCAGCACCGCCAACCAGAAATTAATAAGTGCGTCTGGTCTCTTCGGTAAGTTACCCGTTTTGTTGCAAGCGCTTCATTTTCGCATAATTACAAATCACCCACTGCATTCCAGGGTGTAATGCTACGCCAAACAATGCTATATGGCTCATAAGCTCCGTTAAACAATGAGCGCACCTTATCCTACAAATTATTAAGCATCAACTTAATCCGTGTTCTTCCATTGTGGCAACGTGAGCAGGTTTTCACTTACATAGTGTATCTGTTTACTTACCTAATTAAGTTTTGTAAAAGTTGCAATGCAGTTTGCCTACCAGACGGCAGTATAATGGCTACATTGCAGTTGGTACTTGCTTGCGGCAACAATTATCCCGATGGCCTATTACTATGCCGCATGATGAATACCAGTGCTGACATTCAGTTAAAGAAAGCTGCCTCCATACATAGGGAATGCCGGCATTTACCAAACGACTAATGCGTTATCACATTTCCCAATTGAAGCCACGCTTGCAAATATCTATATACATTCCATTAGTAAACAATACGTCTAAATCTATAGACACATGTTATCAAACTTTTCATATATATGTATATATATATATATTTCAGGTAGTGGATTTGCAATTTTGTCCTAATGCTTTTCTTTCTTATATAAACGTCTACCAAGCCTCTTTTCTCTAAACTTGCACATGTCGCATAAGCCAATAGTAGTTAATTTTGATAGAAATTTAGTGTTTGTGGAATTTCCGTACAATATACTTTCTGACCTTGTGAACGTATAGCGGATTCGTTCCTAATCCTTTTTATACGCTCATTTAGTAAACAGTTATATCCCATTATGTGTTTGCATTATGCCATTTACTTCACTACATATTATCGTTTAAAGTGATAGGCTGTTGCTTGATATCCCGGGTGTGGTTGCGCTTGATGTGCATATTGACAAGTTGCCTACCTGTCTCTTACCCACTACCTAGTCCTCACTGGCTCCAGGAGACAGCTGGTCGTTGCTGGAGGGGACGGGTGCAAGTTCTTGTGGCCGTGTTAGGATCAAAGTGTGGTTCTATGCACTCAGTTGGGCGCGGGCTTCTCGCCAGCCACCGCCTTGGGTGCAATTGTTTCCCAAATACAGCGTGCTCGTGCTTGACCTTGAAGGAGTGAGTGACGGTTCCGTTGATGAAACTTGGCTCCCAACTACACGCCTATCGGTCTTATTCCTTCTTTTTTACACCGGATGTGGGTGTGGGGATGGAGCTCGCTGTAGTGAAGCGCAAGTCAACCATTGTGACTCTGTAGGCGCAGGCGTCCTGTGGCCAGCCACAGTGACAGGCAGATGCGAAACCAGATGCCGCCAGCCATATATATATTGGAATTTTCTTCTATTAACATATATTTTTGTATACATAATATGGTTCTACTTCTACCCATTTTTATTATCATATAAACATATAAAATAAATAAATATGTGAATATATATCGTTCGGACGAAATATATATCCATACTATCTGGGATACCTAGTGTTAAATTTTTAACAACAGTTTCATATCTTTAAATATTCCCCTTACGTTTATGCATCATATATCATGCTGTTTATATTAATCATTAAGTTTGCACACCACTGCGCATTATGCCCATGGATGGGCGGCACATTTATAATTCGAAACGAATTCCGCTTCAATAATTTGCAGATACTTCAACACAGTGCACAACTGTAAACTTCTTAGGGGTTCACATTTTCCTTAGCACCTTTTCAGCAGCTAAGTTATGCCGAGCATTATGTAGTTCTGTGTGCTTCTCATATGGCTTTTACAGGTTCCCCCATTCAATTGCATATTTCAAGATACGATGGCTTCTCCATCTCATTCAGCGGTTAAAATTCAACAAAGTAACATTTCCGTTAACTTTGTCTGCATCATTTCGTTTATTTCACGTTGCTGATTCATTGCGTTCCCCACTGCAGCAAATGATATTTTATAAGCATTCAGCACGAATGAACAATCACAACACACCATGCGAGGTAAGCCTAAACTTACATTTCCTACAAAATTTTGGCACATTTTCATTCGTAGGATACTTGAAATAATCTTAGGTATATTAGACGACTAACATATTTCACCGTTTAACAGGCCCTTGAAATCTCAGTAGTTCGCTGCAATTACTCAGTTTGGAATTTTCGGAACATTTTACCACGGTTACCGTAAACTACTTTACTGCATAAGTTACATTATTTTAACACTATATAAATATACGCAGTGCATTCAATTATATCATTAAAACATTAATAAAACACTAATAAAAACATTAATAAAACATTATAATTAATTCCTAAGTCTTCCGATTGCCCTCTTGATGCCTGCTGTTCCATTTCCCCTTGGCCGGTAACAAAATTCCTACCATTGGTTAAAGCCCAGCTCCCTGGTAGTCGCGGGTCGCAACCGAAACGAGTGCTAAGCAAAAATGGCCATGAGCAAGTCAAGCATTCAAGCTCAGCAATCAGTTCAACAAACAACACCGGTTGCCCGGGTGTACAATGAGATACTTTTAGTTGGAAGTTTACACAGGCAAACCGCGGAATATTTAGACTGCTACATAGCCCTCTCCCGGAAGGGATTGTGTAAGCAGTTCTTCGATCTGCGGGAGAAATATCAGTCGCGGGTCAGCCTTCTGCGAGACCAGGTTGTGAAAATTGATGCAGCTGCTGAGGAAGAACCATGTAAGCGGTCCCTAGCGGGCTCCCACCAGACGCCTCCCTACATTGTCGTAACAGTAAAAGACTCTTTGTGGGGGACAGTTAGTAAAGTTCACGTAGACGGTTGAGCAGAAAGTTCGTTCCAATTCCAGTTGACGTGCGGGGATCCAGCGAGACGTAAAACCGAGGTGCAGCCAACCGACGGTGTATATGGAAAGCAAACTGAAAAAGCAGCGTAAATGCTTAGCAATACACAAACGAGTGCAAAGCAAAAAACGTGCAAAGTGGTTATTGGAATTACAAAATGTTTTGCTATTTCTCGTAGTTTCAAAACGTTTTGATCAATATTTGGGGATTTTTGTTAACGGTTGGCAAGAGCAGGAAATTTCAAAGGCACTTTCGATGTAAAATAGTAAGTGAAAATGAAGTCCGAAAAACGAACTTGATGTTTGAGCTTCCTACCGCGTCGATTGCTAGTAGGGCGAGTAGGAGTGCTGTCGGTTGAGGTTGTCGGTGCTGCTGGAGTGAACTGACTCTTCTGAGGTTGCGGTGCGAGCTGTGTTGGCACAGGCTGTGAAGTTGCCTGCTGCACCGAAGCTCCAGGCTTGTCAGGGTATGCCGCCTTGAGGGGATCGACGTCCATCTTCTCAGTCTTACCATTGTAGTCAATGGTAAACGTCTTGTCGCTTCTGCGTACGACACGGTACCGGCCAGAATAAGGAGGATAAAGTGGCCGGCGTACCCTGTCAGTGCGAACGAACACATGGGTGCAAGTAGTTGAGCGTTCGTCTACATTGGTACACAAGCTCTGTTTTCTGGGTTGCAAAGGCTGAAGCTGTGGCATGGGGTGAGATAGGCGAGCTGCGTAGTCGCCATACTCGCAGGTTGTTAGCGCTTTTGGTAATACGAGTGCACCAGGTGAGCGTTGTGTGCATCCACAGTCTAGCGACGATGAAGTGGCGTGCAAATACGCTTTACTCGCGTTTTCCATACTTAAGAGAACGAGCGGAAGTGCTTCGCGCCAAGTGTGCTAGATTGGGCACAGAGTGATGCTTGAGTTGCCGTTGGATCCTTCCTATCATCTCATAAACTGCGAGATGGTACGCAGTGGTTTAGTCATGTTGATAACCAAGAACGTTGAGCAGTTTGCTGAAGGATCCGTTAAAGTGTGATAATCGCTCTTTGATGAATACGCTTAGGCAACCGAATTGAGCTACCCAGAGTTCCAAGAAAGCTTGCGCAACTGTCTCAGATTAGCAGTTGACTATCGGAATCTCCTCTGGCCAACGGGTGCATCGGTCAACACAAGTGTGGAGGTACACGTGGACTTTGCGTAGAGGCAAAAGTTAGACGCGGTCAACACAAAGCTTTGCAAAACAAAAATCAGGAGCGGGAAAGACACCAATTGGGCTTTCGGTGTGTCTGTATACCTTGGCGCGTTGACACTCTAAGCCTGCACGTGCCCAAAGGCGGACAGGGCGATTGAGGTTGGGCTATCAGAAGCGTTCAGTTACGAGCTTCGGTGAAGCACGTAAGCCTGGAGGAGACAAGTTATGCAAAGCTTTGAATAGTAGTCGACGCATCGAAGTAGGAACTACGTGTCGGGGAGAAGTTTGTGAGACGTCACAAAGGATGGTCCCCTAAGAAGAAGCTAGTAGAACTTCGCGTAGTTTCAGCGAGATGTTGCGTCGTAGCCTCTATGTCGGGATCAGCTTGTTGGGCAGCAGCCAAAGCGGCTGGCTCAAGGTTGGTGCAAGACGAGAAGCTGAGCTGTTTAATGCGTGAAAGCGCATCCGCGACGGGATTGAGAGCCCCTGAGACATGTCGTATGCCTGTCGTAAACTGAGAAACGTTGTTTGGGTGTCTAGTTTCCCACGGAGAATACTTGTCTGTTGCGTTATGGATTGCTAGATCAATGGCTTGTGGTTAGTGAAGTCTGTAAAATGTGGAACTTTGAGATACTGACGGAAATGTCTGCTACCTAGGTAGATAGCTAACAGTTCACTACCAAAGACGCTGTAACGCGATTCGGAAGGCCGTAAACTTTTCGAGAAGAAACCTAGAGGTGTCCATCGAAGGTCAATGAGTTGTTGAAGAACTGCACTGACGGCAATGACGGATGCGTCAGTTGTCAGGGAGCTTGGTGCAGATGTGTCTGGATGGGCGAGAAGCGCTATTTTAGAGATAGTGTCTTTGAGCTTCTCAAAAGGCAGTCTAGCGTCGTATGCAAAATGAAACGACTATTGTTTACCGCGGAGCAATTCATTCGTTGAACAATGTTCGCGCAGCTATGAATAAAGCATCTATAATAGTTGACCAGATCAAGGAATGGGCGCAACTGTTTGAAGGAACTGGGAGCAGGATAATCATTCAGCGCATGGATTTTTCTGGCAGAGCTTCAATACCAGAGAAAGATATGCGATGGCCAAAAAGTCACTGAAACCTTGGCCAAGCTCGCACTTATCGGGGTTGGCGGTAACCCAATGCTGTGTTAAGCGTTAGAAGAGAGCGTGGAGATGATGAGAAGTTCCGCTTCAGAAGAGCTGGCAAGGAGAATGCCATCTAGATAAGAATAAACGGCTTCGAGATTTCGCGTTACCTCATGGATGTAACGCTGGAAAGTTTGGGCAGCTTTGCTGAGACCGAAAGGCACACTGAGTTACTCGAATAGGCCGACTGGCGTGATAACTGCTGTCTTAGCAATGTCGGCTGTAGCGACAGGTATCTGATAGTAGGCGCAAACTACGTCGACTTTGCTAATGCTAGCGGAGCAGTTGTGCATGTGCGAAATGGGGTATTTCTTCGGGACGGTAACGTTGTTAAGTGCCCTGTAGTCACCACAGTCGCGTCTGTGTAATGGTGTTACCCGTGTACTTTTAGACGGGCGGCTTGTGCCAAGTTCCAGCGTTGCTCGAATTACGCCCTAGCAGCTTTGAACTTGTCCGAGGCTTATCTGCGAGGGCGAGCCGAAACAGGTGGGTTCTTAGTGCAAACGTGATTCATGACGGCTGACGTCACAGGAAACTAGTCTTTTAGAACGCGAAAAGTTTAGGATGCTTGCTGAAATGTTGTATAAAAGGTTGTGAAGCTTGAGGTAGGATACGAATGGGAGTGATAGCAGCCACGTTGGCGCTAGTCCCGATAACACTGAGCTGTGTCCTAGAGTCGATATGCTTCTTTCTTCAGGCGTCCACGATGAGGTCGAAGCGTTGAAGAAAGTCTATGCCTATGACGGCGAAATGCACGGCAGCGATTATGGAAGGCCAGCGAAAGGTTCGCAGGAGGCCCAAATTGAGCGTTAGCAGCCTTTTACCGAACGTTGCGATTGATGTGCCATTGGTGGCACGCAGCTTGGCCGGTGTTGGTGAGACTACCTCTTCTGGTCTACGGGGTACAACTTCGGCTCCTATGTCGTTTAGAACTTCGGTGTCGGACGTTAATTCTTCAACGCGGATAAACCTTCTTCGGTATTGCATTGATATCACCTTGGGGAGATAGGACAGAACGTGCCATACTTCGCGTAGTCAGAAGTGATTGTGTGCTTGTACAACTTAGCTTTAAGTTGAGCAAAACAAAACGGGATCCTTGTCTAAATTAATTAACAGAGAGAGCGCCGCTCCGCTTAACAGAGACGCTTCCTTGGGGACTACAGGTACCATGGCTTAAAATGTTACGCAAAAGTAGTTAGGCAACCGAATGCAAAAAATAAACCACTATATATTAAAAATGAATGGAACGGGCTCACCGGACAAAAGCTTGAAATATCCGGCGCAAAGCTTGTTCCGTATTCGGGGTCACTAATTTAGGATTAGCCTGTACCGGGAGCACGGATCGATTCGAAAAGACGGTTCGAGTTGCAGGGAAATTTTTATTCTTAACGTAAAACCTCCATTATCTAGCTATAAAGGAACGACACCGTCAACACTCTAACTAGGGGAAGGAAGCAGGAAGACAGGGCAGAACTCGAAGGATTGAAATGTAACTTCTATTACGCGACACGTAGGCTAGTTAACTGTTCGCCTTAGGTTCTTGTTCTTCTTCAGTAACTGCGCAGGAATGACTTTCCGAAAGGCAGAGGTAATAGGTGCCGTCGAAGTAAGTCTTTAAATTTGACCACGCGCCAACCTAGTTTCGTTCTTTCGTTACACCGCGCCCCTTCTATGTAGGCAACGTCCTCGTTGCCGCGGCAACGCTCCCTTGAGCTGGTACTTCAACTTCTGTGGCTACTTCTGTCGGTGGCTCATTGTGGTGCTCCTCATCCGTATGCTCATGTTCAATATGGAAAGGTTTAAGCCGATTAAAGTGTACGATCATGTGCTGCCCGACGGCGTTCTGAGGGTCCCTAATCACAGGATTCGGATAAGATATTATTCGGTCTACCAAGTAGGGACCTGCCCGTTCACGATGCAGCTTCGCTGGTATTCCTGATACTTGCGCCTGATGCAAATATACGAGGTCCCATGATTCAACGGGACACCGAAAACCTTCTTGTCGTAGTACTCTTTCTGTCGCCGTCGAGCTTTGGCCAAGTGAATGAGTGCCGCTTCGTGTGTGCGTCGAATGAAGTCAAGAAGCTTACTGCCGTATTCTGGGCCCGACGGGCACACTTTTTGTGGTCTCGGTAATCGGACACCCGAGTGCAACCGAACTTCTCTACCTGTCCACATAAATGACGGCGTTTGTCCGGTAGAAGAGTGGACGGAACCGCGATGGGCCAATAAGCCTTCAGGCAACAACTTGTCCCACTCTTAAATGTTTTGGTCCACGAACGCCTTTAACACTGACTTCCACGACCAATTCGTGCCTTCAACCTGTCCGTTTCCTTGTGGACGGTAAGCCGTTGTTCACGTTTTATCGATACCGAGTGCGCTGCACATCTCCTGGACAAGTGAGCTTACGAAACATGAGCCACTATCGGAATGCAGTTGCCCATGCGCGCCCCATTGGCAAACCCAGTGGTTAGTCATGGCTGTTGCCAAAGTGAGAGTATCAGCCTGTGCTATTAGCACGACTTCACCCCACTCGGTGCAGTAGTCGACCATCACAAGGATGTAGCGATTCCCTCTCGGAGTTTTTGGTAGCGGACCAACGAGTTCTGCTCCAACTATTTCGTTCGGGTAACCAGCTGTCATTGATTGTAATGGCGCCCTATGAGCCATAGGCGGATTTTTGAACGTCTCGCATCTTTGACAAATTTGGCAGAAGTTGACAATGTCACTTCGTTGACGCGGCCACCAAAATCGTCGACGGGCCACCGATTCGAGCTTATTAATTCCAGCGTGTCCCCGTCGTGGGCGCAGTTCGGACAGCACTTCCGTAACTAACGCCCGTGGAACTACGTTCCTTCGCAGGTTTGTGGGGCCGAAATCAAAGACCAAAACACCCTCATCGATGCCGAGTTTATCCCACATCGCCCACAAGCACCGAGCTACGTAGCTTTTCCCTTCTATTTCTTTCGGAGCTGGTTTGTCCCTTACCGAACGCCGCTCGTGGCAAATAAGTGATGTATCTGGGTCCGAAGCCTTGCTTCGTGCTAACGATCATACTCCGCATTTTGTAGAATGACTTGCGCTACGTGTTGCAGGAAGGACATTTTTTGTGATCTCGATAAGGAATCCTTGATGGCGCGTCCGCGTTGCCAGGTAATTTCCCAGACCGAGGGTAACGTTTGAACGCACGTTACTGT
The DNA here is from genome assembly GCA_944474145.2 of Dicrocoelium dendriticum. Classification (NCBI taxonomy): domain Eukaryota; kingdom Metazoa; phylum Platyhelminthes; class Trematoda; order Plagiorchiida; family Dicrocoeliidae; genus Dicrocoelium; species Dicrocoelium dendriticum. The sequence continues at coordinate 2,537,402 of OX104070.1, forward strand.
AGCTGCTCTTGCCATCGAGCAACCTGCCCCGCAGGGTCCCTGAAGTCCAGCAACCACCTGAGTGATTAGTGATCTATCCGTACTACGAATTGTCTTCCTAAATGGTAGTGCCGATTGTGTTCTATGAAAAACAGCAACGCCAACTATTTTTTGCCGTACCGTAAGTTCGTTCGCTTGACGTAAGGCTTCTACTACTGTATGTAACCACTCTCTATGCCATCCGCCAGCTTGGTGATAAAACCGCTCCAACGACCTCATTGCTAACATCCGTGTCCAATATAAACTCCCCAGCGTGTGATGACAAGCCGGGGAAGACTAACATTGTGTCGATACACAGAGACTCACGCAAACCATTGAAGCCCGTTTGACAAACGACAGTTGAATCAAAACTGCGACTATTCTGCAACAACGCATTTAAATGGGCCGCGACTACTGAGAACCCTTTGATGAATCGCCGGTAGTACGACGCCAGTCCTAAGAAACTGCGCAACAACTGGACATTAGTGGGGATTGAGCACGCCTTTACCTGCGTTGTCTTGCGAGGATCTGTCCGGATGCCTGCCCTAGTGATGATGTGTCCGAGATGGGTAACTTGTTCTTGTAGTAAGCGACATTTTTGGTTGGTGTTTCAAACCCACATTGAGTAGACAAGTTAGCACTTCGGCTAGATTACTTAAATCTTCATCCTTCGTTCTCCCATGTACGATGACATCGTCCCGATAGATGAGACTCATGTAAGGAAATAAACCGGGTAGCACTTGCTGCATATGGCGTTGAAACGTTGCGAGCGTGTTTGATATGCCGGAAGGCATTGTTTGAATCTCATAAAGGCTTGAAGGGACTAAAAGACTGTCTTCGCTTGGTCACTCTCTTCAACATTCACTTGCCAATATCCAGACACCAAATCCAGCGTGCTGAAATAAGCTGACTCTCCGAGCGCGTCGAAATGGTCAGCAATTCTGGGCAGTGGATATGCATCCTTCCTCGGGACTTCGTTTATCCGCCTATAGTAAACACACAGCCTAACTCATCGTCTTTCTTCTTTACCAAGACGACTGGGACTGCCCCTGGCGCGCTAAGCTGCAACATCCTTATAGGTTTGAAGAGAACGAAGTCACCATGGGCGCATTGGGGATGCAAAGGATGCGACATTTGCTGCATTCTTCGCAGACTCCATAGACTTGGGGATGAGGAGTCCGTTTCGCAGAAATCGCTGGCCAGTGAATAGCCCGTTCCGTCTCATTACAATTGCACGACGGAAGGACAAGGCTAAGCAAATGGACTGCCACCCTGATTTTGTAAAAGGGGTATATGGGCGGAGGTTGGAGCAGCTGAGGACGCAGCTGGATGGTATTTTCCGCGCAACCTGTACACAAACTGCAGACGTCATGCGGATAAGGCTTCAACACTTGCACTGGCTCTTGAAACACGCGTTCGGAGATCGTCTGGCTTACATTGAACGGCCTCAAGCAGCACCTCGTGTAGGGTAGTCTGGCAGACTCGTCGACACGGGATGGGACGCAGCGAACACACTGCTCAGCTGCGAAACCCCAACTTTGCCGGTGCGTACGTTATCCACTCTGAAGAATGGAGACACGGCGGCCCCACGTCGGTGACTTCGCTGCACCACTTGGTGCATCGCGTTTGGATTGCGGAGGAGGTCGCTCCCAAACTGAAGGACGCCCTGATGCTACCACTGTCCAAGGGCAAACGGAGCACGCAATGTTACACGTATTATCATGGCATCAACGTGCTGAGTTCTTTGTGCAAGGTGGTTACCCCATTCATGCTAACCCGCCTCGTCAGTGATGTTGTGGAACGTAACGCCGCGTATGATCATTGCACCCGGCAGCTTTCCGAGATGGTCGTTAATGGTGCGAAAGGCATGACTGACCTTCACAGCACTCATGTACCGACGGTGAACTGCGCTCACCCTGTAACCGTCTCCGCATTTGCACTTGCACACAGTATGATAGACAGGCGCATAAAGATTGGTGGATTGTAAGATTTGTTGGCGGAAATCGACGTGAACTCCAAAGTTTCGGCTCTTGCGGGTATCTGCAAGCGCTGAATATTTTGCGTAATTTTAAGAATGTTATCTCCGTTAGTTTGGGTATAACATTCGCTGCGACATGTCGAAGTGTACAGAAAGTGTACCGCCGTGCACCTGAAACCTGCCACCTGTATTTGGAAGTCAGTGTTAGAATGAGGTGTACATCATCGCAGCGGGCTCCGTTAAAATATCAGCAACTTTATGAGCGTGTTGGGATGGACGGCAGGAACCCATTTCAGGCCCGCCAAACTCCGCTACGGTAGTCTCTGTGGAGGATTCCGGGCAATGCAACCGTGCGCGTCAGGAATCCTTGATCCATCATGTGGTAGCCCTGGCTCTCGGTACCAGCGCCATGTGGATCACGCATTTTCGTTGGCTGCTGACCACTACCACTGCGAGATGCATAAGGCAGAGTAAACATGGTGCAACCGCGAGTGCAACTGTCCAGGTTCCAATCGCGGTTTGTTAATAGTGTCTGCAGGAAGAGGACTTTGGAACGCGCGGTCGCAATAATTCCTCGGTGATGTGTGACAGATAAGCATGATGTTTCCATCAAACTGGCGCCACACAGACTGTGAGTTAATGCCTGTCTACCAGCGTTTCCGATAGTGATAGGCATACGTATAACTCAGATAACACTGGTTCTCTCCACTAGCACAAGTATCCTTCGTTCTTATCTTCATTACGTTTACTGCAGAGACTCATTGTAGGCTCCATATATCTTTGAGCTTATCTGGAGCTACTAGGAGACATTCCTTGTTTCCACATCCTGTAATCTCTCAGATTGTATGTATCACTTACCCTCACTGGCGTGTTGATGTGTTCTGTGACACTGTAGGAATCCACTTGTGACCAAAGTGTCTAATGGAATGGCTACATCAGGCCAGTGAAAGTTTCTCGAAGCGCCATTTTCTGTCGATCCTCTTCACCTCAGCACTTCTACTTAGTAGCAACTAGTGGTCGAGGGCTCCGCGTATCTCTCTGCATACCTGGAGCTTGCTAAGTGCCACCCTCTTTCATCCCCAACCTTCATTCTTCTTGACTGTCTGCTCACATTCAGTTGCAGTCCGTTGATTTACCCACGACCACTTCAGCTATCCACTAGCCACTAGAAGGCTTCACCCCAATGCCATTGCTAGGTGCGGATACGCCCAATCTCACCTTGTATCATTATCAGTTCTTCGGCGTTACCTACGCCCCCAATTTCCAGCTGCAGCTAGTCATTGCAGGTAGCATACATATCTACGCTAGAAGCCACTCTGCATCTCTCCAACTTACTCTCTTGAATGGTTAGCATAACATACCTTCACTGGTTTGTCGACTTCTTCTGTCACTGTAAGTATCTAATAAAAAACTAAAAGGCTCAATGGAATTCCGTTGCTGCCCACTGGTTCTCTCACTTAGCACAATTATCCTTCGTTCTTCTTATCTTCATTACGTTTACTGCAGTGACTCATTGTAGGCTCCATATATCTTTGAGCTTATCTGGAGATACTAGGAGACATTCCTCGTTTCTTCATCCTGTAATCTCTCAGAATGTCTGTATCACTTACCTTCGCTGGCTTGTTGATGTGTTCTGTGACACTGTAGGAACCCACTTGTGACCAAAGTGTCTAATGGAATGGCTACTTCTGGCCACCGAATGTTTCTCGTAGTACCAGTTTCTGTCGATCCTCTTCACCTCAGCACTTCTACTTAGTAGCAACTAGTGGTCGTAGGCTCTATGCATCTCTGCACATATCCGGAGCCTGCCAATGTAACCCTCTTGCATCCCCAACATTCATTCTTTATGGCTGTCTGCGTCACATACATTTGCTGACCGTTGACTTATTCTGGGACACTATAGGTATCCACTAGCCGCTAGAAGCCTACACCCCAATGCCACTGCTAGTTGCGGATACTCGCTATCTCACCTTGTATCATTATCAGTTCTTCGTATTACTTATGTCACCACCTTTCAGCTGCAGCCAGTCATAGGTATTAGCATACATATCTACGCTAGTAGCCACTCTGTATCTCTCCCACTTACTCTCTTGAATTGTTAGCATCACATACCTTCACTGGTTTGCTGACTTCTTCTGTCACTGTATCTAATAAATAACTAGAAGGTTCAATGGAATTCAGATGCGGTCCGCCGGTTCTCTCCCTTGCACAATTACCCTTCGTTCTTCTTATCTTCATTACATTTACTGCAGAGATTCATTGTAGGCTCCACACATCTCTGAGGTTATCTGGAGCTACTAGGAGACATTCCTCGTTTCTCCATCCTGTAATCTCCCAGATTGTCTGTATCACTTACCTTCGCTGGCTTGTTGATGTGTTCTGTGACACTAGCAATCCACTTGTAACCAAATAGCCTAATGGACTGGCTACATCAGGCCACCGAAATTTTCTCGCAGCGCCATGTTCTGTCCATCCTCTTAAACCTAAGCACTTCTGCTTAGCAGCAACTAGTAATCGTAGGCTCCACGCATTTCTGGAGCTTGCTAAGAGCTGCTCTCTTCTATCTCGAACATACTTTGTGGCTGTCTGCGTCACATACATCCGCTTTTTGCTGATTTACTATGGGTAATTAAGGGCATACACTAGCAACTAAGAGGCTTCATGCAAATTCCATTGCTGATCACTGATACTCACACTTACAGCGACCCTAACTGTTCCTCGTCTTACCTCTGGCTCCCGTGTTTAGCAGCAGTCCTTCTTCATAAGCTACTATCATCTTTGTGCATATACTGAGCTGCCAAGGTCCACACTTTATCCCTCCAAGCTTTAATCCCTGGGACTGCGTGCATCACATACACTTGCTGTCTGTTGCCCTAATCAGGTGTCCACTAGCAATTATAAGGCCACACCTAAATGCCATTGCTCATCCGCGACACCTAATTGGCCGTAGTACAGCTCTCTCACGGGCTTCTCCCGGCTCAGGCCTCCTTAATTATACTCCATTAACACCACCGCATGATTTGATTAGCTGCGCGTCGATGCGTCGTAGTCTATTATGCTCTAACTATCTAACAACCTCTTTGTATGCTTGCGCTTTACTTGTCTGCTGTCATTCTATCACGAAACATCTCAGCTTTCTTCTGTCGTGCAAGCCTATCCAGGTGTTCAGCGTAAGCCGCTCTTCTGCCTCGCATTTCTAGACCTTTATCTACCCATTACTTGCTGTATTGTCTTAGGCATTTTTTACCTGCAATACTCCAAGTCTCGGGCTAGCAGTCCATGGCTCTATCCAGCTTGGCACTATAACCCTAGCACTCTGGCTGCTGCGGTTAGGCCTCAGGTTCTGATATCCTCAGCAACCTTAATGTACGCATGTATTCTGGCTATTCGCGGTACTTCCGTCAATTAGCCCTTCTTAGCTTTTTAATTCGGCACTCTCTCACCTGGTCAGTACAGAGACGCCCCTTAGCTTCTCATTTACAGGTCTTCATTCTTCAATTATTCGCTGCTATGTTTGCGAAACTTACCCATGTATGAGTCCAACAGACTCACTGGCTTTCCCTGGGTCAGCATAATCTACGCTCCCCAGCGAATCTTCCCACGCAACAGTTGCATCATAGCAAACCGATCCTGTGTTTTCTTTGCTCAACGGCGCAACGCTCTGTATCCAAGGTATACGGTAGCAACCAACCTATAGGGCATTGCTTCTGATGAATATGCAAACGACACTTTTAGCATAATCATTGTTACACATTGTACATCATATGTTTCCACTAAATGTTAGACCATAGGACATAAACAATGCTTGTTCCCACGTTTGTTCTTTGCGGCCCTGTTTGTCTCTCACCTTCCCTTTCTCCGAGGTCTGGAACTTCTTGGGGATCTGGGATCGGACAGTGAAAGAGCTTGTGCCTGGGACAGGACATAGAAACCTCCAAGGACCTACATAGAACACGGTGTACAACAAGTGGATAAAAATGCACTCACTACCATGACCGTCGTCCAGTAATGGTAGCTGGACATAACGCCTTCATACTCCTGCGAAGTATACATAATCCTGAGAAATCTAGACGCAAGAATCGGACGTTTTGCTCACCTGGACACGAAGATGACAAAGGTCTAACCCTCCATAGGCCTCAGCCATTATGGCCGCCCCGACGAAAAATAACCTGTTCAGATAACAGAGGAAATTGGAAGGCAATTGACGGCGGTTAACCGAGGGTTAAATCAGTCGACGAGCTGCTCTGCCAGTTTTACATTAGTGTACAAACGGATTTCTGACAGTGTTTCAGGACGTGGTGGGTTTTCGCCTGGCAAGCGTTCTCCCTATAAAAAGCCACAAATGTCCGCTTAACAACACTGCGACGTGGCGGATGTGACTCGCCACTGAATAAAGTCACTGCCCACAACTACATACTGGCAAGCCGACCAGAATCCTAATGTAATATTTTCCTGACAAGTTTTCTCTACAAACGGAATGCCCAGCCTGTTTACACTACGCACACTAGAACCCAACTTGTCGTCATGCATTGACGAATTTATACCTCAAGATTAATTTTACAATTTCCAAAGCCTGCACAACTTTCGGCTTACTGCCGATTACATACATAGCAACGAGTTTGTTGCGAAACATAATTGCTTGTAAACGTTGATCATGCCTGGTCTGGTGTGTCTCGGAAATTCGAGAATATACTATTTATTTATTTATTTATTTCCGCTGAACCATTTGCTGGAACGGGATTTACCCTAACCACTCAGATGGCACCACGTGGAGGGTGTTCGACCAGCCAGCCACCATGTAACCTATGCCGCCGCCATCTACTCCGTTGCACCTTCTGTAAGTCTACTGGTTTTTAAAAAGTGCCCTTGAGAGCTGCGCACTATCCGTGCTGCGTATTTGGGTATCCGCCAATACCGGTCAGCCTCCACGTACCCTTCGCCGACTCTATCTACTTCGTTGCACCTCCGTTATGTGTATGGGCTGTTCACCTGTGGCTTTTAGAACTGCTGTGTATGCGTGCCACCTATATAGATGATACGACACAAATGCTCAGTCTCCACGAAACCTTTGCCCCGCCAATATACTCCGTTGCGCCTCCGGTAAGTGTATTGGCTCTAAACAAGTGGCTTTTAGAGCTGATGTCTATCCTTGCTGCCTAAATCGGTTATCCGCCACTACTGTTCAGTCTCAACTACTCCTCTGCCGCCGCGTATATACTTCATTGCACCTCCGGTAAGTGCATCGGCTGTTTGCATGTGGCTTTTTGGACTGCTGTGTATGGGTGGTATTGGGTGGTACGACACTATTGCTCAGCCTCCACGATACCTCGCTTTAAGAACCCCTCTATTTGTGGTGCATATTTCAGTGGCCTGACACTACTGGTCCGCCACCACGTAACATGGGACACAGCAAACCTACTTCGTCGCACCGCCGGTTTGTGTATTATGCATGCAAATGTAACTTTTGGAACGCGCGCATATTCCCTTCGAATGCATGTTTGCTCTGACCGTCACGTCGTTTGCAGACTGGTGCAGCATGAGATGCGTCTAAACCCCACCGCGTAGTTTACACACCAGATGTTTGCATGTAACATATCATTTGGGCAATATTACATTTTTCTACTGCCTAAGGCGTTCATTTTCCTATGTCCGGTTTTCATTGCTTTTGACCTGCCACGGTGGCCTCTTACGAGGTTGGCGAAACCATTCCTCAGTGTTCACCCTTGATGAGATCGGAGTTGTATACATGCTCACTCAAATATTGGTGAATATTTCTGAATGGTTCAAACGTCCGTCACCTTTATTGCGTCTGGTTTTCCAATGTCCGGAACCATTTACATCCACCGCTGCTTATCCGCCAGCACGTTGTCATGTGTCAGCGGCACTGCGCCTCTTCCTACATACTGCCGCCTGCACGTGGTTCATCGTTAAATCACAGACACGGGAACCATTGGATTCCCATGGTCACTTCTCTTTCATAGCCACAGTGCTATGCGCCGCCCTTCGTCATCCTACTTACCGCTGTCACTGCGTCTCCTCATTCGTACAGCTTCCGTAATACGACGCATCTGCGAAACCTAGTTACAGATACCCTTTCATTTCATTAATGACAGCTCATCCACAGCCATAATAACATGCGCTACCGTCAAATTGAACCCTGCCACTGTCTCTTTTCCTACATATTCGCCCAACTTGAAACTTCATCAGTGATATATGTACAAAGGTAAAGTTGCATTTCAATGGTGACAGTCCCTTCATAGCCACAGTACATATGCGTCGCCCCCAACGTTAAGGTTATCGCTGCCCCTGGCCCTCCTCCCGCCGACTGGTACCACTATATCAGGCGTTAGTGAATGCGAGCCAAAGGTAACATGAACTTTCAATGATGACCTCCATTTCAGAGACATAGTACACATGCGACGCAATCCGCCGTCCTCCTTACCGCCCTTGGTCAACCTGTGACGTTCGTGCATTAGCCGTCTCTTGTCATAACACCGGATCCGGTCTTACTTTGCCTTTCAATTTCGACCAGGTTTTACACACGTTATAGAACGTAGCAACAGCCCTTTTCAGGGCCACCCTCTGCCAATGTGCCTTGTCGTCCCACATCGCATAGGCAACGTGCAAGGTCTGCAAATTCCTTGCTGCGGACTACAAGCTCCCAAGTTTCAGCGGGTGGTTCCGTAATCTTCAGACCATACATGGGCCAATTACCTACACCATGACGTGCGACTAAATGCTGCAAGCAATACGAAAAGCATGCTCCTCCGGTAGCAACGCGGTATGTTCACCTTGTGCAATCATTTTCAATGATGAGCATGCCGCCATAGCCCTATAGTATTCGTAAAGCTTGTTTCCTTATTTCACTGAGGCTTTGAAATGTTTACCTCCTCAATTCGTCCTGTAATAATACTTGATGAACCATGTTTCGGTATTCCCCCTTGATGGGTGATGAGCGTTTGCAAAGCTCCCCACACAGACGAGAATATTTGCATATGGTTTGAGCGTCCCGCTGCCCACCTGATACAATCATACCCAACCTTACAAACGCACGGCGCATATCAGTACACCGTTGTCAAGTGCATCGGTTCCCATCCTACTGCCAATCCGTTGCTCCAAGCATTCACTTCCTACTCAGTACGTCTTGTTAGTCTACTCAGCAGCGGTTAACTTATAATTACAATGCGACACTAATAAGTAAAGGGAAACCGGCTGCATCTTCAGTTAGGATTAATGAACACGGAACACTATTACTTATTTGTCTATTACGGTAAACTTTACAAAATTCTTTTTCCCTACTTCACCGAATACAGCAGATTAACTCCGTTACTCATCCCGCGACAATCTTTCTTAAAGGATTTAAATGTTTAATCAACCCCTTTTCCCTAAAATACTACGGAGGCTCCGAAATGGGTAATCATCGACTTCGATGCTTACGTACCATTACTTTATGCAAAATCATCTTGCGTGAATCAAAGTCATTCCATTTAGTCCACATAGTAGAAAAGGAAGATGAGTACAATAACAGAGAGCTGCCGTCCACACTATTAAATATAACATTCTTCTGCGTCCACAATTGTATACCACAAACCATTCGTAATTAACCACATTTTGCAGGCAACTTAACGTTGCCGAAAACGCCTCAACCTCCCGTTTTACATGTATTATGGATCAAACATGCAGGCATACATAGATTTACACACAAACATTGATTCATGTATGCATTCCTTATTTATGAACATACCATTATTCCTTACTACCTTCATCAACCTATATATGCATACATATATAGGCATAAACGTACACTATATATAGCGCGTATATGCCTATTTATGTATGCATATATAGGTTAATGAAGGTAGAAAAGAATAATGGTATGTTCACAAGTTAGCAATGCATACGTGAATTAATATTCCTCTGTAAATCTACGTACTCCTGCATGTTTGATGAATACTACATTTAAAATCAGAGCTTGAAGAGATTTCGGCAAGTTTATGTTGCCTGAAGAAGTGGTTAATTGCAAATGATTTTGTGGTATAAAATTGTGGACGAAGAAGAATGTTATATTTAATAGTGTGGACTGCAGCTGTCTGTTATTGCAGTCATCATCCTTTTCCTGCAGGGTTTGCTAAATGGAATGATTTTGATTCACGCAAGATGATTTTGCAGGAAGTAATGGTACGTAAGCATCGAAGTCCATGATTACTCATTTAGGAGCTTAAGAGGTGTTTGGGGAACCATGGGTTCCTTAAACATTTAAAATCGTTTATAGTATATATACATAACACTTTATTTCATAGAACGGGAGTGTGTGACTGGGTGGGTGTCAAGTATCTAACAAGAATAATGTTTCTAGTCACTGTTTTGATTACACGGTTACGACTTCAATAGGTAACCTCCACTGACGACCAATCCCTACTTACAAACCATGTGCTATACATCGAAACTTGCATATTTCGGAAAATTTACCATACATGCTACCACTTCGTTCATTTTACGGAGGCATAGCGTGGCCAGCCCTAAGCGACTTTTTAGATTCTGTTTCTTTTTTAACCACTTGCCCACTATTTTATATTATCTTTTCCATTTTTATACAACTTTGCAATTAAGTATGGTACAGCACAGTTTTTAGCTGTTTGGAGTTCCTGACCTCATTGTAAATACCTTTCGCAACAAATTACTCCATTAAAATTCATACATTTAGAGAACGCATAAACAAGTTGTCGTGATGAGCCTCAGCCCGTATCCAAAACCCGCGCGTGGCGGACTCGACGGTTCCATAACACAAGTGGACGTTTCGAAGGTTTAAACAACTGTAAAACCCAATGTTGCAAAACGCTGAAACCGTGTTTTCCGGTGCACTACAAGTTCATGTGCCTTGCGACAAACAGAAGCCCATTGTACTCTCTTGCGATGCTTCTCTGTAGAACCTTGGAGCAGGATTATGGGACATGTCCAAGTTGAACCGTGCATTCAATGATAAAACGGGAACATCCATGAAAATTGAACAGACCCGGTAAATAACTGACTGGCGATTAACATGATGGTGTTGATGTTCCATGTTCTGTTTCGCATGTTATTTTTAGAGTGATTAGGGCTCCAATGTCCGTTCTTCATCCTCCAACTTTTACTTAGCTCAGCTTATGAATATCAATTGTCTCAAGCGCACCATTTCTTACAAACTTGGCAACTTGCCTACTCACGCTCCGCCATCTTCTTTAGGTAATCCCTATTCAGCCGTTAATAAATGCCGCGCTTAGATGCAGTCTCCCTCCAGCTTGATTAACTACTGACTTGTTGCAATGCAGGCGCATTATTACACCTGTCTAAAATAGAAGAACCACATCCAACCTACCTTTCATTGGGCCTATTTAAGTTGGTTGTATTTCGCGATGACTTCACGTTTTGCGCACAACACTTTTGTACTCTTTATGCCCCATGATACCCTTGCCACCGCAAGTTATTTCTAGTAAGGTGGATTACCGAGACAGAAAACTACAGCAGCTTTCTTTTCGCCTTATTATTCCTCCGCGATACACCTTACTATGTAAGCTCCATGGCATTGCCCACCAGACTATGCCAGGCTGCCGCTATCCCTTTATTTACTTACATTCTGCTCCTTGAAATCGATTGGTAGATTGCATGACTTTACCACGATTACCGGCCCGACACTAACTAGCACGACGCATACAGAACAGGAGTATCGCATGATAATGGCTCAGTCCATCTATGAGCACAGTAAATAAATAAATAATTATATTCTCGACGAAACGAGACACACTAGTACAGGCGTGATCAATGGTTGACAAAGCCATAGAAACACTAATACTTGGTGTACACCACACAAGAGAAACACGTGTTGGCAAAATACATGGCTTGAAAACGGCACATAATTTTGCACAAGATTGATGCAGGGATGAAGAGCTTGATCCTTGTTGTCCAAGAGAAAGCTGACGCTGAAGCGATGTACTAACACAAAGTGTTCCTGTTATGGAAATGTTGGGTGCGGGTTCCAGTAGTTCCGGAGATTGTCCTCCGTTTTTCCATAGGCGTAAGCGTCCGATAGTATTTGATAAACACGTGCTCGCAAATATGGGGTTTTTAGAACATTCTTTGTGTGAAGCAGCGGGCAGTGACTTCTTTTCGGCGGAGAGTAACATCTGTCACGTCGCAGTGTCGTTAAACAGACATTTGTGGCTTTTTATAGGAAAAGCTTTCAAAAGGCTAAAACCCACCAATCCCTGGAACACTGCTGTTGACAGCAGGGTATATGACACTGAGGTAGTTTAACGCTTTTGTTGTACCGATTTTCCGGGCAGCCAATCACAGTCATGGGACACCAGATTTTCTGTTGGCTCAGTGAAATGATTAGCCAGGGTTCATCAGGAAAGGTTGTGGACAGGGATAATGTTCGTATTTGGCGTGCGCGCGCAGTTTTCAAACACAGTGAAGAGCTGATGCGGATCGGTGTTCGGGTGGCAAATTGTTTATTATATTTCAAGTTTTACGGGAGAAAGTAGAACTTGCCTAGGAAACCCACTATTTTAACGATCAATCGATGATTAACAAGTATAGCATCGGTTTCGTACCTTCCGGAATGTTCTAGTTCTCCACGTGATTGGAAACCTCCTGGCACTTCGGCAAAAGATATGGGGAACCCCTAACCTTGGTAGCTGACCTTCCAATTCTAGAAATCGAAGGTGAGTAAGAGACCTCTAAATACAATCAAGGTCCGCTGTAGTTGTACTGTGTTGTTTGGGGGCATTAATACATTATTTTGTCAAGGTCATTAGCGTTTTGCTTTTTTCCTTCGGTCCGGCTCGGAATGAATTTAGAGCAGTAAATCGTTATTATTGGAACTGCATATAGCGAGACGGTTGTAACAAACGGCGATGGAAAATATTGGAAAGTGAAAATTTGTTCTGCTGATCTATTTCAAAATCCGCTTTTCCAACAGCAAGCTCTAATGGAGATACAGGGGAAAGTGATCGAAAACCTGACACAATCCTTGAATTGGCAGAGAACGGGACCAGCGACGCGGGACATGAAGGGGAGTTCTGTAGATCTTCTCACGGATGCAATCACTGAATTAAATTATGACGCAGGTTCTGGTTGCAACTTCGAAGCGTGGTTCAAACGCTGGGAAGACATGTTCCAGACAAACTACATACATCAAGACGACTCCTGAAAGGTGCGATAGCTACTCCGCAAGCTCGGAATAGGTGAACATTCAAGGTGCATAGACCACATTCTGCCCAAGGAGCCGAGGGATCTGACGTTTGACGAAGTAGTGTCGCAGCTGCAGGACATTTTCGGTGAGTCGGTATCCTTGTTTAGTATACGCTATCAATGTCTGCAACTTGTCGAACAGGAAGCGGACGACTTGGGTGGCACTGGCGGACATGATTAACCGTGAGTGTAAATGCTTCAAACAAGCTCTTTAATAAGCGAGCAGTTTAAGTGTCTCATTTTTGTCAGCGCTCTACCATCCCCAGTGAGGCTGAGATCCGCAAGCGGCCTTTAGCTAAGCTAGAGCAGGATCCTGATCTGACATTGAAAGTACTCGTAAGCGAATGCAAACGGCTGCTTACTCTAAAACACGACACCGTCGTGGTCGAACGCAATGGTCTCCCACCACCAGATGCAGTGCAAAGCGTGAAAACGGCCAGGACCGGCAACTGAAGCGAACTTTTCAAAAGTTCTACGAACCAACCGCCCACAGCATCCTGGTCATGTGGTGAATGTCATTTCGCGCGCCTTTTTCCTTCAAACATCACATTGTGCAAACATGCTATAAGGTTGGACGTAAAGAAAAATGATGCAGTCAGGTCCAGTCAAACAAAGTGCAGTCTTATCGAAAGAAGAATTCTGTAAATAGTTGCCGCATTCCAAGGCGAGTGTAAAACAAGATGACGATTTATCATTGTGTTGATCAATGGGATCCCAACTAAACTGCAATTTGGCACAACGACGGACATCACGATTATCTCCAGCAACACAAGGAATGACATAAAGAGACCGCAGATGTTTGCGTCTCAGAAATTTGCACATAATTCATCCGGCAGTGTGTTAAACTTAGTTGTCGAACTTATTGCAAGGTTGCTTTCAAGCTATGGAAACTTCGGAAAAAGGTACATTTCAGACCGGCGGAATTTGAAACTTTGACCTCCACCGGATTGAAAAGTTGCAACTCTTCCATGTTCCCTTGAATCAGATCAACAACCGAGTTTGAGCAAGTCTAGACCCAGCATCAAAGTCCGTCGAAGACATGACAGTACCCTGAAGTGAAAATTCTCCTGTCCTTCAGGATGGCTTTGCCGATTGTAAGAAATTCAAGGTAAAGCTGAGCTTGCGACCAGGTGCTAAACCAGCGTTCAAAGCTAAAACACCGGTACCATATGCAGCCATGTCAACCGTTGATCAAGAACTCGATCGACTGGAACGTGCCGGCTCAGCGCAGCCGCTAACTACTCGGCATAGGCCGCACCTATTGTAGCAGCGAAGAAAGCAAATAGCAAGTTACACCTCTGCGCTGACTCCTCAAATGGCCTCAACGCCGTCATGGACAAACACCAGTACCCATCACCTGTACCGGAAGATATCACTGTAAAACAGAATGGTAGTAAGTACTTTGTTGAGCATGTTCTACCCGATGCTTATCTTCAAGTATGAGTTGGCAAAGTCTCGAGGGAGTTGTGGACACTCAACGCTCATCGTGGCCTATGCCAGTACAACCGTTTGCCGTCTGGTGTAAAAGCGGCGCCAGCCATTTTCCAGCAGTTGATGGATACCATGCTATCGGGCGTTTCTGGAAACGCTGCATACCTGGATGATATCATAATGATGGGTCAAACATCGGTAGAACTACTTAAGCGCCTATACGAAGCGCTTGGTTTTACAGAGTCGTACGGAATCCGCAATCCTGAAGATAAGTACACACGTTTCACGCCGCTCAGCAAATACTTCATTTTCAGCTTCGAAAAGGATGGACGTCAACCAGATCCGGAAAACATAGAAGCAATTAGAAAATGCCTTCACCAACAGCTCCACAGTACTTGCGTTCTTTTTGCGGGCGCCTCAGCCACTATAGCGCCCCCTTTCTTAAGATGCACGCCTGCGTGCCCCATTTAACATGCTACCCGCCAAAGGCCAAACTTGGAGCTTGGAGTCAGTGAGCCAGGATGCCTTCGAACGTGTCAGGACAATGCGGCCCTTAACCTTGCTTTTGACTCGTTTTGATCCCTCAAAGAGATTGTCGTAACCACAGATGCATAAGCACTGGGACTGATGCAGTAATTGCACACACTACACCGATGGATCTCAAAAAGCAACCGCCCATGCCGTTATAACACTTACGAAGGTCAAAAGGAATTATAGCCAGCCTGAGCAAGAAGCATTGGCCATAGTGTATGCGGTCAAGAAATTCCACTATGTGCTGTACGGCCGCCGCTTCAAGCTTCTCACAGATCACAAGCCAATGCTGGCTATCTTTGGTTCAAAAAGGGCATCCCGGCATACACAGCCAACAGGCGACGACATTGGTCTCTTACTTTAGTTGGGTGTGGTTCCGAGACGCAGTACTAGTCGAGCGTTTCCTTTGGGGAAGCGGATGCATTGTCATGCCTAACCGATGCCCGTCAGCAAGAACATGAGGAAACCATCATTGCCTCGGTCGAGGCTGAACCGGAGACGGTGGGTTTTTGTTGTGTACCATCTTTCTATACCCTGAGTTGCATACAGTAGCAGGTTGGTCCCTTTGGGGTTATTAAACGTAACACATTCCCACTACGAACTTGTGTGTTCCGTTTCTGGACTTGCCCAACACAGCTTTCTACCGTTACTTGTCGTGTTCACGTTTTTAATTTTTTCGTATATACCCGTGTGTTTACGCATTTTTGTGTCTATTACTTACAACATGATCGGCAAACGTTGCGCTACTCAAATATCTGTCAAGAAACCAGGGAAATCTCCAGCGCCTTCGACCGCCAACGCTAGTCCACCCCAAACACGGGAGTGCAAAGTTATGCTCTCAGATCCATTAGCTGAGGCTTTGCAAAATTCTTTGCTCCCGAAAGTCAAGTGAAGGAGCTGAAAAGTCAAATTGTGACTAATACGGAGACTCTTCACAAGCTCACACCTTTTTCCAGCTTAACCAAATACCAAAGTTTAGAAAACCTGACTGATATTCGAAATGATTTGGAATATTTGTATCTCAGGAGGCTAGCTCAGTTGTTTTGGAATTTTCCGAGCTGGGCAACCTGGTTGCAGATGTTTCGTTACCATTCGAGGTGGCATCTCCAGTGAAGATGCACTAAAGATGCCACCTCGAATGATGGCGAAACATCCGCAACCAACTTGCGCATCTCGGAGAATTCCACATCAACTGATCTGAATAATATATTCGTAAATAAATAAATGAATATTTTTATCTTGAATACGCGAGGCACGCCCATGGAGGCATGATCAGATATGTTCAACTGTACAGACATTTTATGGCAACTATAACAGTGACAGTAGAATATTGTCCACATGTCCACAATTGGAACTGTGCAATGGTGAAAATGAGAAACAATAAGTTGCCTGTCGTAAAACCGGGACCTTGGCTAATAATAAATTGATAATCTTGAATGATCCATTGGAAGATATTTAAAGAGCACGCTCAAGAGATATGACAATACAGTGATTTCGTGCACAAGTAACGCAAAGGTCAACGGTGATATCGCAGAAAGCAAAAAGACGACAGTATATGCAGAATTAGAACGTCCAGTGTAAGAAACCTATCTAGGATGGTGGCGCTATTTGACCTGCCAGTGTGAAATTATAGGCTGTAACATTATTTGTTGGCGGGTCGCACTCGCCATGTTGCAGGGTTGTTAAACGGATATTTGTGGCTTTTTATAGGGAGAACGCTTGCCAGGCGAAAACCCACCACGTCCTGAAACACTGCCGCCAATCCATTGAATGGCAGGTTGTAACTGGCTATGTTCCTTGTGGAACGTTTGTTTGCTCGGTTATTTGTAGTCAGGTTGCGTCTCATTTTTCTGCCGGCTGATGCGTCAGCCGGGTGCCTATTGCGTTCCTGAGTCCTGTCTTTTTGAATAAGACGTGTTGATTCTTTGCAGCACCACATGAAGTCTCCGAGGGATATACATTGAAATGTGTTGAATTGTTGTTGAAGTTTTGAATGATAGAATATGGTTCCAAAGAAAGAATCGCAGATCCCACTGGGTATGTAGTATAATTGATTTGAACTATAGGAAACCACGGCCAATTTAAGCGGTCAACGCGGATTGACGAGCTAATAATGACCAATTGTTCTGGCTTTGGATCGCAGGATAATGTGCCTTCCGAAGTCAAAAGTATTTCTCGAGGCAAGAGTAATGTGGAAGAGATAGCGTTAGGCGAACTGAACTCAAAGGTTCAAGCCTATGAAAATTTGTGTCCGTGCAGGATAACCAATGATTTGTCCGGTTAGTAAGTTGTAAAATGGTTGATAATCTTCCGCTCATGTCCAGATAAAGGAACTGTGTGGCTTGTATTGTTGTCGCAACGATGGACACTTCCTTGGGTGCGTGTCTCCGTACCAATGACAAACTCGGGAAAAAAAGCGAACGAACAGAAACGGCCACAAAGCCTAAAGAAACGGGTGCGTCTGGAATGCAGTCGATCAATTGCGACGAGGACTGAACTATTGTACCCTATACATGTAACTGTTAGTTAACTATCGCATATACATGTGTATCATAAATGGCGAAATACGACGAGAAGCGAGCAGAACACGGATCAGTAGAGAATGAACGATTGTTCCAAAATAGAAATGAAGATGAATAAAATAGATTTTGAGGGGTCCTAATGCGCATATGCTCAATCGGTTGGAACCAGAGAGAGAAGGACGTGGTGTGCAGATTATAAGGATATCACTTATAAAGAGCAACAGGATCGCGTTGCCTCAGTCTTAAGTTGTTAGCAATGTAAGAAGTCAGAGATGACAGACGCATTTAAGTCAGCGTCAAATGAAGAAGGAATGTAACAGAAAGCACAGGAAGGAAAGAAATAGTCAGTAAAACCGGTTCTATTGGGGAGAAGTGGAAAAGCCGCCGACCTTCTTTAAGTGATGATTCATCCTTGTTAATATAAAGAAGAATGAAGAATGCCTATTGATGTAATTAAGGTGAGGGTAACGGCGTTGCGTCAGGTGTAAATAGGTTAGTTATATCTCAGAATTCCGAGAGAGGTCAGAAAACTAGAGACCGTTCAGACAAAACCAGGTAAGTCAGCAAGATGAAGCCAGGCCACCAAATATAGCTAAGTACAAAGAAATGAGTGTTATCATAAAAGAAGCACTTTAGGACGAACGTGGCTTTACCCAACGGCAGTTATCTTCGCAGTGATATGAACAGGCCGATGGGTCGGTTAAAACCTGCTCATAAGGGACACAGTAGTCCAAAGGAAGGAGACCAATAAGACGAGAATAGAGTG
The DNA here is from genome assembly GCA_944474145.2 of Dicrocoelium dendriticum. Classification (NCBI taxonomy): domain Eukaryota; kingdom Metazoa; phylum Platyhelminthes; class Trematoda; order Plagiorchiida; family Dicrocoeliidae; genus Dicrocoelium; species Dicrocoelium dendriticum. Next base: position 2,555,877 of record OX104070.1, read on the forward strand.
TCAGCGCATAGAAAGTAAGCCATATAATTTAGATCTAAATACTCAAAGAGAGCATCGGCATAAACAGAAATGTTAAGGATGAAAGGGGGATATAATAATAAGGATGAATCATGAACAGCAATGCTTTTGAAGTGTAGGTTACAAAGCGACACGTCGGCAGAGCCTAACTCACATAGACCTCAGAAGTCCGAAGTGGGTCAGAAAGTAGTAGACCGTTCAGACAAGTCCGCTTAAGCCAGCAAGATAATGCTAGGCCGCCAACTTAACGTGTGAACCACAGTAATGAGTGTCATAAGATTTCGGGACGGCAGCGGCTATATAGAAAGCTAGTTAGTATGCCAAGGAAAGGTCCCGGGAAGACGGGAACAGAGTGTTTGGAAAGTATAGCCTAATGTTGTAATGTCTCGGTTGTCAGGGAACAGTCAGAAACAGGGGAATGGTCAGCCGGGGGTAGATTAGAGCAGGCCCGAATAGATATCCGTCCCATTGAAAAAGTAATGCAAACAGAGTGCGAACAGAAAAAACGCTCTATTGAGGAGAAATGAAAAAGCCAGCCATATTTTTGGGGTAATGTGCGCAGACCGTACATTTGCACATCGCTGATCATTAGGGTCACAGTGGTCGGAAGTAAAGAGACCACTGAGACAAAATTAAAATATCAGCTCAAAGAGTGAAATCCGTAGAATTTATGTGTAATTACTAAAGGAGATCATCCGCACAATAAGCATGTACACGAAGAAAGGGGACACAGCAATAAAGATGAATCATTGCCAACAATGCACTTGAGGTGAGGGTTACAGGAAGTTATGTCGACAGAGCCTAGGTCATTTAGATCTCAGGAGTCCGAGGTGGGTCCGAAAGTAGTAGACCGTTAAGATGAGTCCGGATAAGCCAATAAAGTAAAGCTAGGCCGCCAACTTAAGGTGTGAACGAGAGTAATGTGTGTCATAAGAAAAGAAGCTTTCGAGACGAAAGTGACTATATGAAAAGCCGGTTAGTATGCAAAGGAAAGGTCTCGGGATAAGGGGAACAGAGTATTTTGAATGTAGTGCCTAGAGCGATAACGTCTCGGTTGTCTGGCAGCAGTCAAAAACAGGAGACTTGTCAGCCAAGGGTAGATTAGAGCCGGGTACGAAGGGATATCCGTCCAACTGAAATAGTAATGCAAACGGAGTGCAAAATGAAAATGTTTTGTTAAGGAGAATTAGAAGAGCCAAGCATATTCTCAAAGTCATTTTTGCTGACCCTTAAGTCTGCCCCTCTCTGATCATTAGTGTCACAGTAGTCGAAAGCAAAGAGGCCAATGAGACGAGATTAGAATATGAGCTCAAAGAGTGAAACCCACAGAATTTAGGTCTAACTACTAAAGGAGAACTAAAGGTGAACTATTGAGCAATATTGCGCACAAAGTCAGTGAACGCAAGCGCCGCACCAGCAACACTATTGTACTCAATGTACAAGACAAAATGCTTATCAAGTGTGCACTGCATACACTTTTAGATGCTTGCCAAATGCCACATGCTTGTTGCACAGCCACTCGTTTGCGTAAGTTCCCTAGCAGATCTTGCCAAATCGCGATAAAGTTTTGCAACCACGACTTTGCTAAAAGGTTTATTGTCGCTCGACCTCCCCTAAGAACTCTGCCTAATCTCGGGCCAATCCAAAAAGCCGGACAGAACGCCGCTGCTTAGGTATATTCTATCCAATTCAAAATTAACTAAAAGAACAGCGCAAGCAACACCACCTTCGGGAGCGCAACTTACTAATACTCATCTAAATTCAACTCCTAGCGCTTGCTCTTCTATGGTTTATAACGCGGATATGGATATAACAAAAGAGCGACAAGTACACCCTGCCGTACTAGAGCCGTCTGGGAACAAAGGACCCACTAATAGCATGGAAACTGGGACTGCTTCAATGACAGTAACAACCAGTGCAGCCGTGGGCACGACACACCGTCGGAGTTCAGTTAACCTGTCAGACATATGTGACACCGTATCAGAAGTTGAAAGCATTGACTTCTTGTCGCCTTACACGGCCCGCATCAGTGTCATAAAAGACTCCGCGCAATCTCCCACTGGTCCGACTCCAACGTCTATCAAGCCTCACAGACGACGTTTGATTGTTAAGACTCCTCGGTTTCCATCAAAGCCGCAGCAGTACAGCAAGGTTACTACACGCGAACGTACCAACATGGCCAAGACAAGCACCTCGTGGTTACCGATTAAACAAAACACCCAGACGGTGCGCACTCCCTATTCTGGTCCGAAGCCTACTTATGAGACTAACAAACTGGAACAGCCCGGTCGCCGGAAACACCTGATCAACACCCAAGCCCCTTACTACTTATGTCAATTCCGAGAAAGTCGGGTTTCAATGCTTGTCTAGCCGCAGTGCCACACAGACAACGACCACAAAGGTACCTTAACGTTATGAGTGTCAAATCACCGCATCTCTTCGTCCTTCTGAACCCAGCGGATCTGTAGCGCGATCAGCACATGAGATCACACCGCGAATCGCCTAACGATTTCACGTATCTCCTTTTTATGGAACGCGGATAGTTGCGGACCACGATCCAAGCACACCTAGATCAAGCTACGGCGCGGTATCACCTAACCGGACTACTGGGAATGATGCAACCGTCGCCGGGCAGTCTGCTGCAGCCACTTAGACGCGTCTTTGACTCACTGCACTACCTGACCACGCGCCCGATCTCACAACACAAACCTATACACACCCAACTATACCTTATCCTCCCCTACAACCTACTGTCCCTGACCACCGCCAGCCCCTTACCTTATCTTCCACCGGTCAATCGTTCGTGCACCTCAACGCATGCTTACAAACAAGCCTCTCACTACCACAGGGTTAGCCAGGTGCGCTGTTGGCTGAACCCCACATCCAGACCAACCCGACCGATTCGTATACAATCCTACTATTTACTGCTATATCTATCAATAATAAAATGCACCTACTTGCCCCTCTCATACTTCCGTCCAGTTCGCATGTGGTGCTGATAACTGAAACGTGGCACGCAGCTGATGTGCCGCACGCTTCGCTGCACAATCCTGGGCACAGAGTTTTCTGGAGCGGACGCTTATATCGACGTGGCGGCGGTTGCCTTATATACGTCAGCAATGAATTCCAGGCGTCTTCTTTTCAAACCATACTACTTGAAAATCCCGAAGATTCTGTTTGGATTCAGGCTATTGAAGGCCAAGTTGACATTCTGGTAGGCTGCATCTACAACCTGCCGCATCCGACTAATACTAGAGCTGACGAATTGGCTGAGATCTTTCACGAAGTTTCATTCCTTCCCGCCCGTCAGAAAATATTCGGCGGAGACTTCAATATGCCCCACATCTCCTGGCTCCCTCAATCAGCACATCCAGATATAGGGCCTTCGTAGGCACTGTCTTCACACATGACTGGACTCAGCATGTGCGCGCACCCACAAGGCAGTCCAACTCCTTGGACCTAATATGACCCAACGGTATCCGTATGCAATTGGCAGCGTGTTAGATAACATTTCGGGGCAGCAAACACAAGATTGTAAGACTATCATTCAAGCTACCCAAATTCAGTCATCAAGTTGGCCCGGTCTACGCTGCTTTTAGCCTCTCCAGCATATGAACTGAGAGGCCTTCTCTTCACATCTCCGTGCCGCTACTTGGGACACTTTCGTCCTGGAAACTAGTACGGAAGCTGCGACCTGTTAAGTTTACAGTAACTTCACAATTTGTCTCGATATCTTAGCCACACTGGGGCGCTTGATCAGCAGACCTCAAAATTCCGATGACGCTCCCACGCGTACAATTACCACTAAGCTTAAGAAAATACGCTCTCTTTACAAAAAATACTAAGGATTTTCACCCCATACTTCGTATAAACGAACTACTTGTGGAATGGAGAAACTCGCAAAGCCATGTACACACTTCAGCTGAGCGCACTGCGCTGCGCAGTGCAAACAAGGCTAAGTCACTTGTACGACTTGTGAAGCCCCGCAGTGGCTGCAACCACTTGCCCATTATTTCACTTTTGCTTCCTGATAATAGGGTTATTACTGACGCAGCAGTGTTGTGCGAATTTATTAGCACACGCGTCTGTGATGCACCCATCAGCGCTAATGTGTTACTGCCAAATACGATTTCAACTTTTACAGACGAGCGCATTCACACCATTGATTTCAACCTGATCAATATCAGTTGAGCTCTACGCTCACTGAAGCTGACACACAACCCCGACCCTGAAGAAGTTCCATCTTCCTTACTATTACTCGGAGGCCCGGATATTCTAATCCTTCTTCTCAACATTTTCACCCTCTACATGACGGGCAGATGCTACCCAAGCATTTGGAAACCCTCCATAGTCGTTCCACATAACAAACGAGGTGGTCGCCAAAATATCCACAACTATCGACCTATAAGCCACACACCATTTGCATCCAAGGTTATGGAAAGGATAGTTAAGGAGGGAATGCTTCATTTCCTACTGCAGCGCAACCTCATAAATAGGCCCCTACACAAGCTTTTGCAAGCTAAATCGTGCCAAACATGCCAGTTTGAATTCTTGAGCTAGGTGACACACTCCATTGACACGGGGCAAGCGCTGGTCATTATCTTCTTGGACCTGAAAAGGCATTTGAGCGGGTTCCACACAATGGACTGCTAAGAAAACTAGCTGTATTCGGTGTTCCTGGCCAGTTTCTTTCTTGATTTTATTCCTACCTCTCTAGCCGAACGCAGTCAGTAAAACTGAGTGATACATCTTCCAAAAGTGCACCTGTAACTAGCGGAGTATTTCAAGGTAGTGTACTTGGCTAACTGCTGTTTCTGTTATAAATTAATGTTGTCCCGCGGCTTTCGATACGGCAATCCATACGTTTTTCTTGCTAGCATAGCTGCATAAATATTAGCCACCCAAACATTCAGAACGATCTTCGTGCTCCCGAAAATTGGTGCGATATTGGAGACTAAAATTCTTAGCAATGGAATGAAATGTTCTCTTCTACCGTTGCCGGATCATTAATAAGCCATTCGGCTAACCAAGGATGAATTTTGGCTGCCAACCAACTGCGAATAATAGAGTGCAAAATCGGTCTGTACGATGCATAGTCGACTAGCACTACTGTTCAACGGAAGCTACGGCAGTGTTCCAGGACGTGGTGGGTTTTCGCCTGGCAAGCGTTCTCTATAAAATGCAACAAGTGTCCGCTTAACAACACTGTAACGTTGCAGATGTGACTCGCTACAAAATAAAGCCGGAGTTAAGCATTTCACACTGACGCAGTTCTCAGCCTTCTACATCCAAACTGTGCATTTGCTTTTACTATGAAGAATGCTTTGATGGAGCACGGAGCATCCCGACTTCGTAATGGTCATTGGTTGCACCAAAACCATGTTTGGGCTCCTGTGCTCATGGATCGCTACAAGGTGAAAATACCCCAACTTTTATCTTGACGTAACAGTTATGACTGATTTATGCGCGCCGCAGCGCCGCCATATTCCTTGGTCTGACGATTACCTGACAATATGCTCACTCATATGGACTACATCTTTTCGTTTGTACCTTTTATTAAAACGAAATGTTTTAACATTCCAAAGAAACTATGCTTGTATACATTCTCACAACGCCATTATACGTGTGTCTCGTTTTACCGAGAATATACCATTTATTTGTTTATACCACACAACACCCGAACGCTTACATGCACATCCTTAGGTAACGGCTTCAGCTTGCGCAACCTCGGTGTGCACTACGCTAACTTGCTAACTTTTTCCGAACAAGCTAGCTATAGCACTGCCAAAGCCAGATCTATTATTGTGTATATACTGAAGTCACTAAGGCTGGCTGAGTCCCGGCTCATGCTCTACAAGTTATGTGCTGGACCAATTTTTAGAGGACTGCTAGATAGTTATCTCCCATTCACGGAAGATTGATTGATTGAGGATCGAGAAAGTCCAGCGGTCTTTCACTAAGCGCTTTCTTGGTCCATCTACGCTCAACAATCAATGACGCTGCAAACTGCTTAGCCTGGAGCCTCTCCGGCTGCGCAGACATAAAGCCAACTTCGTATTCCTATAAAACTTCTCAAAGCCTCTGAGTCGTGCATAGGTGACTTTTACCAACCGACGGGTGATACACGTTACCCCATACGCAATAGACCTCGCTCATTCTCTCCCTAAGACACGTCGCCACATTCATTCTAACTTCTTCCTCTATAGATATGCGCATGTATGGAACAAGCTAACAGAAACAGCCAGAGCATCAAAAAATGCAGTGCAATTCTCCTCGGCCATTAAGCAATTACTCGGCGTCCCAAAAGTGGCGGAACATCTGGGCAGCTGCTTTACTGAAGACGAATTCTGGCAACAAGGACCTGCTCACATATAGGAAATGCAACCACACAGCCACCGCATACTCTATTGGACGGATAACTCTCGTGGCCTTGCTGTAATTTAGCCGCGTCTGATTAGTCTGCCTCATTTTAACTGCTTCCAGACATCAGCGACGTTAACGATTTAGGCTCTGCTGTCTCAGCACTTTGACCTCCTTAACTTCAGATCTTTGCTCGGCATGCTAACTGACTTTTCATATAATTACCTCCGACCCGCAATAATTTGGCGGCATAGTATCACCTTGATGACCTAGCCGGTTTAATCTGAACGGTCTCCTGTTTTCTGACCTCTCACGAAATTATGGGATCAAAATAATCTAGACTCTAAGGACGTAATGCACTGTAACTTAACTCAAGAGCAACGCTGAGCACGATTCATCCTAATTATTATATCCCTTCCTTACTTAACATGTCTATTCTGCCGACGCTCTCTGTTACCATTCCGGCCTTAATAACAAGGCTTTCTCTCTATGAGCCGACATTCCACTCTCATCTCAATGGTCTCCTGCTTTCCGACTACTAAGACCTTACCGATGATTCATCGACAGATCCAAAGGTCTGTTCACAACACCTGGAGAGCTTTGTCGGCTTTTCCATTTCTTCCCTTTTCGCGCCTTCTCTTCCTATTACTTTTTCACTTGGTCAGAAAAACCTTCGGGCCTGTCTCTAATATAGCCCGTCTGACCAACCTCCTGCCTTCTGATCACTTTCAGACATCGAGAGGTTAAAGATCTGGGCTCTGAGGTCCCAAAACTGTTCTTCTCAACCTGCGACATTTCGTTCGACCAACAAACTAACTTTTCATTTAGGCACTTTCGTCCCAAACTGCTTCTTTTCTGATGACACTCAGTACTATTGTCTCCACCTCTGTTTGGCGGCCTAGGTTCATGTTGCTAGCTTATCCAGACTCATCTGAAAGGTCTCCTGCTTTCTGACCCACCTCGGACTTCTAAAATCTAAATAACCTAGGCTCTGTAGACGTAATGTCATGTAACCCTCAACTAAATAAATAAATAAATAGTATATTCTCGAATTTCCGAGACACACCTGACCAGGCATGATCAACGTTTACAAGCAATTTATGTTTCGCAACAAACACGTTGCTATGTATGTAATCGGCAGTAAGCCGAAAGTTGTCCAAGCTTTGGAAATTGTAAAATTAATCTTGAGGTATATATTCGTCAAAACATGACGACAAGTTGGGTTCTAGTGGGCGTAGTGTAAACAGGCTGGGCATTCCGTTTGTAGAGAAAACTTGTCAGGAAAATATTACATTAGGATTCAGGTCGACTTGCCAGTATGTAGTTGTGGGCAGTGACTTTATTCAGTGGCGAGTCACATCCGCCACGTCGCAGTGTTGTTAAGCGGACATTTGTGGCTTTTTATAGGGAGAACGCTTGCCAGGCGAAAACCCACCACGTCCTGAAACACTGTCAGAAATCCGTTTGTACACTAATGTAAAACTGGCAGAGCAGCTCGTCGACTGATTTAACCCACGGTTAACCGCCGTCAATTGCCTTCTAATTTCCTCTGTTAGCTGAACAGGTTATTTTTGCTCGCGGCGGCCATAATGGCTGAGGCCTATGGAGGGTTAGACCTTCGTCATCTTCGTGTCCAGGTGAGCAAAACTTCCGTTTCTTGCTTCTAGAATTTACAGGATTATGTATACTTCGCAGGAGTATAAAGGCGTCATGTCCAGCTACCATTACTGGACGACGGTCATGGTAGTGAGTGCATTTTTATCCACTTGTTGTACAGCCGTGTTCTATGTAGGTCCTTGGGGGTTTCTATGTCCTGTCCCAGGCACAAGCACTTTCACTGTCCGATCCCAGATCCCCAAGAAGTTCCAGACCTCGGAGAAAGGGAAGGTGAGAGACAAACAGGGCCGCAAAGAACAGACGTGGAAACAAGCATTATTTACGTACTATGGTCTAACATTTAGAGGAAACATATGATGTACAATGTGTAACAATGATTATGCTAAAAGTGTCTTTTGAATATTCATCGGAAGCAAAGCCCTATAGGTTGGTTGCTACCGTATACCTTGGACTGCAGAGCGTTGCGCCGTTAAGCAAAGAAAACACAGGATCCGTTTGCTATGATGCAACTGTTGCGTGGGAAGATTCGCTGGGAAGCGTAGAATATGCTGACCCAGGGAAAGCCAGTGAGTCTTTTGGACTCATACATGGGTAAGTTTTCGCAAACATAGCAGCGAATAATTGAAGAATGAATACCTGTAAATGACAGCTAAGGGCGTCTGTACTGACCAGGTGAGAGAGTGCCGAATTAAAAAGCTAAGAAGGGCTAATTGACGGAAGGACCGCGAATAGCCAGAATATATGCGTACATTAAGGTTGCTGTGGACATCAGAACCTGAGACCTAACCGCAGCAGCCAGAGTGCTAGGGTAATAGTGCCAAGCTGGATAGAGGCATGGACTGCTAGCCCGAGACTTGGAGTATAGCAGGTAAAAAATGCCTAAGACAATACAACAAGTAGTGGGTAGATAAAGGTCTAGAAATGTGTGGCAGAAGAGCGGCTTATGCTGAATTCCTGAATATGTTTGCACGACAGATGAAAGCTAAGAGAGGTTTCGAGATAGAATGGCAGCGGACAAGTAAAGCGCAAGCATACAAATAGGTTGTTAGATAGTTAGAGCATAATAGACTACGACGCATCGACGTGCAGCTAATCAAATCATGCGGTGGTGTTAATGGATTATAATTAAGGAGGCCTGAGCCGGGAGAAGCCCGTGAGAGAGCTGTATTACGGCCAATTAGGTGTCGCGGATGAGCAATGGCATTTAGGTGTGGCCTTATAATTGCTAGTGGACACCTGATTAGGGCAAAAGACAGCAAGTGTATGTGATGCAGGCAGACCCAGGGATGAACGCTTGGAGGGAAAAAGTGTGGACCTTGGCAGTTCAGTATATGCACAAAGATGATAGTAGCTTATGAAGAAGGACTGCTGCTAAACACGGGAGCCAGAGGTAAGACGAGGAACAGTTAGGGTCGCTGTAAGTGTGAGTATCAGTGATCAGCAATGGAATTTGCACAAAGCCTCTTAGTTGCTAGTGTATGCCCTTAATTACTCATAGTAAATCAGCGAAAAGCGGATGTATGTGACGCAGACAGCCACAAAGTATGTTCGAGATAGAAGAGAGCAGCTCTTAGCAAGCTCCATAAATGCGTGGAGCCTACGATTACCAGTTGCTCCTAAGCAGAAGTGCTTAGGTTTAAGAGGATGGACAGAACATGGCCCTGCGAGAAAATTTCGGTGGCCTGATGTAGCCAGTCCATTAGGCTATTTGGTTACAAGTGGATTGCTAAGTGTCACAGAACACATCAACAAGCCAGCGAAGGTAAGTGATACAGACAATCTGGGAGATTGCAGGATGGAGAAACGAGGAATGTCTCCTAGTAGCTCCAGATAAGCTCAAAGATGTGTGGAGCCTACAATGAATCTCTGCAGTAAACGCAATGAAGATAAGAAGAACGAAGGTTAATTGTGCTAAGGAAGAGAACCGGCGGACAGCATCTGAATTCCATTGAACTTTCTAGTTATTTATTAGGTACAGTGACGGAAGAAGTCAAAAAACCAGTAAAGGTACGTGATGCTAACCATTCAAGAGAGTAAGTGGGAGAGATACAGAGTGGCTACTAGCGTAGATATGTATGCTAACTACTATGACTGGCTGCAGCTGAAAGTGGTGACATAAGTAATACGAAGAACTGATAATGATACAAGGTGAGATAGAAGTATCCGCAACTAGCAGTGGCATTGGAGTGTAGGCTTCTAGCGGCTAGTGGATACCTATAGTGTCCCAGAATAAGTCAACGGTCCGCAAATGAATGTGACGCAGACAGCCATAAAGCATGAATGTTGGGGATGCAAGAGGGTTACACTTGGCAGGCTCCGGATATGTGCAGATGCATAGAGCCTACGACCACTAGTTGCTACTAAGTAGAAGTGCTGAGGTAAAGAGGATCGACAGAAACGGGTACTACGAGAAACATTCGGTAGCCAGAAGTAGCCATTCCATTAGACACTTTGGTCACAAGTGGGTTCCTACAGTGTCACAGAACACATCAACAAGCCAGCGAAGGTAAGCGATACAGACATTCTGAGAGATTACAGGATGAAGAAACGAGGAATGTCTCCTAGTATCTCCAAATAAGCTCAAAGATATATGGAGCCTACAATGAGTCAGTGCAGTAAACGTAATGAAGATAAGAAGAACGAAGGATAATTGTGCTAAGAGAGAGAACCAGTGGGCAGTAACGGAATTCCATTGAGCCTTTTGTTTTTTATTAGATACTTACAGTGACAGAAGAAGTCAACAAACCAGTGAAGGTATGTTATGCTAACCATTCAAGAGAGTAAGTTGGAGAGATGCAGAGTGGCTGTTAGCGCAGATATGTATGCTACCTGCAATGACTAGCTGCAGCTGGAAATTGGTGACGTAGGCAACGCGAAGAACTGATAAGGATACAAGGTGAGATAGAGAGTATCCGCAACTAGCAATGGCATTTGTGTGAAGCCTTCTAGTGGCTAGTGGATACCTTAAGTGTCCCAGGATAAGTCAACGGACTGCAAATGAATGTGAGCCGACAGTCAAGGAGAATGAAGTTTGGGGATGAAAGAGGGTGGCACGTAGCAAGCTCCGGATATGCAGAGATACGTGGAGCCCTCGACCACTAGTTGCTACTAAGTAAAGTGTTGAGGTGAAGAGGATCGACAGAAAGTGGCGCTACGAGAAACTTTCATTGGCCTGATGTAGCCATTCCATTAGACACTTTGGTCACAAGTGGATTCCTACAGTGTCACAGAACAGATCAACACGTCAGCGAGGGTAAGTGATACATACAATCTGAGAGATTACAGGATGCGGAAACAAGGAATGTCACCTAGTAGCTCCGGATATGCTCAAAGATGTATGGAGCCTACAGTGAGTCTCTGCAGTAAACGTAATGAAGATAAGAACGACACTTTTTTTCCATGATTCAACCGTAGTATCAATTTCCCTTGTTTCCTTTAAATGTCAATTACACCGATGCTCTCCTTTAGCACTTAGACCCAACTTCTATGGCTTTCTCTTTTTGTTTCCGAATACTGTGACCAGAATGATCAGGGATGGGCAGAATTAACGGTCCGCACCCATAACCCGGGGAATATCGTTGGCTTTTTCACTTCTCCTCAATACAGCATTTTGCTTTTCGCACTCTATTTGCATTACTTTTTCAATGGGACGGATTTCTTTTTGTGCCTGGCTCTAATTTAGCCTCGGCTGACCAGTCTCCTGTTTCGGACTGCTCCCAGACATCCGAGACATTATCGCTCGAGGCTCTACATTCTGGAAACTGTTCTCCTCATCCCGAGACTTTCCTTGGCAAGCTAACTAGCTTTTCATATATTCACTTTCGTCGCGAAAGCTTCTTTTCTTTTGACACTCATTAATGTTATTCACTCCTTAAGTTGGCGGCCTAGCTCTATCTTGCTGGCTTATCCGGACGCGTCTGAACGGTCTTTTGCTTTCTGACCCACCTCGGACTTCTGAGATCTAAGTGACCTAGGCTCTGTCGACGTGACGTCCTGTAACCCTTAACTGCAATGCCTTGTTGTCATGATTCATCCTTATTATCATATCCCTTTCTTTATCTGTACACGTCTATTCTGCCGATGCTCTCCTTTAATACTTTAACCTAACTTCTATGGCTTTCTGTCTACGAATTGCGCCGTCTGTAGGCAATCCTTCAATCGGAGGGCCAACTCTCATTGTCCTGCCATAATTTAGCCTCCGCTGATCAGTCAAATTCTCTGGGACTACTACTAGGCTACCGGGATGTTAGTGGTCTAGGCGCCGTAGATGCAAAGCGGTGTCTCTATCCTGGCTGCAGCTTGTTCGCCCTATGCTAACATAGTTACTTCTATCTCTGACATTTCCAATCTACTGACGCACTCCAGTTATCTTCCCAAAGGAACTATGCGACTAAATTATAATGCGCCGACTTATCCAGTCTCGTCTGATCTGTCTCCTTCCCACCGAATATTATGAGGTGAGTGGCCATTTTTCGGAAGACCTGAAGCGCTGTCCCCATTACCTGTAGAGGCAGTTTAACTTTCCCATCTCTTGCCTATAAACCTTTTCTATCTAGACACTGTCCTCCCCGTATCGCGCTTAGTCTTTATTTCTCCCGCAGCCGGAGAGCCAGCTAACAGTGCCCTGCCCTAGTCTAATCTGATCAGACTGCTGTTCCTTGACTTCTTTGAGACTACTGTGATACAAACGGTCTAGGATCTGTGAAATCAAAGCTATGCCGTCCACAACTTTGCTAGCTGCTGGACTGGTTCACCCTTCCTAATTATAGCCAATGGCTTCCCTAATTTGTCTATTTCCTGACCCACGCCATCTGTCTTCCAACCTTAACTGTACGACCTTATCTCAGTGCGTCAACTTACCCAGTTTTGTTTGATCGGTCTCCCGCTCTCCGACTAATGTGACATTACCGGCCACTGTACTGACGACTGCACGCTCCGCTTTCAATTCTTCTTCAAACGGACAACCAACTCTCAGTGCTCTGTCCTAACCTTGTCTTACTTGATCAGTATCATTTTCCTGGTCTTTTTCCAAACTACTGTGATATACCCGGTCTAAGCACTTTAGACTCAGAGCTAAACCTCCCTTATGCTGACAGCCTGCTGAACTTGTTCACTCTTTAGTACTATAGGCACACTCATCTCTAACCTGTCAAACACTTGACCCACCCTTTGTCCGCCAAAATCAGCTGTATAACACAATCTCACTGAGTTGACTAATTTAGCCTGGTCTGATCGGTTACTGCTCACCTAATTCTCTCAGACTGTGACATTATCGGCCATTGTTTGGAAGACTGAACGCTCGATACCCCTTCACACGAAAGCCTCGTTGGCTTGTCTACACCATATCGGTAAACCTTTTCCATCCCGATATTAGCGTTTCCTTGCTTCGGTTCCTGTTTTCGTCCCTCTTCAATCCGACAGCCGCATCTCACTGCACTGCCCTGGGCTGATCTCTTCTGACCAGTCTGCTTCTGTGACTTCCTCCAGACCACCGGGATGTTAACGATCTAAGCTCTGTAGATTCAACGCAATATCTTCATCACTTCGACAGCATGCTCATCTTTGTCACCCTATGTTAATATAACCGGTTCTGTCTCTGACCTCTCCAATCCTACTGCCTCCGTTTAGCTTCCCTAATTAACTGTACGACCCAATATAAATGCGCCGACTATTCTCGTCTCTTCTGATCGGTCTCCTGCTCTCCGACTTTTGTGACATTGCCGGCCGTTGTCCGGAAGACTGAACGCTCTGTCACCATTACCTTGAGAGCCACGCTAACTGTCGCATTTCTTATCTGTAAAAGTTTACTCTCGTCTCTGTCCTCTCCTTAGCGCACTCGGTCTTTATTTCTTCTTCAACCGGAGAGCGAGCTCTCAGCGAACTGCTCCATTCTTCTCGTTGACTGCTTCCTGCCTATCGTAATATAGTTTTAGGCTCTGCCTAACCAGCACACAACTTCACTCACATTGCGAGCCTGCCTGAGTTCCATACTTTATATTAATATAGCCTTTTCCATCCCAAACCTGTCCATCTCTGCTGACTCGTTATTTGTCTTTCCACCTTAACTGTACGACTTATTATCAATGTGCCGGCTAATCCAGTCCCATCTGATCGGTCCCCTGCTCTCCGGGTTAACGCAGACTGCTGTGACGTTACCGGCACTTGTTCGGAATACCGAACGTTCTGTAGCCATTACCTCGTGAGCCACATCGAAGTTCCCACATCTTAAAAGTAAACCACTTTCTATCCGGACTCTCTCCTCTCCTTAGGACGCTCCCTGCTTTTATTTCTTCTTGAAGCCGACTGCCAACTCTTAGTGCTGTGCAATAATCCAGTCTCATCTGACCGGTCCGCTTCTTTGACCTTTTCCAGACCAGCAAGTTTTAAACGGTCTAGGCCTTGTAGACTCAAACCTGTCTCCCTTAAGTTGACAGCCTGCTAGCCCTGTTCACCCTTTATTAATATATACACTTCCATCCCTAACCTGTCAACCTCTTGCCCCACTCAATTCGTCCTCCAAAATTAGCTGTATAATTCAATCTCACTGCGTCCACTAATCCAGCCTTGTCTGACCGGCTGCTGCTCACCGAATTTTCTTGGACTGTGACACTACCGGCCATGGTTCAGAAGGCTGACCGATTCATACTTCTTCCTACGAGAGCATCGTTGGTTTCTCCACACTTCAGCAGTAAACCTTTTCCGTCCTGAACTTCATCTCCTTGCTGCGCTCTTAGTTTAATTTCATCCAACGGGCAGCCAAATCTCAGTGCTCTTCTTTAACCTAGCCTCATCTAAATAGTCTGCTTCTCTGTGACCTCTTCTAGTCCATCGGGATGTTAACGGTTCAGACGCTGCAGTCTCAATGCTGTTTTTATTACCTCAAGTAGCTGCTGAATTTACTCATCCAATGTCAAAACAGCCTCTTCCCTCTCTTTCCTACTCTTTACTGCTGATCCTCTCTATTTTCTTTCCATTTTATCTGTACGACTCATTCTCAATGCACTGACTAATCAAATACCGCCAGATCGGTCTCCCTAACTTCGAGAGACTGCCGGACCTAATCACCTCTGTATAGTACAGCCGCTTTGATACTTACCCCCTCTATTTCCGCTGACACCCCACAGTTGTTCTCACCCCAATTGTACGACCTAATCTCAGTGCGCCGACTAAGCTATTCTTATCTGAGCGTTCTTCTGCCCTCCTATTACACCCAGATGTCCGTGCCATTTCCGACCATGGTCTGGCAGAGACTTCGTTCTCCTCCACTTGCGTCTAGACCCTTGTTGCTTTTATTTTTCTCTTATCCTTAGCCTTCTCTTTTAGTGGGCTTTAACTCATTGCGCCAAACCAATTTATCCTCGTGCATATGGTCTCCTGCGCTCCGACCTCGTTCCTGTTTACTGGCGGCACTCGGACCAGTGTTAAGTTCTCCTTGACTAGTACTTCCATTAGTTTGCTCACCTTACCTCTCTTTATATGCCTCTGATCTTTACCTTATGTTCGCATTTGTCTATTAGTGTGACCCTACGTAAGATAACGAGTACCAATGCACGGCAGTTTTGGCCCCCTATGACCCTTTTCTCTAGATTCTGGCGGCTTTTGGACTGTGGAATCATGAGCGCTTTAGCGTAATTACTCTCACGAATTATTCTTTGCACTGCCATCCGCATTCATCCGCTCCCCGCCGATTCTTTGAATTTCCTTTTCCTCTTGGAACGTTACTTTACTTACTGTTGGTCTCGCGTTTGGTCTCAACCTAGTTCGTCTTAGTTTCACCTAAGGTGCATCTCGCATTCGGACTGCTTTCATCATCATCGGTTTATCTGTTCCTCACCAACAACCGTATTATTCGCTCAATTCTGTAAATACGCTTTGTTGTATCAGACTCTTGACCCTGCGCGTGCAGAAACTACTTCCTACGTAGTATTTGTAGTCTGAGCCGCACTAGCGTCGTGATGAATAGAACGCGCTTGCAAATCCTGTGTACTAAGCATAATTCCATATGATTTAATGTAGCCTACACAATGTTGCGCGCCACCAGTCTTTCGATAGTGCTTCTTGATTCATTGCTGCCTGTATGTTTGGATGCCTCTTGTCCGCTGCCCGTTTTTTCCCGAGATTTCCAGTTACGTCGGCTAAAACCAGAAAGGTTAGCCACTGGGACTGGCCGACTCATTCTCAATAGCCAGCTGGCTTAGACACGATCCTTTCTCCGGGAGATAACGAACCCACTCATCGTTCCAAATGGAGCTCTTTTCGCCATTTTCAAGACGCCACTTTCACGGGGTCTAAACAAATGGGTTTAGCCCGCCTCGTATTCACTGCATTTTAATTCACTCACACGGAATATCTGCATGGATCCCTTGTTACACAACGGAAGACAAACAATGATGGCATGCTTACCTCGGTTAGATTTGCTCATTCGCACCGGCATTCAAAATATTGGTTTCCGTGCTATACATTTCCAAAAGAACACTCCGATTCTCCATTCACCTGGAGCTTTCACGATGTCATTCCACAGACAGTTTTACTCTTGTATAAATGGTTTACCGATGGCCTTTCATGGAGTTTTCACTTGAGTTTGGAGACAGCTACTCTCACTTACAATTGCTGGAATTCAGCTTCCATTTTGCGGAGTTAGAAACCCGAAGCGATCCCGCAATGGACAGCACAATGGCAGTTTCGCACGTTATGGACATGTTATGGAACAACTGCACTCACCATCCTTATGACAAGTCCAGCGTGGATAGCTGGACACGGTTTGCGAACCAGACAAGGATGTAACGGAAAAAGCCAGCCTCTTTTAACAATCTTTTACTCACCTGCACTCTTTATCATTCGACTCTACGGCCCTTTCGCATCATTGACTGGTTTCCACGACTACTGCCAATACACTACCAAGCCAATTGGTCAACCATGGAAGAATTTTGGCTGCCAACCGACTGCGAATAATAGAGTACAAATCGGTCTGTACGATGTATAGCCGGTTAACAATACGATTCAACGGAGGCTGCGGCAGTGTTTTAGGACGTGCTGTGTTTTTATCTGGCAAGCGTTCTCTCTATAAAATGCCACAAATATCCGCTTAACCACACTGCAACGTGGCGGATGTGACTCGTCACTGAATAAAGTCACAGCTGAACATTTCACACTGTCGCAGTCCTCGCTTCTACATACAACCTATGTAGCTGATTTTACTATAAAAAAGGCTTTGATGGAGCAGAAAACCTTATGGTTTCTTAATGCTCATTGCTTGCAACAAAACCTTGCTTGTGCTCCTAGGCTCATGGATTATTACATGGCGAATTTACGCCAAAATAGTATCCTGATACAACAGTTATGCCTGATTTTTTTGCTTCCCGGCGCCATCATGTTTCTTGGTCTGCCTATAACCTGACAAAATGCCCACTCTTATGGACTACATCTTTCGTTATATCTATCATTAAAAGAAATGTTTTACTATTCCAAAGAAGCTATGCCTATATGCATATTTGGTCGCGTCTTCACAGGTGTGCTATATTCTACCAAGAATATACCATTTACTTATTTATTTAATTGATGCATTGCACGTTCTACTAGTTACCGCAGATGCCGTGCGAACCGAAACATTTATGATCCAATACTCAAGAAGATTTCACAATTTCACAAAGCAACTTGGCCACGTTCATGGCCATCTGCTCTGATACAACAGTACTTTCAGAGGATACACTCACTCTCTTATGTAAACGACTGAATAATATTTTGGAAAGGAGTGGTCATCCCCAAGACACTTCAGGAGCGTCTTATTCGACAGTTCCACGCCAGGCATCCTGCAATCAAGCGGATGAAGGCGCTTGCCCGCAGTTTTGTACACTGGCCCTTCATGGGCAAACAGCTATAACAAATAGCTAAACACTGCCAAACGTGCGCACATTTTTTGAAAGCGCCACAAAATCAGAACTCTATTTACAGCCGAGCGTTACTAAGCCATGGTGCGGCATCCATATCGAAGTTGAAGGACCGAGCAACGGCAGAAGTTTGCTCATTATAGCCAACTCATCTAGCCAGTGTCCTGAAGTATTTCTTATGGATAGCACAACCATCAATTCTGCCGTAGCTAAACTGCGCTAGAACCTTAACAGATCCGGCTGTCCTAAGACAGTTGTTACTGAAAATGGCTCTCAATTTATTTTAAAAGTGTGTACGAGGTTTTGCAAACGATGCGCCGTCCAGCACGTGCGCTAGCAGCCGTTGCACCCACAGTCGAATGGCCAGGCAGAAAGGTATTTCGATAAATTCAAGCGCGCTCTCCACAAAACAACAGGGGAAAAGGTATGAAGGAGGTGGTTGCCCGGTTCGTTTTTCTCTACCGATCAACACCGAATCTAAAACTCAAGGCGGAGTTTCTCCAGCACAGGCCATGATGAACCTAAAGCTCTGCATGCCTTTTGACGCCCACCGACCGCGCTCGGTGTCCTCTGTTTGTGAATGGAACCGCAAAATGCAACACGATTTTAACCGGCGGTCTGGAGTAAACAAAATCTCGTTTACGCTTGGACAGAAGGTGCTAATAAGTGGCTATCTGAAAGGCCATGCGAAATCGACACTAGGTTCGATCAAAAGCCAGCGCGGAAACGTCATGTATGACATGATGGTGGGCGCACAGTTCTGGACACCGCATGCAAACCAGTTACGGCCTACGTTGTGCCAACCAGAGCAAGCATGGCCTACTGATCGCCCGTTTGATTTGTTGGTGGCGAGCTTCAACTTGCTCTAGGTAGCAGCGGACGACTGCATACAATAGAACAAAGAAGCCAGAACAGGGATTTCTGAACCAAGTTCTCGGGCACTTCTGCGAAGACGAGGGTCCGACAGGCAGAGAACACCGCCCCGAAGCCTGCAAGTTACTCTTAGGCTTTCGGCATATACCTCGGATGACATCTCAGGTGGGAGGTGTCGGGGAGAAAAAAGAATTGCTTGGAAAATTACTATTTTAGCGAATAATTGGTTATTAACGAGTACCGAATACAGTTCGTACATTCCGGAATGTTCTAGTTCTCCACGTGCCTAAAAGCCTCCTGGAACCTCGGCGAAATGTATGGGAAACCACTTACCTTGGTGGCTGACCTTCCAATTCTATAAATCGTGGGTCAGTAAGAGACCCCTAAATACAGCCGAAGTCCGCAATAGTTGTCCGGTGTTTGTTGGATGCAATTAATATGTTATGTTGCCAAGGTCATTGACATTCTGCTTTTTTTCTTCGGTTGGGCTAGAAGTTTCACGCAGCGATAAGTTGTTATTTTTGGAATCGCCCATAGTGAGAAGCTTACAATGCAAGTTCGATAGTAAGGAGTGAATCACAGCTTACCAGCACTTAGTGGCTTACAGTACCCATAAACAGTGCAAAGTCTGCAATTTAGAACACGATGCTCAACGAGTGGCCCATGTGTGTTTACGTTGAACCATGAATCCGAAGAGAAATCGCCCTGCGAAATTCGTGGCAAGTGAACAATCCCGACGAATGACTTGCTAACGATTATTTTGATGTCGACATTTTATGTTCCGCTCCAGATGTTAGTGCTGAGGGTGAGCATAGTTATATTTCCCGTCGTTCAACAGCCAAACTAAATGCACCTGCGCTTATGAAAATGTAGTTACTATGCGGATTGAAGGTGAAAGCGCGGAGGTGTCTATTAGAATCTAAATTGGACATGATCAATCTTCTAGGTAGGCTAGGAAGAAGGTGATGACAACGGTACTAATCTCAGTGTCTTAGTATGTTACAGCAGAAAGGAAGCGGCGCATAGCGACAATGCTTTAGAAGCATCGAATGGCTGCACACGAGACGTACGATGCAAGTCGTTGCCAAATAACTTTTAACCACCGCAGAGCACAGAGCGATATGTACAAACGTTTGCGTACTTGGATGACGGCTATGCTATGTCTTGGACATTTGTAAAACATTGTGAACGCTGTTTTGAAAACTGTAGGTTTGCCCTGAGCAACGGGACTTAATTGATGTAATACTGCGGTTGTGGTCGTGGCAACAAGGCCTTAAGCGGCTGATACGTGGTTTTGCCACTTGTCAATGTTTACAATGTGCACGAAAACTTTCTCTGCGAACTCAAACGTACCTCGGGCAGCAAATGGTTGGACCAGTCCAGTCTTAAGCGTCGGTCGGGGTCACCGAGCGACTGAAATGAACACCCAACCGTATTGGCGTGCCCTGCCATCTCCTCCATCAACGCCGCATGCCAGAATGTTCATATAAGAGACAAGACCTTAAAACACGCTACGTTACTGTACCTAGTAACTATACTGATGACGGTTCCTTTACTATTCCTATATCCGTTTCCTTCGAATATTGATGCCCAAGCTTGAAGGCTATCATCTCTGTTCACGTCTAAATGTTAAAGAAAACACAGACAGTTCGTTTTGGGTACTTATTCTTAAGCATGTGTAGATGGCTTGTAGCCTGACCTCCAAAGGAAACCGATTCAGGTTCGTTGTACTATTGTTTATGAGATTTACTATGTTTCTATCCAGCTTGTGACAGTTCATACTTAACTTTGAGCCAACGACTGGCATAGCTTGTATTCGAGCTGCCATTGGACACGGATGACGCCAATCCATGTATAAATGTATACCGACCGAATTCGGCGAGGATACTCATACAGCTGTTTCGGCCAACTTAATGCAGGGAAACGGCACGCGGGAAAACCGAAAAGCACCTTACCATGACATGAACGAGATGAGCTTTTGACGAACTAATTTGATTTCAGGTGTTGCGAAGCAAAGGCAGATTGTGTCGGTGCGAGTTCTGTGGGCTGCTGTAGCGAGCGGTGTCCCACGTGCCGGCGAATGCACTATTGCCCTTGGAAGTTAAACGCGTTGCATCCCTACCCATTCGTCTTACAAATGCTGGCTGATAAGGCGCAAATGTGGGGCGTTTAACTGCGCGCTGCCGATTCCAGTAGTTCAAAGGTTAGATGTTGACGGAGCCTGCCGGTGTGGCTGCGCCTGCTGTGAATGTTGAAAAGGTGCCTACTTGTCCGACACCCTTCACCTCGTCCATAGCCGCTCCAGTTGGTTGTCGCTAGAGGATCGTAGTACACTGTTCTCATAAGGGTACTTCGTGCAAAAGTGCTTCCATCCAGTGTGAAAAGGGCTATGACCCAGTCACCGCCTTATGTAGCCTGGTACTCAGGCATTCCTAATTAAACAAATAAATAAATATTTATGCTTGGCTATGCGCGGCATGCCCGCGAGGGCATGATCAAATAAATGCAATTATACAGACATGTCATGGCAATTGTAACAGTGGCAATCGGAGATTGTTAATACGTTCCTATTTAAAACTGTACAAATGGGATAGAAGCAAAAATGAAGAAAGCCCATTGTTCTGGGTTCAAGCACGTTCGTTTAGGTACAGTCGGTGTGACATAAAGTGCAGTTACAATTCAGGCAGGAATAGATCAAGAACTTGAACTGATCAATTAGAAAAGAGCTAATGAAGAACACGCTCAATCGTGATTACACGATATGCTGGGTTCATGTGAGTGTAGCGTAAATAACAAAGGTGAATGCGCAGAATATGACGTGGTGACGATATATGCAGATAAGAAAGTGTCAGGCGTATTCAATATGGTAGTATAAGTCATGGTCGGCTTGTCAGTGTGGACGTATTAGCTGTGACTGTATTCAGTGGCGAATCGCCTCCGCCACGTCGCAGTGTTGTTAAACGGACTTTTGTGGCATTTTATAGGGAGAACGCCTGCCAGGAGAAACCCACCACGTCCTGGAACACTGCCATCGGTGAATTCGAAAGTCAAGCTGCAATTGGCAATACTTCTTATTGACCGATTATTGGTTGTATTAGCCGCAGTCAGGCTACACCCATAATTTTCGCTGGCTGATGGGTGATGGGCGTAGGACTGTATATTCCGTGAGTCCTGTCATTTCCTGACGGATTGACCCGGTAAATAAACTATAAATCAAACATGCTGACATGTTTCGTATTTGTCGTCTGTATAACCGCGTAATGTCTTCGAGGGTTATCCAGTAATAAATAAATAAATATTTTATTCTCGACTATGCGAGGCACGCCTATTGAGGCGTGATCAGGTATGTACAGTTGTACAGACATTTTATGGAAATTGTAGTGACTGTAGAAAATTCTTCATATGTCCATGCTTGGAACTGTGCAATAGTGAACATGCGAAACACCGATTTGGTTGAAGTGGGATTGGGATCCATATGTTTGGACATAATCGCTCTGCTATATATAAATAAATAAATATTTTATTCTCGACTGTGCGAGGCACGCCCATGGAGGCATGATCAGATATGTACAACAATACAAACATCTTAATGCAACTGTATCAGTGACGTAGAAAAATGTTCATTTATCCATGGTTGGAACAGTACAATGTTGAAAATGCGAAACAATAAGTTGGCTGTCAAGAGCTACGGGAACTCAGCTAATAAGAAATTGAGAATCCTGAATGATCCGTTGAAAGGTAATGGAACAGCACGCACAAGAGAGATATGCCAATACTGTGAGTTCATGCACAAGGAAGGCAAAGGTCAACGTATCGTAGGAAGTAAAACGACAGCAGTATATGCAGATGTAGAAGTCCCAGTGTAACGATCCTATGTAGAATTGTGACACTAGTTGACCAGCCAGTGGTAAGTTATGGGCTGCGACTTTATTCGGTGGCGAGTCACATACGCCACGTTGCAGTGTTGTTAAACGGACATTTGTGGCTTTTTATAGAGAGAACGCCTGCCAGGCGAGAACCCACTACGTCCTGGAACACTGCCGCCAATCCACTGAATGGCAAATTGTAACTGGCTATGTTTCTTGTTTGACTTTTGTTTGCTCGGTTATTCGCAGTCAGGTTGCGTCCCATTTTTCTGCTGGCTGATGTTATACCTGGTTGCCTATTGCGTTCCTGGGTCCTGTCTATTGGTAGGTCGAGTACTAAACATTCTTATTGAATATGATGTGTTGATCCTTTGCAGAACCACGTGAAGTCTTCTCTGCTAATGTATATTTTTTGGGGAGCGAATAATTCGTGTCCAGCTACCCTCACTAGACATCGGTGGTTGGAGGCAAATAGTTAGAGTGGAAGTGAGGCCATGGTCCAGGTAAGTACTTGTTGGTTATTTCGTCCCATCTCAGACGGAGGCAGTTCCTCAGTTTAATCCCGAAGCTCTCCGATGTTCACGACCTCAGAGAAAAGGAGAGTAACAGCTCGACTAATAATAGATTAAGAATCCTGGGTGATCCATTGGAAGATAATTGAAGAGCAAGCTATCCAGTATGATGATTCTAATTGAGCTGCCAGTGTGAAGTTATGGGCTGTGACTTTATTCGGTGGCGAGTCACATTCGCCACGTTGCAGTGTTGTTAAACGGACATTTGTGGCTTTTTATAGGGAGAATGCTTGCCAAGCGAATACCCACCACGTCCTGAAACACTGCCGCCAATCCATTGAATGGCAAATTGTAACTGGCTATGTTTCTTATTGAACGTTTTTTGCTCCGTTATTCGCAGTCAAGTTGGGTCCCAATTTTTTGCTGACTGATACCTTATGCGAGTGGCCATTGCGTGCCTGGGTCCTCTCCCGTGCCAGATCGGTAGGTCAGGAACTAAGCAATCTTTCTGGATTTGATGTGTTGATCATCTACAGAACTACGTGAAGTCTCGAAGAATATACGTTGAAATATGTTGACGTCTTGGTGGATAGGATAGGTTCCGAAGAATGAATCACAGATCCCCCGGGGTATTTAGTGATATTGATTAGAAATTTGGGAAACCGCGGCCATTTGAGCGGTCAAAGCGGATTGAGGAGCTTAGAATGACCGACTGTTCAAGCTTTGTATTGGCAGGAGAATGGGCCTTCCGTAGTCGAAAGTCCTTTAGTCAAGAGATATGTGCAATAGGTATGGTTAGGTAAATTGAACTCAGTGGTTCATGCCGCGGAAGAACTGTATCAGTGCAAGATACTGAATGATTTAACCGGCTAGTAAGTTGTAAAAAGGTTGATATGTTATTAAACCAATTATTAAAGGAAAGAGAATGGCTAAACGCAATCGTTCATTCCCGAAATATCTTCAAGTTGTCCTGAAGAGTGAACCAGAAACCCTCCCAGCGTAAGTTCTGTTGACTGGAGACACTGGCATTCACGACCATATGGACTGAGAAAGTAGTGTGGGCTGCTCCAGATGTGGTAAGTGAAAAGAATTTCAGTAATGAAAAGGGCCGGGCCCATTTGTTTTTGCCAAAGTGAAAGTACTGTGTGTGAACGTGTTGTGATGGGATGTTTCCGAATTAGGTGCATAGCACAGGCGGGAAAATCTGCCCTCCGGTTAGCTCAAACGTCCGAGTTGACAGCAAATAACAGCAAGTGAATTCCGAGTAAGATATGTGAAGAATAGGCGAGCTGAACCCAGTTGTTCGGGCTCAATATAGTGGCATCCATCCAAGGTAACAGATAATTGTTTTGTCCAATTGGTACGTAAAAAGGCAGCGTAATAGTTATCCATCCCTTTCCAGCTAAGGGAATGTTGTCCTTCGTTGAAGTGTTGAGGTCAAGGCAATGGACGTATCCTCGGTTGCTGGCCACCGGTTCTGTTTACGTCTCGGAGAAAAAGATAACCAACAAAGGCAGACACGCAAACGGACCACAACGATGCATTCGGAACACAGAGAAAATGACAAATCGCAAAAGTGCTTCCGCTAATGAACCTCACATTAATGTATCATTGTAAACTATATATCTCATGTACTTGTGTTCCATACAAATTTAGGTTAGCCGTACCGTGAACAGTGACGTCTCAGAGAACCAAGCGATATCAGAAAGCCAGAGGCCGATCCGATGGGTTTGGATTAGTTGGTGGATTTCGACTAAATCGTTTAATTAAGTAGGGAGGACGAATGGTGAGGATCAAGGTTAAATAAACAAATAAATAAATAAATAGTTTATACTCGTCATTGCGAGGCACACCATCAAGGGCATGATCATAGTAATACAGACATTTACGATCGGAAATTGCACAAATTAGTGCATTTTGACAAATGGCATAGGAATTTATGTGTGTGTTGGCATGTAAAAGTATATTCGACTGTGTATTTGGAGGGGGCCATGTAGTGTGAGCAGGTAAATGTGACCGTGTGTGTGTTTTTGTTAGTTGTGTTCGCCATCAAAGGGGGAGTCAATGGAATGCTTTGAAGCAGATGTCGTTCGTGATGTGTGAATGATCCTCCGGAAAAGGGAAGTGGCAGTGACTTTATTTAGTGGCGAGTCACATCCGCCACGTCACAGTGTTGTTAAATGGATATCTGTGGTTTTTATAGGGAGAACGCTTGCCAGGCGAAATTCCACCACGGGAAAATCCCGATCCACCCAGCTGGCACCACGAGGAGGTTGTTCGGCTAGCCAGCTGTGACGAGAAAGCATGAGCATGTTCAGCAAAGTTCTCGGGAGAAGCAAGGCTTTGGGTATGCAGCACCTACATCATATATGTCTCAGTAGTATGGATGCAGTCAGAAAGCACAAATACGGTCAGAAAATAATAGATTAAGGCAAAGCAGAGAGATGGCCATCCAGTTGAAAAGCAGTCAGAGACCGAGATATGGAAAATAAAGATTAGGGTTGAAAAAGGCTGTTAATTAAATAGTCGAAAAGTCAACGAGGCATTCGAGAAGTAAGCAGTTCATTAATAAATAGTAACTAAATAAATAAATAGTTTATTCTCAAATTTATAGCGACAAACCAATCCAGACATTATCAAGGTTTACAGGCAGCTGTGTATCACAACGATACGTTGGGTTCAACCGTGCGTATTGCAAGCGGTTAAGGCACTGTAAGTGCAGTGAAACGTTACATGTAGACGGAGAGTATCCTATGTTTGAAAATGCCGGGTAAACGTTCAAATATGATTCTAGTCGACTTGCCAGTATGTAGTTGTGGGCAGTGACTTTATTCGGTGGCGAGTCACATCCGCCATGCCGCAGTGTTGTTAAACAGACTTTTGTGGCTATTTATAGGGAGAACGCTTGCCAGGCAAAAACCCACCACGGCCTGCAACACTACCGTAAAGCATTTTGTACCCTGATGTAGAACTGGCAAAGCCGCTTGACGACTGATTTCATATTCGGTTATTCGCAGTCAAAACGATTACAATTTCCTCCGTTGGCTGGACAGTGTTGGACCAAGACCGTCATAATTGTTGCAGACCGTTGAGGATGAGAATATCGCGAATAGTTGTCTTTTTTTGCCCAGGTGAGAAAGGTTCAAAATTTTTGCTGTATACATTTTTCAAATGTATAATTTTCGGGAGGGTGAAGACGTGTCCAACTCTTTCTACTGGACAACGGTTGTGGTGATGATTGCTGTGGAGTCCCTTTGGTATACAGCCATGCTCCCTGTAGGTCCTTGTCGATTATTACGTCCGTTAGGCAAAATCTGTTCCTCAGTCCAAGCCCAGAACTCCAAGAAGTTCCGGACCTCGGAGAACAAGGAAAGTGAGGGACAACCGATTGGAGACCGCAAGAACAGGCGTGGAGTTAAACATTGTTAACGTCTTATGCTACAACCTTTAATTGCTACAAAATCATGTACGCTGTGCCAAAATGATTATATTGAAATTGCATTTGAATGTCCTATAGAATGAAAAGCTGTATAGGTGGACTGCTAACGTCTGCGTAGAGACAAGAGCGTTGTACCAGTAAGTAATCCAAGAACTTTCAGTTTAGTATGAGGTAAAAATTACGGGGGGAAAGAGGAAAGAAAGTTAAAGGGATGGTCGTGGTTGCATGGTGCATGAACAGCAAGTAGCTAGCCTAATACGATAGGGAGAGCAAAATGAGAGTTAAAGATAAATAGTTTGCCGCGAGAGAGATCTAAAGGTCAATTAGTGGCAAGGCAGCGGAAAGATTGGATGCAGACATTCCAAGAGAATGTATGATGATAAGAAAAGGAGGGTATCCTGATAAGCACAAGGTCTGCGCGGAAGGGGCATGGAGCCTACGACGAATCGCTGCTAAGTGGCAATGAAGACAAGGAGAGCGACATATAGTCTGAGTCACACCAGCGTCGTGATGTAAAGAACGCGCTTGCAAATCATGTATACTAAACAAAATTACATAAGTTTTAACGTATCATAGGCACCGTTTCGCGCCACCAGTCTGTGTTTGTGCTTCTTGATCCATTGCTGTTTGGCTGCCTCTTGTCCGTTGCCCGTTTTCTCCCGAGATTTCCAGTTACATCCGCCAAAACAAGGTTTATCCGCTGGGACTGATCGAAGCACTTTCAGTAGCCAGATGGTTTAAACGCCTGATCTTTTCTCCGGGAGATGAAAAACCCACACATCGTTCCAAATGGAGCTCTTTCCGCCATTCTGGAGAAGCTACCACCACGGGGTTCTAAACAAATGGGTTTAGCTCGCCTCGTACTCACAGTAGAACAATTTACTCACCTGGAATAATATATTTACATGGATCCACTATTCCACAACCGAAGACAGACAATTCTGGCGTGATTACCTTCACTGCCTCAAACATTCCGATTCTCTTCTGATGTCATTGCACGGACAGCATTGCGCGCGTATAAGCGGCTTTTTCGATGATCTTTCATGGAGTATTCACTTGGCCATGGAGACAATTACACTTACCTTTGAAGGAATTACTAGTCCACTTTGCGGAGAATAGCATTTTTTCCTGTTATGGACATATTCAGACACAAGAAACAACTGCACTCACTGTCCCTATGACACGTCCAGCATGGATGGCTGGACACGGGTTGCGAGCCGGACAATATAATAAAAAAGCCGGCCTCTATTAACAATGTGTTTACTCACCTGCAGCATTATCATTCGACTCTGCGACTCTTTTACATCATTGACTGGCTTCAACGACTACTGCCGGAACATTACTAAGCCATTCGGCCAACCAACGAAGAATTTTGGCTGTCAACCGACTGCGAATAATAGAGTGCAAAATCGGTCTATACGATGCAAAGCCGACTAGCACTACAGTTCAACGGAAGCTACGACAGTGTTCCAGGACGTGGTGGGTTTTCGCCTGGCAAGCGTTCTCCCTATAAAAAGCCACAAATGTCCGCTTAACAACACTGCAACTTGGCGGATGTGACTCGCCACAAAATAAAGTCACAGCTATACATTTCACACTGACGCAGTCCTCAGATTTCTACATCCAACCTGTGCAACTGATTTTGCTATGAAGAATGCTTTCATGGGGTACAGATCATCCCCAATTCGTAATGGTCATTGATTACACTAAACCTTGTTTGGGCTCCTGTGCTCATGGATCACTACATGGCAAATTTACCCCCCACTTGTACCTTGACGCAACAGTTTTTTGCGCGCCACAGCGCCCTCATGATCCTTGATTTGACTATTACCCGACAATATGCTCGCTCATATGGACTACAGCTTTTCGTTTATTCTTTTCATTAAAACGAAATGTTTTAATATTCCAAAGAAGCTATGCTTGTATGCATATTTGATCATGCCTTTAGAGGTGTGTATCCTTTTACAGAGAATATACCATTTATTTATTTATTTATTTAAAAGATGGCAAATCAGTGGCGAGCAAAGGCATCCGGATTAAGCCTTCTAATTATCAGTGGATACCTAAAGTGACAGGATAAGTCAGCAAAGCCAGCGAAAGTGTGTGATTCAAACAATCCAAGAGTAAGAGTTTGACAGATAAGGAGTGGCTCCTAACGCAAAGATGTATGCTCCCTACGATGATTCGCTGCAGATGAAAAGTGTTGACGTAGGTAATACGAAGCACTAACAATGATGATAAGGGAGAGAGTGTATCGGCGGCTAGCAATGGTATTTGGGTGAAGCCTTCTAGTTGCTATTGGATTTCTACAGTGTCCCAGAATAAGTCAAAAACAGCAAATGTAAGTGACGCAGACGGTTCCAGAGAGTAAATGTCGGAGGGACAAAAGTGTGGCCCTTAGCAAGCTCCGGATATGCGCAGAGATGCATGGAGCCTACGAACAATATTTGCTGCAAAGCAGAGGTTCTGAGGTTAAGACGATCGATAATGGCGCTATGAAAATTTTTCGGTGGCCAAATGTAACCATGAAGTAAGCAGTATGTCCACCAGTGGATGCCTAAAGTGTCACAGAATATAGCAACCAGCCAATAAAAGTAAGTGATACAGCCCTTCTAAATGATTATAGGATGAAGAATCAAGGAGTCTCCTAGTAGCTCCGGATATGTGTAAAGATGTATAGAGCCTACAACGAATTGCTGCAGAACACGTGATGAAGATAAGAAGAAGGAAAGATGACGGTGCTAAGAGAGCAAACCAGTGGACAGCAATTGAATTCGCATTAAGCCTTCTAGTTAGGGGTGGTAATTACAGTGACAGCACCAGTCAAAAAACCAGCGAAGTTATGTGATGAAAACAATCCAAGAGAGTAAGAGTTGAAGAGATAAGGATTGGCTCCAAGCACAAAGATTCATGGTACCTACAACGACTCGCTGCAGCTGAAAAGGGGTGACGGAGGTAAGGCGAAGAGCAGATAATGTTGCTAGGTTAGAGAGTATCGGTGGCGAGCATTGGCATTTGGGTGAAGACTTCTAGTTGTTAGTGGGTACCTACAGTGTCCCAGAATATGTCAACGCACAGCAAATGCATGTGGCGCAGACCGCCCCAGAGAGTAAAGGTTGGAGGGATAAAAGAGTGGCTCTTAGCAAGCTCCTGATTTGCTCAGAAATGCCTGGAGCCTATGTGGAGTGGCTGCTGCTAAACATAGGCTCCAAGGGTAAGACGAAGGACTGATAATGGCACTTTGGGAGTAGGCATATCGGTGACTAGCAATGTTGTTTGGAAGAAGCCTTTTACTTACTAGTGTATACCTACAGTGTTCCAGAATAAGTAAACAAACAGCAAATGTACAATAGGCAGTCTCTCCAATGGAATAAAGGTTGGAGGGATAAAAGGGTGGCTCCAAGCAAGGTCTGAATACACGCAGAGATGTTTGGAGCCTAAGAAGAATTGATGCTGCTAAACAGAAGATAAAGAACGGATAATGGCGCTAGGAGCTAGAGTATCAATGACCAGGACTTGCATTGGATGGAGCCTTCTGACTGCTATTGGGTACTTACAGCGACAGAAGAAGTCAACACTAGTTCGAAGGTATGTGATGCAAACAATCCGAGAATAAACGTTGGAGGGATAAGGAGTGGCTCCTAGCGCAAAGATGCATGCTACCTACAATGACTCGCTGCAGCTAAAAAGATGTGCCAAAGTTAAGACGAAGAACAGATAATGTCGCTAGAGGAGAGAGAGTATCGGTGGCTAGCAATGGAATTCGTATTAAGCCATCTAATTACAAGTGGATACCTACAGTGACGGAATAAGTCAACAAACGGGCGAATGTATGTGGTGCAAACAATCTAAGCGAGTACGAGCTGGAGAGATAAGGAGTTGCTCCTAGCGCAAACATATATGCTATCTACCGTGACTAGCTGCAGCTGAAAAGTGTTGACGTAGGTAATACGAAGAACAGATAATGGCACTAAGGGAGAAAGAGTATCGACTGCTAGCAGTGGCAATTGTGTGAAACCTTCTAGTTGCTAGTGGATACCTACAATATCCCAGAGTAAGTCAACAAACAGCAAACGTTTACGACACCGACAGTCCCAGAGAGTCAAGGAGAGTTAATTTGTGGAGCCTGTGTCCGATATGTTGGGTATCGGGTAAAGAGGCACTCTGGGCCATGTTCCCAAAGTTCAACTTCCGGTATATTGCTGGCAAAGATTTCGCATATGGGCAGGGTAGCAAGGTGTCTATGTAGGGATGCTCGGAACTGTGCAGTATTCTCGGATGCCCTTACTTGTAATGGTAGCCTGTTCCAGACGCGAGCGAATCTGTAGAGAAAGAGTGTTGTTACGCAAGTTAGTGCGGGGTGTGGGCAGGGTAATGGTTAAGGGTCTATGGCGGAGTGGATAACGAGAGTCACCGTTTTGTTGAATAAGTCCTTCGAGCTTCGTATTTGGGTTGTTTATCGTCTGGAATAAAAAGGTGAGGTTGAGTCTCATCCTTCGTAATCATAGAGGTACAAGACCAAGAAGTTTACAGCGCTCACGGTAGTTGAGAGTAGAGGGGCAAAGCAGGCGCATGGTGAATAAACGTTGTACTTTCTCAAATGCTACGCGGTTGCTCTTTCTGGAGTTGGTAAATATTATTAAGCAGTATTCCAAAAGAGGTCTAGCGAATACCTTGTATAGAGTGAGTCTGGATTCGGTTAGGAGCATTCCCTTGCAGATATGACCAGTGATGGATCCGGCTTCCCTGCACTATAGCTAACCTGTTCCGATAACTTTAGTGAGCTTGGGTAGTGTACGCCGAGATCCCTTACGGTTTGACAGTTGGCTAGTTAGACGCCATACAGGGTTAGCGCACTAGGCGGCACAGTGCATCTATACGACAGGGCGCTGCACTTTGCAGGATAGAAGTCTAGCTTCCACGTGTTACAACAAAAGTCTAACGCTTTAAGGTCATTTAATAAAATAAATATATAAATAGTTTATTCTCGTCGTTGCGAGGCACACCATCAAGAACGTGATCATGGCAGTACAGGCATGTATGATCGGCCATTGCACAACTTAGTACATTT
Organism: Dicrocoelium dendriticum; assembly: GCA_944474145.2. Lineage (NCBI taxonomy): Eukaryota > Metazoa > Platyhelminthes > Trematoda > Plagiorchiida > Dicrocoeliidae > Dicrocoelium > Dicrocoelium dendriticum. The sequence goes on from OX104070.1 coordinate 2,587,520, forward strand.
TGACCGATAGCATAGGAATTCTTTGTGTTGATTTGTAAAACTATATTTAACTGTGGAGTTGGAAGGGGCCATGTTGTGTGAGTAGGTAAATGGGACTGTGTGCACCTTTGTTCGTTGTGTTTGGTATCAAAGGAAGGAATCAATGGAACGCTTTGAATCAGATGACGTTCATGATGTGTGAATGATCCTCCGGAAAAAGGAAGAGGCAGTGACTTTATTCAGGGACGCGCCACATCCGCCACGTCACAGTGTTGTTAAACGGATATCTGTAGATTATTATAGGGAGAACGCTTGCCAGACGAAATCCTGCCACATCCAGGAACAATGCCGCCGAACCATTTGCTAGAACGGGATTTATCCGAACTACCCAGCTGGCACCACGAAGAGGTTATTTCGCTAGCCGATCGGGTCAAAGGAGAATACGACTTTGACATCGTTGGCGAACAGGTACTCTTTCCCATATTCGAAGACTTGAAATACAGCGTTGGTGTAAAGTAGGAAGGGTATAGTGCCAAGTACACTTCCCTGGAACACACCACTTGCAACTGGTTTCGGTGAGGATTCGAAGTCTCCTAGGCTCACCGACTGTGTTCGACAGGAGAGATAGGAAGAGAACCAAGAATGCAACTGATCCGATATACCGTAAGAAGCCAATTTAGTTAGCAGTCCACTCTGAGGGACTCGGTCAAACGCTTTTTACATATCCAAGTAGATAATCATCAGAGCGATAAAGCGTGGCGGTAAGATCGTTCAGAAACTCCAACTGGCATGTTTGAGAGGATTTAGACGGGAGGAATCCATGTTGGGATTTGTGTATGAGATTACGATGAGTCAAGAAACGTAGGAGCTCTTCCTTGACGATCCTTTCCATCACCCGTGAAGCGAATGGGGTGTGCATAATGGGTCGGTAGTTTTCAATGTTTTGACGGTTTCCCCTTTTGCGTCTTGGCATGACTACTGCATGTTTTCAAGCAGCGGAAATGTTTCCCTGTTTTATGAAAAGGGTAAAGATGTTCAGAAGTGGTACGGCGATATCCAGCCACCTAGAATTAGCAGTTCCGATGGGAGGCCATCAGGTCCGGTATGGAAGGATAATTTGAGGGCTTGACTTTCCCGAGTAATGGTAGGCAGGTCAACTGGTACTGCGCGTAAAGTATCATTGGTGCAACTAAGAATATTAAAAGGCAGGGCCAGGTTAGCAGAGGTGAAATAATCGCAGAAGTAGCAGTTCATGACTTCACATATTTCAGCTTGGTTACTGGTAACTGTGTTGCCAGGACAACTATCTATTCTGAAAGGTAGTTGACTTATCTGGATTGTCGGCTGACAACGACGAACACGAATAATAGATTTAATCAAATTCGAGGCTGGGTTGCTTCTATGCCTCCTCAGAGAATTGAGGGCTTTGATACGGTTGATAGAGTTTAGGGCAGTGGGTTTTTCGGCCATATATGCGGCAATTAGTGAATTTTTCTACTCCATCAGAACTTCATTGATGCGAATGAAAAGGAAGAATTCTTGGGTCCTGCTGTGCTTTGAACCTAGCCTTTTTAGCTTAACGAGTAGTTTGTGAGGGGAGATACATCATGCAGTGGCGGCATTGCTTTTTGTTTCGCTATAGGTGCAAGTATATCCATGCAGTAAGTGAGATTTCTATATAGTACAGAAGAGGCAGCGTCCGCATCTGTAGCCAGAAAGAATACATCGCAGCTGATGGATCTCAGAAGTAGAGCAACGTTTGTCCAGTTGATTCGTTTGAAGGGCCGAACAAAATATGCTGGTCTAGCCACTGGGGACGAATGGTGGGTAGTTGGAAAGAGAGCTTTACTATTTTGTGATCCCATTTCAGGGAGATTGTCAAGCACGCTAGCAGGCGCTTGCGCAACTCCGTTTGTAAAAAGTAAATCTAAGGTGTTATCGTGCATAGTGGGTGCATGCACGTGTTGAGTCCACCCAAATGCATAGGTGGTGTCCACAAAGGCACGTGATTTGAGTGGCAGAGGTTGCGTTCGCCAGGCCACTTGCGGCATGTGGAAGTCACCACCGATTATCTTATTAGAACAGCTGAACCAGGAAAGATAACGCCACATAATTCTGGATGAATTGGAGAGCAGGGGGCCGGTCAAGGGAGACTGGAGTGGTCAGCTCGTTGGGATTTGGACTTATAATTAAAGTAAGGAAAGGGCTACAACAATAAAGCGTGAACAAATCTAGCAGGCCCTAGAGGTAGGGAAAACGTATAACTGAGTCAGCAAAGCCTGTATTGCTTATGTCGCAGTTACAAAAGAGTAGTTAGAGGGAAAATGACAGGGCAAGTGGGGCTAGATCATGGTAAGGCATTAAAGCTGGTCATCCGGTTCGAAAGAAGGAAAGAAAACAGAAAGTGCGAGAAGAAGGGGTTAGGGTTTGGGTGGGAAGGCTTTATTGATAAAATGTGGAAAAGCCCATGGGCCTGTCCACGTAATGTAAACAGAAACATCAGGTCAGCCGAACAAAGAGAAGTGATTTCTCAGAAGTGCAAATGTATTCATTGAGTAGGAGGCCGACTTAGCGGGACCGGATTAATCGGCTCTTTAGGACTAGGGCGTACAACGTAGGTAAGAATAAGGCTATAACAATAACGAGGGAACAAGTCTAGCAGTCCCTCAGAGTAGGAGTAAAATAGTTAAGTCTGCGGAGCCCATACCTTTTAAGTCTCCGTAGAATGGGAGCAGTCAGAGGGAAACAGACTAGCCCGATGAGACAAGATCACGGCGGCGCAGTAAAGCTGGCAGTCCGATTAAAAAAGTAATGAAAACAAAAAGCGAGATAAAAAAGGTTGTGGTCGGGGTGAGTATGGTTCCTTGATAAAGGGTGGAGGAACCCAAGAGACAGATGTGGAAGAGCGGTCACAGAGCAACAGACTGGGCAGTGAAACAAGATCACGGCAGGGCATTAATGCTGGCCGTTCGTTTGTAAACGAGATGAAAACGCAGTGCGCGATAAGCAAGAAAAGGTGAGATTCGAGATAAGAATAGTTTATGGGGAAAATTAGGAAAAGCCCACGAGGCTTTTTAAGTGATGCAAACAGAATCATTAGGTCGGACGAACCAAGAGAGGTAATGTGAAGAAAGCTATAACAGTAAACGTGAACAAGTCAATCAGGTTCTAAAAGTATGGGGAACATAGTGTTATGCCTGTAGAGGGAAATCGCTTAATTCTAGGTTGCATGGAAGCAGTCAGAGGGAAATGGACTGGTCAAGTAGGACTAGACTCAGCGCAGGGTAGTGAGAACTGGTCCACCGATGGAAGAAAGATCGAGAACATAGATCGTGATAAGAAAAGTTTGGGAACGGGGTAAGAAAAGTTTACTGATAAAGATAAGACGAGCGCACGACACTTTCCAGGTTATGTAAACAAACGTTGAGTCAGCCGAACCAAGGTGTGTAACGTCGAATAACTCTGAGTAAAATAAACAAATAAATAAATGATTTATTCTCGACTATGCAAGGCACGTCCATTGAGACGTGATCGGGTATGTCAAACTGTACAAGCATTTTATGGCAACTGTAACAGTGACAGTAGAAAATTGTTCACATGTCCAAGATTGGAACTGTGCAATGGTGAAAATGCGAAACAATAATTTGGCTGTGGCGGGATCGGGACCCGTTTGTTAAGACATAATCCGTCTACCATATATTGCAGTCATACCTCAGCTAATAATAGCTTAAGAATTCTGAATGATCCATTGAAAGCTAATTGAAGAGTACGCTAGAGACAGATAGGATAATACCGTGAGTTCGTGCGCAAGTGCAGCAAAGGTCAATGGTGATATGGCAGAAAATAAAAAGACGACAGCGTATGCGTGAATTCCTAGAAAGGGAAAGACGACCATTTATGGAGCTGTAGAAGTTCCAGTGTAACGAACCTATCTAGAATGATGAGGCTAGTTGACCTGCCAGTATGACGTTCTGGACAGTGAAGTTATTCGATGGCGAGTCACATTTGCCACGTTGCGGCGCTGTTAAACGGACATTTGTGGCACTTTTTGGGAGAACGCTAGTCACGCGAAAACCCACCACGTCCTGAAACACTGCCGCCAATCCATGTAATGGCAATTGTAGCTGGCTGTTTCCTGTTGAAAGTTTGTTTACTCTGTTATTCGCAGTCAAGTTGCGTCCTATTTTTCTGCCGGCTGATGCGTCAGCCGGGTGTCTATTGCGTTCCTGGGTCCTGTCCTGTGCACGATTGATAGGTTGGAAACGAAACATTCTTTCTGGATATGCTATATTGATAGTCTGCAGAACCAGGTGAAGTCTGTGAGGGATATACATTGAAATATGTTGAAGTCCTGATGGAAAGTATGAGGTTCCGAAGAAAGAATCGCAGGTCCACCGGGGTTTGTAGTAAAATTGTTTATAAATATAAGAAAGCACGGCCAATTGAGCGGTCATAGCGGATTGAAGAGCTCAGAATGTCCAGGCAAGAGGAATGTGGAAGAGATAGTGTTAGGCAACTTGAACCTAATAGTTAAAGCCTCGGATAACAAGTAGCCGATCTGGCGAGACTTGATTAGTCAGCGCGTAGGAATAGCACGTATAGTAAAGGCAGGAAGAAGGGCTGTAACAATAGAGGGTGAACGAGTCTATCAGCCTCTCTGGGTAGGGAAACGAGGCCGGAATGCTTCCGTTCTGCCTGTTAGAATGGTTTGGGCAGGCTCCGTTGAGTAAAGGGTGCTCCCATCGCTTGCCTCCCGTCTTATTCCTTCTGGTCTGCCTCGGTTGTAGGGTGTATGGGTGGAACTGTGGGCCAAGCCGCGCAACCTATTCATGGTCCCTCTGTAGACGCAGGCCTCCTGTGGCTGTCTACGTGGAGGTCGCAGTGACAGGCAAGTCCAGTCACGGAGGCCGATAATCCATTATTGTGTGAACTGCCAAACGGCTCTCATCGACCTTTAACTAATATTTCACGCACCTTGACAACAGCAGAACGTGGTTGTTCTCAGTTTGTTCGCGCGGCAGCCGCGGTTGTTTTCGGTAATATTCGACTTCATCATTATCTAATCCGTCAACTTTACGTTAGGTATACAGAATACAAACCACTTGCCTCCCTTTCTGGCCATGAAAATATGATACAGTTTCTTTCCTCAACCCGGAAGGTCCTTGGTCCTTGATTCCCTCCGCATATACATACCAACTTTCAACAACATACTATTGCCGATGCCTTCAGTTGGTTTACATTACCAGAAGTACCTTCGGAAGGAGTAGACCCCACAGTAACTCGTGAATTTGCTCCAGCACCCTAACAACTTTTCTGTCATCTCATTAGCTTAGCCGAGAAACCATTACCGACACTATTTTAGCGATGGAAAACCACTTCCTTCAAGTCGGTTGGGCAGAGAACCTGACTAAGTAACTTATGCTTTTCAAAGCAGATTGACCGGACTCAGTCTCCCCAACGGATGTGTACTGTGGGGAGCTAGGTTTGTGGTTCTCAAGAAGTTGCGAGCATTTATCCCGGATGAACTGAAGGCTGCACACCCTGAAGTCGATAAAATGTAGTCGCTAGCCCGCTTTTATTTATTATGATTTGAGTTAGACAGGGACACTGCGTCGAAAGTTGGGGTTGCGTGTTTTGTCAGCAGAATCGGTGCACTGTGTCCCATGTCTCCATGCAACCATGGAAATTTCCAGAAGCGCCATGGAAAAGTGTTCATTTAAACTTTTTCATCTCATTCGAAGACAGACTGAGGTTGTTGGTCATTGCTGCCCATTTGGCTTCAACAGCGACTGACATATTCTTTTCTAAAGCTAATATCTCTACCTAGCAACAGCTTGTCACCGTAGCTTCCACTTAACTTTGCGGATATCCGTAGCTAGCTCCCTTCTTGCAACGTTCATTCTCTTGGATTGCTTGCGTCACAGCTCTGCTGGTCTGTTGACCTATCACCTGAACTGTCACTTACCTTCATTGGCCCGTTGATACACTCAGCGACCCTATAGGCATACGCTAGTGACCAAGCGTCTGAATGGAATGGCTACATCCAGTCACTTAGTCTCTTCTATCGCCACCTGTCGGACGTCGTATATTCGGAATTTCTGTTCAGAAATAGATAGTGGCCATTGGCTCCATGCATATGCGATAATTTAATGCTTGTTAGGAGCCACTCCGTATCTCAATATCCTTTATTCCTATAGAATTTCTGCATCCAATCCTTCCTCTGCCCTGCCACCAATTAATCTTTAGGACTCTCGCGGCAACCTATTTATTTTCGTCTATTATGCGCTCCCTCTCGGATTACGCCAACTACTTGCTGTTCATAAACCTGCCAATCACTACCATTATTCTAACTCTCTTTGCTCTATCCCTACGCAATTATTGGCTCCTACTAAACGGATACTTCGTACTTTACTTACTTGTACAACGATCTTGTCTCTAGGCAGGCGTTAGCAATCCACCTATACGGCTAATGATTCTGTAGGATATTCAAAAGACATTTTCAGCATAATTATTGTTGCACAGTGTACATGCTTTTGTCTCAAGCACAAGTGTTGTAACTTAAGATATTAACAATGTTCAACTCCATGCCTGTTCTTGTTGTCTTCTCTCGGCTGTCCCACACTTTCCCTTTTCTCTGAGGTCCGGGAATTCTTGGAGATCTGGGATTGGACTGAGGAACAGTTTTGGCCCAAGACGGACGCAACAACCCACATGGACTTACCTGGAGCATGGTAGAACTCCGAAAGGACCGAACTGCAATCACCATAACCATTGTCCATTATGGAGAAATGGACATATCCTAATACTCCCCAAAATTATACATCTGTAAAAACCTGGACAGCGGAGAAGTTGAACTTTTGCTCACCTGGACATACAATAAGATAAATAATCACGAGGAACCTCTCCTCCACCGATCTCAAAAATAATGGCGACCCCGATCAAATTACCTGTCCAAATATCAGAGGAAATTGGAAGCCATTACTCTGCGAAAATCCGAAGGTAAAACCAGTCGTCAAGCGGCTTTGCCAGTTCAACATTAATGTTCAAAATACTTTAAGGCAGTGTTGCAGGACGTGGTGGGTTTTCGCCTGGCAAGCGATCTCCATCTATAAAGCCACATATGTCTGTTTACCAACACTGCGACGTGGCGGATGTGACTCGCCACTGAATAAAGTCACAGCCCATAACTACAAACTGGCAAGTCGACTAGACTCACATATCAACTCTTCCCGACTCTGTTTCAACTACACACGCTTGAACCCAATGTATCGTCGTGATACACATTGGTTTTTAAACCTTGATCATGCCTGCGTTGGTGTGTCTCTATGAAAATGAGAATAAATTATTTATTTATTTATTTATTTATTTCAAATGGATTTCTGCCCGCTTTCTGATTGCAGAACTTGCCACTAACCCAGTAGTTAAACCGCGTCAGACGTTTGTAACTTACGGTCATCTTGAAACCTAGTGGCAAATAATGTACAGCATTCATTAGAACCGATGTTTCTACATTCCTTACCACAAACGGCATTAGACGCATAACTGCTGTGCCATACCATCCATCGTCAAAACTTTTGGCTGAGAGCGCGACGATGACAGCGAAGAATAGGTTACCAAAACAACCAACAGCCCCGCTGCGTTTGCCTTTAAACCGTGCCTCACGGCTTATCGAAACAAGGCAAACGTACCCACAGTAGATACCCTGCCGAACTAATTTTCAGCCGTCGGTTGCGTACATGATGAGAGTTACCGCAGGTTACCCTTGATTCGGAGGTTTGCGAAAAACAAGAACTGCGATGGAGCGCTCTGACACCGACGGCAGTGACAGGCTCGTACAAGAAACTTTTTTTACCTATGCCAGTTTATTTACAGATTCCGAACGGCGACCGGTCATTGTTAGAATAACCAACGGGCAAATCTTTTAAGCGGAAATTGGGGATGGTAGGATGGTCAGACGCTACCTCTGGCAACTGGTAATCTTTCCTAGCGCCACTATCTGGCCATCTCTCGGCACCTCTGCTTAGTAAGCAGAGTGGCCGTAGGCCCGATGCATCTGCGCTTATCCTGAGCTGTTAGGAGCCACTCCGTATCTCAATAAGCTTTATTCCTTTAGGATATCTGCATCCAACCTTTCCGCTGCCTTACCGCCCGTTGCAATTTAGATCTCTCTCGCGGAAACATGTTTATCTCATTAGCACCCTAGTATAACTTGATTATCTGTGCATCGCTGTGTCTTAGCCTCTACGCTCTGAACTATCTAACAGCCGTATTTTATGCATACCCATCATCCGTTCGCTGTCCTTCCTTTATGAAACCTTTCTTAGCTCGCTTCTGTGGAGCAAACAACTCAAGTAGTCAGCGCACAGCGCTCCCTTCTAGATGTTAATTTATCTACAATGAACCATGAACAATGAATTTATACGGGTTAAGAAGCGTTGCTTTACAAGCCTTGTTGTATAGTTGGTGGGGATATCAACATAACAATTATGATGAAAAGGATAGTAAAAGAGTTAATACTTTAAATACGAAAATAAGGACTTATCGGTTGCTTCGCTGCAGTCCTGCGATCCACTTAGATTCACAACACCCACAGTTAACAACAAATAATTCCAGGGTAAACTACAGGTGTAGGATGGAGACATAGTGTTAAGTAACAAAGTGCTAGTGGATGAGTGCCTCGTCCAACCGTCTTTTAAATACTGTTAGTGTCGGTGCAGAGACGACCGATTCTGGGAGAGCATTCCACGGGTGACAGACACGGATGGAAAAGAAATTGCTGCGGCACTCCAGACGACTGTATTGTTCTGTGAGTTTTAATGAGTGGCCCCTCAGGTTTGTATTGTTGCTGTTGCAGTAAAGAGCGGCACACATGATGTGGGTCTCGCAGAATCAAGTACGTCATAATCAGGTCGCCTCGTAGCCTGCGATAGCTGCCACTGAACAATCCTAGTCGTCGCGGCCTCATCTTGTAGGACCGATTTCGCATTCCAATTACGTCCTTAGATGCCCGGCGTTGTGGCTGCTCCAGTGCATTAAGGTCGTGTTCCAGCCATGGATGCCAGGCTTGAATTGCATACTCGACATGGGGGCGAACATACGCACTGAGAATTTGTCGAAATATGGAGCTGTTTATTTGTCCAATCGCCCGCCTCAACAGCCCAACGTGTTGGTTCCCGGTCTTTGAGGCCTTTTCGGATTGCCTGGAGCAACCCAAGTCCTCTTGAACCAGGACACCCAAGTCACGTTCGAGAGTTGATTGTTGCAGTACATCCGTTCCGAGTCGGTATGAGTAGCTGCTTTGATGTCGTATGGAAAGCACCTTGCATTTACTGACGTTGAAATGCAATAAGTTTTGGATCGACCATTGATACACTGTATCTAAGTCACTTTGGGGCACATGTTGGTCGGCGTTCGCCTGGATCCTGCGCCAGCTCTTGATATCGTCGGCAAACATCAGGAAGTTTGAAGCGAATCCCTGTGCAAGGTCATTAATAAACACCATAAACAAACGTGGACCTAGAACCGAGCCTTGCGGCACACCACACTCGACTTGTGTGGGGTCCCATAAAGAGCTCCGAAATCTGACCACTAAGTGCCTTTAAAATAGCAAGTTGGCGATCCAGCTTAAAAGAGGGTCTCCGATCCCGTAATGCTGCAGCTTGGATAGTAGTATCCGATGGTCTAGACCAACAAAAGCCATGGAAAAATCCAGGTAGATCACATCAACACCTTCTCCAGCGTCCGCTGCCTCGGTCCAACTACTGCGTGCAATTAGTAAATTAGTTGTACATGACCGCTGTCGACGGAAACCGTGCTGTTCAGGAGTGACGAGGTTGCAGTTTTCCAGATAGCACACCAGTGCATCGGCAGCTATGGATTTCATGATGTTGGAGAGTATAGGAAGAAGGGTTACTGGGCAGTAGTTGGAAGGATCAGTTCTGCTTCCACCTTTGTGAATCGGGCTTATTATTCCAAGCTTCCACATGGCGGGAACTTGGTTCTGGTCTAAGCAGTGCTGAAAAAACTGAGCTAAATGTCCTGCCAGTTGGTTTGCTGCTGCTCCCAATGCCTCAGGACGAATGGCGTCGACACCCGGCGAGCTGTGTTTGCGTAGAGAAGTCAGCTTTTGCAATACAGCCTCTGCGGTAAAATTGATGTGGGTTAGTCCTGGTGAGCAGAATACAAAGGTTGGTAAATCGCTTGGTGGCAAGACCCTTTGAAACGTTGGGGCGTACTGCATCTGCAGCGCGTTTGCAGCTTCCATAAACGTTCTTGTTGGGCCATCGGCCGTCTTGAGTGGAGAAAATCCTTGCCTCACCTTTCGTAGGCTATTAACGTACTTGTACAGCAGCTTGTGGTTAGCACTGAAGGTTTTTGCGCTATTCTGCTGATAAACGGCTTTGTATTCTCTTAACAGTTGAGTGCAGTGGTTCCGATGGGCTACGTAGTTGTCCCAAGTTTCTGGTGCTGGAGCTCCTCTGTACACTTGCCATGCTGCTTTGCGTACTGTCATCCATTTTCGGGTTTTGCTCCTAACGAAAGAAACGGATTTGCACTTATTGCAAGCTTTTATCTCTGAAGCCTGTGCAATCAGCTGACTGAATGTGTTGACGAACTCGAGGCAGGCGACTTCCGGGGGTTCTTCTTCGAGGAAAGACCATGTTGTGGCGCTGACTAGCTGGGCGAGTCCGTCGTACCTCGTGATGTTTCGCACATTATCACCGTTATCATTCCGATATTTTGCATAGCAGTCGAAATTGAAACTGATGACTGCGTGATCACTGCGACCCAACCGGCAGTCTAAAACCAACGCATCAATCATTTGCTCCTTGTTGGTAGGCACAAGATCCAGCACAGGTGGCCTGTTACCAGTGCTGAACCGAGTGGGCAAAGTGATGTGGTTGTAAAGAGGAACAGTAGTTACTAGATCTTGTAAATCGGTTTTGAATTGTTCACCGGTCGTGGCAGGGGCTTCTAAACAATGTACGTTGAAATCACCCATGATAAGAATGTGAGTGTACTTTTGTTGTAAACTGCACCTTAAAGCAGCCATTAGGTGGTAGTCGGTTTCGGGTGTTGAGTTAGGGGCGCGGTACACCAAGATAATAAGGCAAGCGTCAGTGCATTTTAACTGCAGCCAGCACTAAAGAGAGTCGGGGAACTGCGAATCTGAATCCTCCACGGCTTCGCACTGTAAGTCGTTTCGGTAGTACAGGATTACCCCTCCTGCTTTTGTGAGCCTATCGTTCCGGATCAGCGACATGCCGGGTAGCGACACTTCAGCGTCCGTCATTCCCGTTTGCAACCATGTCTCGGTGATACCAATGACATAATACGAGCCGGAAGCTTGGCGATCTTTCAGTTCAGCCAGTTTGTTAGAAAGTACCTGAGCATTCGTATACAAGCAGGCTAGTTCCTCGGTCTCTAGTGTGGCGAGTTCGGATGACGAGTAATTCGTAACAAAATTATGGGCTTGGCTTTGATACTCATCTGCATACACAATGAGTTCTATTAGTCTTGGTCGTCTGATAACTTATCTGGCAATGTGATGGCGATAGATTCAGGGACATTTGAGCATACAACAGTCCGGGCACTGTTGTTGGATCCCATTTTAATCAATCTACAAGGTATGGTACTCATTTGTCTTGATTTGTTGACAAGTGATTGTTTGCTCCTTTTCTCTCTATTTGCGTTAACGCTGTTTACAATTGAAGAGGACGCAACGGCGGCCTCTCGGTGGACCCTTGCAGCAATCACTGCATATGTTCTGGGAGGCTTAGTCTCGACAAGAGATATTTGAGCTACAGGTACCAAAGGTTGGTGTTTGGCTGCTGCATCCTTGTTAATACTAGATGTCAGGTCTAGTGGAATTTGCTTAACCGGCCGTTTTGAATGATGCCTGCTTTTCTTTGCTTTGAGTACTGCTTGATTCACGTAGGTACAGTCTGTTTTCGCCCGGCGTTCTACCAAAGTTGGAGAAAACAACGGAGATGGAGGCATGGCTGATTGCGGTGCAGGGGAAGCTATTTGTTCAGCAATCCGTTGCTTAGCATCCGCTACGCTTCTGTGGTCCATATTTGCTTCCATTGAAGCAATCTTATTGTTTATACTCTGCTCTGCTTCTGCGATTAACCGGTCGCATTTCTCAGCTAGGATAAGCAAGCACATAACCAGGGGATGGTGGAACACGCAGTACAGAACCAAAATGCATCTTGGGAGCTATTTCGCTCCCGTAACTGTTGTTGGGACACATTTGCACATTTCGTATGGTACCATTCCAAATAGTGCGAACAAGCTAGACCGTTTTATACTACCCGATGACATTCTCCTAACCCGCAAATGCCTTTCGATGGGAGTCTCTTCGGTTTCGCCTTTCTGCCATTCAATTTCGTGTCGTTACCTGACCCAGTGGGTTGGTTAGCGTTCTGTACTTTTACAGCTTTGAGAGCGGCGCACATCTGTCAGGCGAGCGTGATGGTTGCAAGGTCAAATGAGCGGCCTGCGTGGTCGCGCGGTCCGTGTGATGGGCAATGCAGCCGCACTGGCCGACCAGGTCACAAGGAATGGCGAGTGACTGCTATTTGAACAGAGCGCTGAACACAGATTCTTTCACAGCTGTGTTGAGAAACACTGGATCCGAGAAAGCTTAGGCTTTTCGGCCTGTCTCGAGAATTCTGTATCGAATGGTGTCACACAGAAAGGTACTCGGCTCAATACGATGAATTGAACGCTTGCGCTTAATCACAGATGCCAGTGAAAACGGTTAGTGATGGCACAGCCTCTACTCGTAGAAGATATTTCCACGGATGATGGATCACTGTGTAGAGCTGGTAAATGCGGTTCGAATGAGCGTACAGTGACAACGCTGCGAGAAGATGGAGAGAAGAAAGAGGGAAATAATCCAAATGAACCAGTAGCACGCACGTCAAGCGTGTAATAGGATGACCTTGGACGACAATTGTCAGGTACTCATCTAGTACTCGTCTAGTACTCGCTACGTCTATGACACCTACTTATACAGAAGTCCAACTCTCTCCCCGGCTTTTCCCGGCACAGGCTTCCTTGGTAGATGCACAGCTGTCACCTACCAATCTGCGACACTTAATTAACCGTAGTTTAGCTCTCTCACTTGCTTCTCCCGACTCAGGATTCCTTAGTTAGTTTCCATTAGCACCCCCGTATCATTCGATTAGCTGCGCGTCGTTGCGTCTTAGTCTATTATGCTCTGAACTATTTAACAATCTCATTGTATGGTTGCGCTTCTCTCGTTTGCTGTCCTTTTATCACAAAACCTCTCTTAGGTTTCTTCTGTCATGCAATCCTATCCACGTATTCAGCGTAAGCTGCTGCCTTGCCTCACTTTTCTAGATGTTCATTTA
>OX104070.1:2601376-2655606 GCA_944474145.2 Dicrocoelium dendriticum
CACACAGACTAGTGAGGTCGACACGTTAATTAACCTTTTAGTTTAGCTCTCTCACTTGGCTTCTCCCGACTCAGGATTCCTTAGTTAGTTTCCATTAGCCCCCCCTACACCAACCCACCCCCCACCACCACCCCACCCAACCCCACCCAACCACCCACCCCCCCCCAACCCCCCCCCACACCACACCACCCCCCCCCCCACCCCCCCCCCCCCCCACCCCCCCCCCCCCACCACACCCCCCCCACCACCCCCACCCACCCCCCCCCCACCCCCCCAACCACCCCCACCCCCCCACCCCCCCCCCCCCCACCCCCCACCACCCCCCACCACCCACCAACCCACCCACCACCCCCCCAACCCCCCCCCCACCCCACCCAACCCCACCCCACCCATCCCCACCACACCCCCCCCCCACCCCCCCCCCCACCAACCACCCCCACACCCACCCCACCCCCCACCAACCCACCCCCACCCCCCACCCCACCCCCCACCCACCACCCCCCACACCCCCCACCCCCACCCCACCCCACACCACCCCCCCACCCCACCCACCACCACACCCCCACCCCCCACACCACCCCCCCCCACCCCACCACCCCCCACCCCCACCCCCACCACCCCCCCCCCCCCCACCACCCCCACCCCCACCACCACCACCACCCCCCCCCCCCCCCCCCCCCCCCCCCCCCCCCCCCCCCCCCCCCCCCCCACCCCCCCCACCCCCCCCCCCCCCCCCCCCCCCCCCACCCCCACCCCCCCCCCCCCCCCCCCCCCCCCCCCCCCCCCCCCCCCCCCCCCCCCCCCCCCCCCCCACCCCCCACCCCCCCCCCCCCCCCCCACTAATATGTACTCTATGATATATGAGAGACCCCCCAATACATCAACTATAAACATACATGCTCCCCCCCTCCCTCTCGCGCTATTATACAAAGAAATAAAGCCCCCCCCCCCCCCCAGTCCCCCCCCCCCCCCCCCCCCCCCCCCCATAAACTTTTTAACACGCCCTCTCTTTTACATGATTGAATTACCCCACTCTGTGATGTATGTGTTATTACCCCCCTCCTCCCCCCATATAGACTTATATAGATATTAGTATACTGAGATCAATTACATTGTGATGTCTGAATAGAATCTGGTCTCACTCCCTCTCCCCCAAGAATACCTCCCCACAGGCGCTTGAATCGTATCCTCCCCGCATCATAGATACTTCCATGTTTTTCTATACAGTATACATAGTGTGATTGACCTTTGAATCTCTATTTCACCGCAAGTCCTAGAGTATAGAGATGTGATGATTCTCTCCACACTCTCCACCCCCCCCTCTCCTGTCCCAATCTCGTTTTTTAGCTTTATGTTTGGTCGGCGATGAGTTTGGTGGCGTAGTAGAGAAGGTCATGTTTTCTGGGCTATCGCATGGGTCTTTCTTTGAATTCTTCTTTCTGTCTTCCCACGCAATAGTTGCGTCATAGCAAGCCGATACCGCGTTCTCTGCTCAATGGCGCAACCCTCTTTACTCCATGTAGACGGTAGCAACCAACCTATACGGCCATTGCTTTCGTAGAACATTCAAAAGACACTTTCAGCAAAATCATTGTTGCTCACTGCACATCATTTGTTTCCGCTAAATGTTAGACCATATGACTTAAACAATGTTTGTTTCCACGCCCGTTCTTTGCGGCCTTGTTTGTCTCTCACCTTCCCTTTTCTCCGAGGTCCGGAACTTCTTGGGTATCTGGGGATGAACCGAGAAAGAGATTTTGACCGAGACAGGACATAACCCACAAGGATCTACAAAGAACATGCCTGTACAACAAATGGATACAACTGAAGTCGCTACAACGACCGTTTTCCTTTAACGATAGTTGGACTCGGGGCCTTCACACTCCTGGAAAGTATACATAAACCTAAAAATCCAGACGCAAGAAACTGACCTTCTGCTCACCTGGACACTCACATAGACGACTCTTCGTGAAGGTATCACGCTTCATGAGCCTCAGCCATTATGGTCGCCCTGACCAAAGATACCTGATCAAGTAACAGAGTAAATTGGAAGTCAGTTGACTGCGGATAACCGAGGGTGAAATCAGTCGGCAAGCTGCTCTGCCAGTTTTACATTAATGTACAAACGGTTTTCTGACAGTGTTCCAAGAAGTGGTGCGTTTTCGCCTGACAAGCGTACTCCTTATAAAAAGCCACAAATGTCCGCTTAACAACACTGCGACGTGGCGGATGTGACTCGCCACTGAATAAAGTCACTGCCCACAACTACATACTGGCAAGTCGACTAGAAGCATAAGTTATTATTTTCCTGACACGATCTAGAGTAAGATACTCCTTGTCTACATGTATTGCTTTTATTACACATTCCATGCTTAGAATGCTTTTACCACGCACTCTAGAACCCAACGAGTCGTCATGCATTAACGACTTTATTCCTTATGATTAATGTTACAATTTACAAAGCCTGTACTACTTTCGGCTTACTGCCGATTACATACCTAGCAACGTGTTTGTTGCAAAGCGTAATTGCGTGTAAATGTCGATCATGCCTGGTTTGGTGTGTCTCGACCAATTTGTGAATATACTATTTATTTATTAAGTGACTTAGGCTCTGCCGACGTACCGCCATGTAACCTTCGCTTCAAAAGCATTGTTGTTCATGATTCATCATTAGTATTATATCCCACTTTCATCCTTAGCATTTCTCTTTATGCCGATGCTCACTTTGAGTATTCAGATCTAAATTATACGGCTTTCTTTCCATGCGCCGACACTCTATTCTCGTCTTATTGGTCTCCTTTCTTTGAAATACTATGTCCCTTATGTCCAGGTTCTAACAGATCTAACGGCCTGTTCACATCACTCGGAGGCTAACTGCCGTTGCGTATAGTCACTCGTCCTAAACTGCTTCCTTCATGGTGACACTCATTACCTTATACTTAGCTATATTTGGCGGCCCAGCTTCACCTTGCTGACTTACCTGGTTCTGTCTGAACGGTTTCTTGTTTTTTGACTCTTCTCTGAATTCTGATATATAACTGATCTAGTTACAGCTGACGCAACGCTGTTACCCTCACCTTAATTACAACAATAGGCATTCTTCACCCTTTTTTATTAACAAGGATGAATTATCACTTAAAGAAGGTCGGCGGCTTTTCCACTTCTCCTCAAAAGAACCTGTTCTACCAATCCTTTTTTTCCTTCCTGTGCTTTATGTTGCATTCCTTCTTCATTCGACGCTAACTTAAATGCGTCTGTCCTCTCTGACTTCGTAGATTCCTACCAATTTACGACTGGGGTAATTCTTCCCTGTCACTTTTTCTGAGTGATATTCTTTCCCACAATCTGCACAACACGTCCTCCTCTCTCTGGTTCCAACCGATTGAGCATATGCGCATTAGGACCCCTCAAGCTCTATTTTCTTCAACTTCATTTTTATTTTGGAGCAAGCTTTCATTCTCTACTGATCCGTGTTCTGCTCGCTTCTCGTCGTATTTCGCCATTTATGATACACATGTATATGCGATAGTTAACTAACAGTTACATGTATAGGGTACATTAGTACAGTCCTCGTCGCAATTGATCGACTGCATTCCAGACGCACCCGTTTCTTTAGGCTTTGTGGCCGTTTCTGTTCGTTCGCTATTCTTTCCCGAATTTGTCATTGGTACGGAGACACGCACCCAAGGAAGTGTCCATCTTTGCGACAACAATACAAGCCACACATTTCCTTTATCTGGACATGAGCGGAAGATTATCAACCATTTTACAACTTACTAACCGGACAAATCATTGGTTATCCTGCACGGACACAAATTTTCATAGGCTTGAACCTTTGAGTTCAGTTCGCCTAACGCTATCTCTTCCACATTACTCTTGCCTCGAGAAATACTTTTGACTTCGGAAGGCACATTATCCTGCGATCCAAAGCCAGAACAATTGGTCATTATTAGCTCGTCAATCCGCGTTGACCGCTTAAATTGGCCGTGGTTTCCTATAGTTCAAATCAGTTATACTACATACCCAGTGGGATCTGCGATTCTTTCTTTGGAACCATATTCTATCATTCAAAACTTCAACAAAAATTCAACACATTTCAATGTATAACCCACGGAGACTTCATGTGGATCTGCAAAGAATCAACACGTCTTATTCAAAAAGACAGGACTCAGGAACGCAATAGGCACCTGGCTGACGCATCAGCCGGCAGAAAATTGGGACGCAACCTGACTGCGAATAACCGAGCAAACAAACGTTCAACCAGAAACATAGCCAGTTACAACCTGCCATTCAATGGATTGGCGGCAGTGTTTCAGGACGTGGTGGGTTTTCGCCTGGCAAGCGTTCTCCCTATAAAAAGCCACAAATATCCGTTTAACAACACTGCAACTTGGCGAATGTGACTCGCCAACGAATAATGTCACAGCCCATAACTTCACACTGGCAGGTCAAATAGCGCCACCATCCTAGATATTTTTCTTACACTGGAAGTTCTACATCTGCAAATACTGTCGTCTTTTTGCTTTCTGCGATATCACCGTTGACCTTTGCGTTACTTGTGCACGAACTCACTGTATTGTCATATCTCTCTTGAGCGTGTGCTTCAAATATCTTCCAATGGCTCATTCAGGTTTGGTCATCTATTATTAGCCCAGGTCGCGGTTTCACGGCAGGCCAATTACTATTTCGCATTTTTACCATTGCACTCTTCCAATTGTGGACGTGTGGACAATTTTCTACTGTCACTGTTATAGTTGCCATAAAATGTCTGTACAGTTGAACATATCTGATCATGCCTCCATGGGCTTGCCTCGCATAGTCGAGAATAAAATACTTAGTTTATCTAGTTATTTAAGTCGTTCAACGTAACCGAAGTATATCCCAGGATTTTTCGAGACGCTGTCAGCTCAGCCTCTTCAAACTGAGACCGCGCCAACCGGAGAGGTTGTCTGCACACATTTCGAGCCATCTTATACTTTTCAAACGTGCTGCTCGACGAAACTGTTCGGTACGCTCGCCAGCACCTAGACCGCTTCTTTAGCAGGACTTTCCCCGCTGAATCTTTCCACTGTCGCTGCGCTCTCCATTCCATTCTTTTTACCAGTGGAAGGTGAGATGCAGAAATGTCGACGAGGGTCGCCTTGAGCGTTTTTCAGGCTAAGTGAACCGTGTCGGTCTCAGACCTCACACAAGGCGATGACCTAGCTTTATCCCGCACCGTTTGGAATTCTGCGGCTTAGGTGTTCGGATACCAACTGGTAGTAGCTTGGCTAGGCCTGATAAGGGTACACTGGAAAGACAAGCAAGCGTGCTCGCGGGCGCCAAGGGGCGAGTCGTGAGCAAGATCGTTTACGAACGCAAGAGGCTTAGCAAAAATAATATCTAACATGAACGGCTGCTGATTTCTCATGTACCTTTGGGAGGTCCGCAGACTGGTTTAGTGGTACCTGTAGCGGTAGGTCCAGCAGTTCTGTACCCAACGATCCCAGCGCCAGAAGGCAAATTAGATCACCTCAACAAACCTGGGAGGTTGATGTCTCCCAGCACCAGGCAGGTGTTCACAGGGTGACTGCCTATAAACACAGTGATTCCACTGGAGGCGTTCATAGGGTGTCTAAGCAGCAATACAATGTAACCTGAACAGAAGGAGCCCGAATAAAGACTGCGAGGGTTGCAACAGATTTGTCGAGGGACCGAAAAACGCTGGGCCTCAAAATCTTGATGCGGTAATTCACATAAAGAACTACACTGCACCCCTGATGGCTAATGGAGCGATCCACGAGGAACAGTGCTTAGCCAGTCAGATATACTTCACCATCCGTAATTCCTAAGACAGCCACGTTTCAGTGAGAGCAAGTATATCTGGAAGAGGTTTGTCTACGAGCAGACCCACCTAGCACCTCTTGTTCCTCAGGCTACGCACTTTACTATGTACTACTTGGAGGAACTCGGTACGACCAGCCTTGGGTCGTGCGCAAGTAGAATGAGTTTTGGCATGGCAAAAATGGACCGCCGGCTGATTGATGTCATTTCACGGACAGCACTGCGCGCGCATAAGCGGCTTTTCCGATGATTATTCCTGGAGTTCTCACTTGGTTATGGGGACAATTACACTTACATTTGAAGGAAATACTTGTCCACTTTGCGGAGAATAGCATTTATTCCTGTTTTGGACATATTCAGACACAAGAAACAACTGCACTCACCGTCCCTATGACAAGTCCAGCATGGATAGCTGGACAAGGATTGCGAGCCGGACAATACAATAGAAAAAGCCGGCCTCTATTAACAATATGTTTACTCACCCGCATCATTATCATTCGACTCTGCGACTCTTTTACATCATTGACTGGCTGCAACGACTATTGCCGGTTCAGTACTAAGCGATTTGGCCAACCAACGCAAAATTTTGGCTGTCAACTGACTGCGAATAATAGAGTGCAAAATCGGTCTATACGATGCATAGCCGACTAGCACTACAGTTCAACGGAAGCTACGACAGTGTTCCAGGACGTGCTGGGTTTTCGCTGGCAAGCGTTCTCCCTATAAAAAGCCACAAATGTCCGCTTAACAACACTGCAACGTGGCGGATGTGACTCGCCACAAAATAAAGTCACAGCTATACATTTCACACTGACGCAGTCCTCAGCCTTCTACATCGAACCTGTGCAACTGATTTTACTATGAAGAATGCTTTAGTGGAGTACCGGTCATCCCGGCTTCGTAATGGTCATTGATTGCACTAAACCTTGTTCGGGCTTGTAGTGCAACTGAAAACATGCTCTTTCAGTATCTTATAACATTGGATTTTATGGTTGTTTTAACCTTCGAAACGTCCATTTGTTTAACTGACTGCACATCCATGGTCACAAAACCGTTTTGGTGAGTTCCACGCTGCACGTTCCTCGCTCTCTCTGATTCGCTTCCTATTTTTGTAGCCTGTACAATATACGTTGGGTTCAGTTGCCTCCGACTTCTATACTGTCGTATTTGACACGTCTTACGTGTCATTGCTTACCGACTAGTATCCCAGGCTCCGCCCAACAATTGGTGACCCCGACGTGTTCGTGTCACTTGTATCTTGACGCAACAGTTTTTGCGCGCCACGGCGCCATTATGATCCTTGGTCTGACTGTTACCTGACAATATGCTCGCTCTTATGGACTACATCTTTTCGTTTATTCCTTTCATTGTAACGAAATGTTTTAATATTCCAAAGAAGCTATGCTTGTATGCATATTTGATCATGCCTTTTAGAGGTGTGTCTCGTTTTACGGAGAATATACTATTTATTTATTTATTTATTTACAAACCCGTCAATCGGAGGCCATGCTCGCCAGCTGCACGCCAGGATGTCAACCAAATAAATAAATACTTTATTCTCGCACAGTGCGGGACACGCCCATGAAGGCCTGCGCAGATTAAAGGTACAACTAAATGTTGGAGGATGTATACAACCTGGTGCAAGCTAGCCATGGACGCAAGAGCTGAAAGTTCATGCATGTATGTAGAGGTGCATGTGTCTAGCTGTTATTCCAGCCTGAACATGCGCCAACCCAATCATGATTGATTGCTCGGATAGTGTGAGGAGGGTTGAGAGACGTCCGTCGTGGGTGTGGTGGGTTGGTTTTGTAATCATGCGGCCGTGACTTTAGTTAGAAGCGAGTCACATCGGCCTCGTTGCAGTGCTGTTAAACAGACGTCAGTGGCTTTTTATAGAGAGAACGCTTGCTAGGCGAAAACCCAGCAAGTCCTGGAGCATTGTCGCTAAACATTTGCTGGAACAGGGCAAACCCGACCGACCCAGTAGGTGTCACGGGGAAGTCATGGTTTCGTTGTCGAGGGAGCAACCGTCGAGTGTTGGAAAGCCATAAGCGCGATTGGACGCTTGACAGGCTGGACCAAGGGCTAGGTAGTTATGGAATGATTCAGGTCTGTTGTGGTAATCAATTGGCTTGAATGCCTTTTGTAGACAGGCCTTGGCTGATCCAATCCTCTGGATAAGGACATCCAGATCAAATTGTCCAGTGACATTAGACCAGGATGGGAGTGAGTGTGTTGGAGATCCGGTTTGGTCCACTTTGTCTTTGTAGGATTATCCGCTCGCAGTCAAACATGCCCGGTGGGATCCTTGGTAGGTTTCTGTTGATAACTTCGGACATCGCGGAAGATAAGAGGAAAGTAAAGCAAGGAGAGCAGTACAGACTACAAAGGAAACCTGTGACAACATGTGGTGTGCATGTAAAAGGCATATTGGTTACAATACGGTAAAATTGATACGGCAAGAGTAAACAAAATATTCGATATTGTGTGTTCGGCGCCCATCTAAATAATCTGCGCGGGCGAAGGTGGCTTACCAACTGAAAGCGGAAATGGGAGGATGAATGAAAACAAAGAGAAGACGGTGGCACGCGAAAAAAAAAGAAACTGAATAGGAAATCCCAGAATAGAGATGAATATATAGGTACTAACTGCCCTTAAATTACATTTCAACTTGATTGGTGTTTATAGCAGGGATATGAAGATCAACAAGTTACCGCATTAAACTACAAGCGAGAAAAAGGATGCAGGGTTTTGAAACTCAACGTCAGTAACAGAATTCTAGGAGGGAGCGCAAGACAGTAGAAAGGGAAATGAGAAGTGTTATGTAGCTGGGAACAGAGCCGCGCTTAGCGCCTAGTAGTATCAGAGCATTAACATGGTAAGAAAAGCGGGTCAATCTGAGTTAATCCAAGGCCTGGTTAGGGTTTTTTAAAAATTCAACGAGAGGCTTTGCTGTAGACCAGGCTGTTAAGCCTCAACCTAATAAGCAAGGTAAGGAAACAGCAAAGAAAAGTGAGGCAATACGAGACGAAAGCATCAGGCGAACATCAAGCTAACCAAGTGAAATGAGAGCGGGCTAAACGAATAATAACATTAAAGGCTTTAGGGTAAAATAAGGGTAGCAAAAGCAACCAAAGCAAGGGCTGATAAAAAGGTCAGCGGAGGGGCAAATCCTGAGTTAGTATACCTTAGTCGCCCAAAAGCTGTAAGAAAACAGGCAAGGCGACTTAGACGTGACATGATAATGCTGAAAGAAGAGAAAATTCGGTCAAACAGATGTGGGGTGAAAATTAAAGAAGCAAGCGGAGTTACAGGACACAAAGTCTGAGACAAACTTTAGGAATAGCGTCATACGGAGGTCAAGGATACCAAAGGTATGAGGACTTAGCCATTACTGAGCTAATCCCAGGCGGCATGCATAGATTCATAAGGTCAGGGTGAGGTAGTATTGAGAAAAGTATAATCATACAAGTTAACATAGACTCACGATAATAAGGCCTGGAAGGGTAGAATGAAATAGCCGTGGCCTGGTTAATGTTATAATAAATACCCCGATGCATCTGCTGTAAACCAGGCTTTTAAGCCTCAACTTAGTAAGCGAGGTAAGGAAACCGCAGAAACAGGTGATGCAGTGCAGGACTAACGCAGCTGGCTGACTACAAGCATGCCAGCTGAGGCGAGAGCTGGATACGTGGCTCAAATAAATAAGCGAATCATCGCACAAAATCAGAGACAAAGTTTACGGAATGCCGCCTACTTAGGTCAGGGAGACGCAAGTTCTGATGAATCAGCCATTACTGTGCTAATTTCAGGCTGCATGCATAGATTCATGAGGTCCTGGTGTGGAATCAAAAAAGAGAAAGCATGCAGGTTAACATAGGCTCACGATGATAAAGCTTGGAAGGGTAGAGTGAAATTGCCGTGGTCTGGTTAAGGTTAGAATAAATAGCACGGGTGCATCTGCTGTAAACCAGGCTTTTAAACGTCTTTGATTTAAGCGAGGTAAGGAAACAGCAACGACAAGTGAGGCAGTGCGGGACGAACACACCTGGCTGACAGCAAGAAAGCAAGCTGAGGCGAGAGCTGGATACGTGGCTCAAACAAATATGCGGATCATCGTATTGTGATGGCTTCAGAGAAAAATGTTGAGGAAGAGCAACAAGCAAGTAAAGGAAAATGAAAATCAGCGGAAGTGCCAAACCTGAGTCAGTATACCTCAGTCACCTAGTAGCTGTCAGTAAACAGGTGAGAAAGCTTAGACGAGACTCAAATAGGCAGAAAGAAGCAAATACGCGGCCCAACAAACGTAGAGGCAATGTTTGAGGACGCAAGCAGATCTTCAGGGCTCAAACTCTAAGACAAAATTAAGGAAATGCCACCTACCGAGGTCAGGGAGAAGGAAGTTGTGATGGATTAACCGTTACTAAGCCAATCCCAGTCGGCATGCATATGAATATGCTCTAAACCAGGCTTTTAAGCCCTAACGCTCAAAGATAGGTAGGGAAACAGCGAAGACAAGTGAGGCAATGCTAGGCGAACGCATCGGGCGTACAACAAGCAGGCCAAGTTAGATGCGTGTGGGACAAGTGGCTCAAACAAAAAGCGTATTATCGCCTTACAAAGGCTTTAGGGCAAAACGTGAGGAGGAATAGCCACTTAAACAGGGGAAGATAAAAGGAACAGTGGAAGTGCCAAACATGGGTCCGTATACCTCAGTCATCTGGCAGCTGTCAGAAAACAGATGAGACAGCTCAGACGAGACTGAATTATGTATCCGGTTTTTACATTTCCTTTAACCTATCCGCTAACGGAAGGTCTGACTACACACTAATGTTGCTGACTTTGAGCTTGAAGGCAAATAGCATAAAGGCCCTGTGCTCTGCTGAGGAGGATAGGACCACCCTAAGCAGACGGGGTCGAGGATTTGGTTGACCAACCGGAACGTTCTGCAACCTGATGAGCTTCCTGACAGTAACGCCAGAGAAACTTGGTGGTAAAAACCTAGTCACGCAAACTTTAAACCAACCAAGGTCATCAAGCATTTTCTCGGTGGGAAGAGCGACAGTAGCTTCAGTGACTTTTCTGAAAAGCACACTGCTACCTGTGGAAGAATTGCCTCGACTAGGTGTATTTACTCCACATGTTCTACAATGCACGCCACATGGTTTTTGAAAGGAATCGGTGGGACCGAAGGCGACGACACCTCATATCTAGCTAAGGGAATTGCCACACGAGGTGGCGTTTCCAGCTTAGACGCTTATTTCTTGAGCATTTTATCGTCCGGTTGGTGGCGGATGTTTTGCGCGCTTTCAATGCCCTCTAACGCTTATTCTTTAATGCCTCAGGAGCCTGTGACTAGCCTCTAATTGAGGGCGGATAAACAATGCCGTCCGAGGCACCTGCGTCAGTTATCTCCAAGTGAACTGGAGCGTCCGGTAGGATGAACCCCTCATCTACGGATGGACTGTCAGCAGAAAGACAGTCCATTACAGCTTCCACATACGCTATTTTCAGGGATTTCATAATCGAATCCACTTTAGAGTTGAGCAAGGCGAGAGAAGCAAGCTCGGTGGACGCCTTATCAACAAAGGTGAATCTGGATGCAATCTTTGAATTCAGCACCGGGAAAGCCGGGAGATGCGCTTGCTGGACGCAACAATCAGCACATCTAATTAAGCTTTCACTGGATGATAGCATTTAGTACTGCATCGCTCGGAGGCCGGTACAACTTTGCTATACCAGCGGGAGCAAATGTCACACTGCATACCACCAGATGAACCCGCAACTAGCCTTGAACAGGCAGGATTGCTGCAAGTGGCAATTTGACTCGTCAATGGAGGTCGCAAGGGGTTCCTCGGCTCGGCTTTTTGTGAGACTACCAAGTTTAATTGGAAAGCAGATAAAGTTGAAACACGTATACAACAGTAAAGCAACCACAATATGAAAGTGAAGCAATGTGTAAAACGGGATTAAAAGGGAACAACCGCAATGTTCCCAGTAAGCGTCAAGGAGATGTTTCGGCCTGTACCACTTTAATCGATCTAAGATATATTGGATCAGAAGAAATTCGACAACAGTCAAAGTTTGTTTCTAGCGTTTATTATAACACCGTTCACCACATTATTTCATCTAGAACGCTCGATCAGTAGGGCAAACCAAAAAATCCAGGTACCGCGTAGTACACACTAAGCCATATACTGCATCAGCCAGCGGTGTTTATGCGTGTCTGGTGAATGCGACTAACATAGTTATAATCGGTCAAGCAGAAGCATTGCCCGTTACAGATTGTTGTTCAACTGGATCCATGGCATGGTTCAAACACGTGGTGAGTACTCCACTGGCAAGCGTTCTCCCTATAAAATGCCAAAAATGTTCGTTTCACAACCCTACGGCTTGGCGGACGGGATTCGAAACCAAATGAACTCATAGCGCAATATGCCACACTGGTAAGCTGACTAGGACCAAATATCACCATGCTTAACATGTCCCGGCACTTTCTATCTTCACATTTCTTCGATACATCTTTCTGCATATTCGCCATTGATCTTTACGCTAAACTCACTTGAACCTAGCATTTCGTGTAAGCACTGTTGCGCTGGTTCTCCACCACTGTTCTCCTAATTCAACGGCACTAGTTCTTGATCTATTCGTGACTGAATTGTTACTGCCGCTTATGACAGACTGACTGTGTCCATACGAACGTGCCCGAAGTCGCGACCATGGGATTTCTTCATCTTTACTGCAGTCCTCTTTGGTTAGTTTCAACCATGAATGTTTAAACACTCTCCGATTGCCACGGTTTCAATTAGCATGAAGCGCCTGTACAATTACCCTTATTTGATCATACCACCCCGAGCACGCCTCGCATATTCAAGAATAAATAGTTATTTATTTAGTTATTTGTGCAGGCAAGTGTGTCTAGTCAAACTGCTTCATCCCATTTTGGTCCTCAACCCGAGCACCTTAAAGTTCCATCAGCGCCTAGCTCCGAAGTGAGAGTGTTTATGCCTCTCAAACAAGTCTTTGCTTGGCCAAGAAGCAAGCTTGGCATGGAAAAATTACCAGCACGGAACAATTCTGGGGACATACTTGCGATCCTCACCTGGACACGACATCAACACAGAACAAAGAAACCACTTGCACTTTGCAATCCTGATATTCTAAGGAAACCCAGAATGAAAAGCTAAGCAGTACAAGTCACATGAGTCATCCGACTTCAACAGCTCCAAACGCCTGCGATAGACTCCGAAGAAGACTACACAAAGAAGGGAAAATTGGCGAAAGTTGACTGCGAATATCGCGTAGGTTATCGGTCAGATGAAATCTGACCATGCCAAAAAGGCCTGCCTCGCTTTGTAAAAAATAAATAATTATTTATTTATTTAATTGTCTATATTGTCAACATCATATCACCAATCGGTGGTGTTCCAGGAAGAAGTGGATTTACTTCTGGCAAGCGTTTTCCCTACAAAAAGCCACAAACGTCTGCTTAACAACCCTGCGACGTGGCGGATGTGGCTCGCCACTCAATCAAGTCACTGCCCCAAGCACATATCGCCAAGTTGACCGATACCACATTTACAAATTCTGTGCATATATCCGCTTTCGTACGAACACGCCTACACATCTGATCAGTTACATGCCACTATTCTTAAATATTTTTGCAGCTTCTCCCTTATGCTTCACGCACCTGACTCGCCCCGTGCACGCAACCTCCTCGGACTAGTTCCTCACCAACCTACTCCACATTGGTGATCTGATTCTTATTTCTGCATCTGGCATTCTGTGGACATGTACCTCGTACAACCTTTAGGTTATATGGGCCCACACTACCGACTACATCTATACCACTCCCGCTCTTGATGCTGCTAATCATGCTATCATGTACAATACTACAATATGTTGTTCATGCCCAAAAAGCATGCCTGGCTCTGTCGAGAATAAATATTTATTTATTTATTTATCCACACCCCCGGCGTGCAAACAACGCACATCGCGGGAGCCGGTGGGCTAGCATTTGCAAACGCGACTGAGCTATCGGATCCTGGTGCGTGAAACGGCTGTGCGGAGCGATTCCATTCCTTTTCCAGTTAGATCGGATGTACCGTTGCATTGTACACTCTACCCATTAGGGCGGCTGTGATGTCGCCTTGCCGCCATAGGTAGCGATGGCTAGCAAAAGCGCATCCAGCTTGTCCTACACTGTACGTGACCTCATCTCTTATCCTTAGAGCGCTGCTACGACTTCCAGGAACTTGATTTTCGGAACGACTACCAGCTGCTCCACATCAAGGGTCTGCGCAGGATGCGCCCCCTGCCCAACTGAGAGGAATGTTTGCACTTCGGTAATGCAAAGCAAAGCACAGAGCGGCTGACAGCCAGTGCTAAGCTGTCCAGTGCAGATTGTCACGGCTGGGAGCTGTCACAGATGAGGGCAATAGCGTCTGCATTTTCCAAGTCAAGAAATCCTTCTCCTGTGTTTATCTACACACCTAGGTAGCGTCCCGTAATTTCAATCTCCATGATTTTATCAATAGCGAAGTTATAGAGGAAGAGTGACAACGGGCATCCTTGTCGCACACCGCTGGAGATATCGAACGGCGGCGCCAGCTTGCCGTTGGTCCTCATTCTGTCCGTACTACGCGCGTATAGTGCGCGGACAATATGTACCTATTTCTCGGGCACACCTTTTCTGTGTAGACAGTCCCAAAAGGCACATCAATCAATGGAATCAAAGTACTTTTGATGTCACGGAACACGAGTACGGTAGGCCGCCAGTATGTGTGACCGTGCTCAAACGATCGACGCGAAGTGAACATGCGGTCGATGCAGTCAAGAACCCGACGGAACCCGGCCTGCTCCTCACGAACCTGGCTTTCACGAGTGCTAGTCAGTCTGTGAAGGAATATGGAGGAAAGCACTTTGAAGTCGAAGGGTAGCAGACTGATGCCTTTATGGTTGCCGCATTCTGATCGTGAAGCCCTTAAATATTGGGACTATAACGGAGTGGCTTCAGTCGGTTGGGACAGTTTCATGCACCCACAGCTTCAATAGTACTTCGGGCAATTCAACAACAAGAGCTGAGCCCCAGAATTTTTAAAGTGCTGCAGTAAGAACACCTGGTCCCTAGGCTTCATTTAACTTCAACAGTCCGATCTCACGGTTGACTCCTTAGCGCAAGAGCGGATCCAGATGGACAGCCCAGTGAAAAGGGCTAAATTTAGTAGGTTATTATATCTGACAACTCCTACCCATTAACTTGCTCTTCTAAGTGCTCAGTCCAAAGCTTCAAACGGTTTAGCAAATTGTGGATAGGCTGTCCATTCTAACACTACCACCAGGCCTCTTGATGCATGTTTCCCGTATCAGACGGGATAACTTGCTATGGTTACCAATGGCAGGGGCCACTTCCATCTCTGGCGCACGAAGGGGCTCGCCGTCTTACTTCAGGCTTGTCCTGAGGTTTGCCCGGAGCTTCCTGCGAGTTTCGTTGTATTCGTATCCGGCCGGAATAGGACGGCGAGCATAAATAAATAAATAAATATTTTATTCTCGACGAAGCGAGGCAAGCCTTTTGAGCATGATCAGCGTATTGTAATGTTATCCATGGTGGCATGATTAGCAGCATCAAGAGCGGGAGTAGTATGGATGAAGTCAGTAGTGTGGGCCCATATAGGCCAAAGGTTGTACGAGGTCTATGCCCACAGAATGCGAGATGTAGAGATAAGATTCAGAACACCAATGTGGAGTAGTTTGGTGAGGAACTAGTCCGAGGAGGTTGCGTGCAAGGAGTGAGTCAGGTGCGTGATGCATGAGGGAGAAGCTGCAAAAATATTTAAGAATATTGGCATGTAACTGATCAGATGTGTAGGCGTGTTTGTACGAAAGGGGATATATTCACAGAATGTGTAAATGTGGTATCGGTCAACCTGACGATGTGTGCTTGGGGCAGTGACTTTATTTGTGCGGCGAATAACATCCGCCAGGTCGCATATGTTGCAGAGACCGCGAAGAGACCAAATGTCCATGTTGTCTGTTTGACTTACACATGTGTATTTTCCTTCTGCTAGTAAAGTTTAGTGAACATGCAACCAGTGACCATAACTTGTTTCCAGTGAGCGCTTACTCAACCCTCATGCCAGCATATTGCGCTACCCATTCAGCACAGCTTGCTTCGCCAGTCGTTGTAGGCTTCTGCCAAGACCATTCGCATGTCAGCACCTACAAGGGCAGAATTGGTGTCCACACATGTGCTCCAAATCGAGCGACAGTGCCAGAAGCAGCCTCTCCATCAGTAACGGATTGCCATGCGATGGAGTTGCGTCAGAAACTGGTTAAATAAATAAATACATAATTATTTTACTCTCGACTATGCGAGGCACGCCCATGGAGGCATGATCAGATATGTACTACTGTACAGGCATTTTATGGCAACAGTAACAGTGACAGTAGAAAATTGTTCATATGTCCATGATTGGAACTGTACAGTGGTGAAAATGCGAAATAATAATTTGGCTGTCGTTAAACCGGGACCCCAGCTACTAATAGATTGAGAATCCTGAATGATCCATTTGAAGGTAATGGAAGAGCACGCTCAAGATATATGCCAATAGAGTGAGTTCGTGCACAAGTAAGGTAAAGGTCAACGTATCGTAGGAAGTAAAAAGACCACAGTATATGCAGATGTAGAACTTCCAGTGTAACGAACATATCTAGAATTGTGACGCTAGTTGACCTGCCAGTGTGAAGTTATGGGCTTGACTTTATGCGGTGGCGAGCCACATACGCCACGTTGCAGTGTTGTTAAACGGACATTTGTGGCTTTTTATAGGGAGAACGCCTGCCAGGCGAAAACCCACCACGTCCTGGAACACTGCTGCCAATCCATTGAATGGCAACTCGTAACTGGCTATGTTTCTTGTGGAACGTTTGTTTGCTCGGTTATTCGCAGTCAGGTTGCGTCCCATTTTTCTGCTGGCTAATGCCATAGCTGTTTGCCTATTGCGTTCCTGGGTCCTGTCCATTGGTAGGTCGGGTACTAAACATTCTTTTTGATTATGATGTGTTGATCCTTTGCAGAACCACGCGAAATCTTCTCGGATTATGTATATATATATATATATATTTGCCGGGGACGAAGATTTCGTGTCCAGCTACTCTCACTGGACATCGATGATTGGGTGCAGATGGTTAGAGTGGAAATGAAGCCATGGCCTAGGTAAGTTTTTGTTGGTTATTTCGTCCCATCCCAGACGGAGGCAGTTCCTCACTTCAATCACGAATCTCCGATGTTCACCACCTCAGAGAAAAGGGAGCGAGGAACAGACCGAGAGAAGACCGACAAGGACAGTCAACGTACCTAGCATTGGATCAAAATCCTACTTTAAGACATTTACTTGAGACAACTAGTGTACAAAGTGTAACAGATATTACGCTAAGGATGTTTTTAATTACGCAGAATGCATGGCCTAATGGCTAAAATACTTTCATGTGCATAAGGATGAAGAGCAGGATTCTGGTAAGAAATTCATGAGGTATAAGCTAACGATGTTCGAATTCTACCTGAGACGAGTCATGATTGGTTGTTATCGGAAACCAAGATACAGTGACGATGTGGCCGTATTTATATATGCTCCACGGGATAAGGTTTTCCTAAGACACAATAACTATAATGCACATGGGTATATGAAGAAAGGAAGCTGAGCATATTAGAAGCAGGCTGAGATTAAATGGATATGAAAGGAATACTAAGTGTTGAAGGTAAGACGAGCAAAAGATAGCGATAATGGACCGGGTTTCAGTGGCCAAAAGTGCCTGTTGGGTTAATCCTTCTAGTTACTATTGAATAACAACCGTGTCAAATGATAGGACAGCAAACAAGCTAAGCTGTGAAAAAACTATACCAAGAGAATAAACATTCTACAGGACTGACCCTTAGCGAGATACGGGTATTCGCAAAGTTGAATACAGCCTACAGCCATCAGTTGCTGCTGAGCAGAGATAGTGGCTATAAGAAAGGATGTATAAGTGGCTGGTTTAGCCATATCATTAGGACGTTTGAACACATACTGGATCCTTACAGTTTTAAAAGGTAAATGAAAGAGCGAGCGGTTAGAGATAAATACCTTCCAGAAAAAAGTAGGACAGCAAAGAAGTGACTCCATACTTACATGTGGCCAACAATGACTAGCCGCTGTCAAGAAGAGTTGAGGCGAGTAGGACGAACGACACATAACGGCGCGCTGGGAGAGAGATGAGTGGCCAGCAATAGAGTTCGGATTAAGCCTTCAGTTACTAGTGGATCCTACGGTGGCACATAATAGGTCAACAAACCAGCTGAGCTGTGACGCAAACAATCCAAGAGAATGAACATTGTAGGAAGGGAGCGAGCTCCGGATATCCGCAAAGTTAAATGGAAGCTATGGCGACTAGCTGCTGCTAAGCAGAGATAGTGGCTCTAGAAACGAATGTATCACTGGCTGGTGTAGCCATATTATTAGGACGGTTGACCACTTCTGGACACCTACAGTTTCGGTGAAGAAATCAACATGCGAGCGAAGCTTAGACAGACGTCAGAGGAAAATGAAGGCTGGAAAGTCAAGGAGTGGATCCTTGCAAGCTACATGGGGCCAACAATGACTAGCTGCTGTCAAGAAGAGTTGATGCGAGTAGGACGAACGACACATAACGGCCTGCTAGGAGAGTGAAGAGTGACCAGCAATGGAGTTCGGAGTAAGCCTTCAGTTACTAATGGATCCTACGGTGGCACATAATAAGTCAACAAACCAGCTGAGCTGTGACGCAAACAATCCAAGAGAATGAACATTGTAAGAAAGGAGCAACTCCTAGTGAGCTCCGGATATCCGCGAAGTTGAATGGAGCCTATGGCGACTAGCGGCTGCTAAGCAGAAATAGTGACACTAGGAAATGGTGTATCGGTGGCTGGTGTAGGCATTTCATTAAGACGTTTGACCACTACTGGACACCTACAGTTTCAATGAATAAATCAACAGACGAGCGACGAAATGGAGCAACTGTGCGCAGACCACAAATGTTATGTTTTGTGACGTTGACAGTCCCGGAGTGTAAAGGAGAGTTATTTGGTAGGGGCTGCGTCCGATATTTTGGGTTTTCAGACGTAGAGGTGCTCTGGGCCATGTTCCCAAAGTTCATCCTCCGGTATATAGTTGTTTAAGAGCTCGCATGTAGGCAGGGTAGCAAGGTGTCTATATAGGGCTGATCGGAACTGTGCAGAATGCTCGGATGCCCTTACTTGTAATGGTAGCCTGTTCCAGACGCGAGCGAATCTGTAGAGAAAGAGTGTTGTTACGCAAGTTGGTGCGGGGTGTGGGCAGGGTAATGGTTAAGGGTCTATGGCGGAGTGGATAACGAGAGTCACCGTTTTGTTGAATAAGTCCTTCAAGGTTCGTATTTGGGTTGTTTATCGTCTGGAATAAAAGGGTGAGGTTGAGTCACATTCTTCGTAACCATAAAGGTTCAAGACCAAGGAGCTTACAGCGCTCACGGTAGTTGAGAGAAGGGTAAAGCAGGCGCTTTGTGAATGAGCGTTGTACTTTCTCAATTGCTATTCGGTCACTCTTTCTGGAGTTGGTAAATATTATTGAGCAGTATTCCAGAAGAGGTCTAGCGCATACCTTGTATAGAGTGAGCCTGGATTCGGTTACGAGCATTCTCTTGCAGATATGACCAATAAGGGATCTGGCTTTCGCTACACTATAGCTAAATTGTTCTGAGAAATTTAGTGAGCTTGAATAGTGTATTCCGAGATCCCTTACAATATGACAGATGGCCATAGAGACGCCATTCAGGGTTAGCGCACTAGTCGGCACAGTGCATCTGTACGGACAGAACGCTGCACTTTGCAGGAGAGAAGTCTAGCTTCCATGTGTTGCACCAAGAGTCTAATGCTTTAAGGTCATTTTGAATATTGAAGAGACCGCTCCTTAGGTTACCCGGATCAAAGGAGAATACGACTTTGATATCATCGGCGAACAGGTACGCCTTTCCATATTCAAAGACTTGAAATACGTCGTTGATGTAAAGTGGGAAGAGTATAGGGCCCAGTACACTTCCCTGGAACACACCACTTGTAACTGGTTTCGGTGCGGATTCGAAGTCTCCTAGTCTCACCGACTGTGTTCGACAGGAGAGATAAGAATAGAACCAGGAATGCAACTGATCCGATATACCGTAAGAAGCCAATTTAGTTAGCAGTCCATTAAGAGGAACTCGGTCGAACGCTTGTTCATGTCCAAGAAGATGATGATCAGAGCCTTCCTGCAATCAACCATGGCGGTAACATCGTTCAGAAACTCCAACTGGCATGTTTGACAGGAGTTAGACGGGAGAAATCCATGTTGGGATTCGTTGATGAGGTTACAATGTGTCAAGAACAGTAGGAGCTCTTCCTTGACGATACTCTCATCACCCGTGAAGCGAATGGGGTGTGAATAAGGGGTCGGTATTTTTCAATGTTTTGACGGCTTCCCCTTTGTGTCTTGGCCTGATTACTGCATGTTTCCAAGCGGAGGGAAATGTTCCGTGTTTCATGGAAAGGGTAAAGATGTTAAGAAGGAGGACGGCTATATCCAGGCCACCTAGAATTAGCAGAGCTGATGGGAGGCCATCAGGTCCGGCATGGAAGGATAATTTGAGGTCTTAAACTACTCGAGTAATGGTATGCAGGTCAAATGGTACTGCGCGTAAAGTATCATGGGTGCAACTAGGAATATTAAAAGGCAGGGCCAGGTTAGCAGAGGTGAAAGAGACGCAGAAGTAGCGGTTCATGACGTCTATGGACGAACCGGCAAGGAAAACAGTCAGTAGTTAGGTTGACCTCACATATAAAATATCCTGATGTGCTTAAGCGTCGGACGACCGTAAATCGCGAGGTATGCCGAAGTGTACGTTTACGTAGCGTCCGATCGTGAATAGAGCTGGCGGCGACGCGCACAATCACAACAATCCAGCGGCAACCAAGGTAGGACCACGGAAGACGAGCTCGAAACCAAGTGTATGTATAGATATTTAATTAAAACAAAGCTGTACAACTACAGCGAAATAGTTAAGCTTAAAAATAAAAATATGAAAATTATTTACAATCGTTAGAGTCCTCCTCCTAGAGCGTGCACTAAGGAAACGCTCAACAAGGTGCCCGTGGAACGTACTGAGCAAGATTAGTTGGAAGGAAAACAACACGACCAGAACGTGTGTGCGTGGAGCAGCGTGTAGTCGGTGGGCACAGAGGACTCGGTGCACTGGCGTCAGTGTGTTCTTGGGTAGAGGGTAATTAGTCGGGGGTGTATGCTGAGGGGAGGAGACGGGATCAGTACTAT
This sequence comes from Dicrocoelium dendriticum, assembly GCA_944474145.2. Lineage (NCBI taxonomy): Eukaryota > Metazoa > Platyhelminthes > Trematoda > Plagiorchiida > Dicrocoeliidae > Dicrocoelium > Dicrocoelium dendriticum. Next base: position 2,622,556 of record OX104070.1, read on the forward strand.
TGACTGTAGGTTCAAGGTAAGCTGGTTTGAGTCGGTCGATGCTCACGGATTCTTTTGATCCATTCTTATTCAACACGAAGTACTTGGGTTTCCGTGATAAGACCTGGCACGGGCCTTCATAGGGCGGAGTTAAAGGTCTTCGGACGGCGTCGACGCGGATGAACACAAACGGACATTTGTGCAAATCGGGGTGTATTTGCTGTTTACGTATGTTAGGCCGCGTAGACGTTGGTCGAATGGATCGAAACTGCTGTTTGAGGCCTTCAGCGTACGAGAAGTTTTCTAGTTCGCCGGTAGAGCGAGAGTCCAGTACTATCTCACCAGGTAGTCTGAGGGTCGTCCCGAACACGAGTTCTGCAGGGCAGCACCCAATGTCCTCTTTGATTGTTTTGCGAATACCAAGAAGGATCGCAGGAAGACGCTCAGGCCAGCGCAAGTCTGACGAACTAGCCATGATGGCAGCTTTTAATTGTCGATGAAAGAGCCCGACGTGGTCATTGGCAGCGGGGTGGTACGCGGTTGTTCTTAGGTGAGTACAGCCTAATAAACGACTGAGATCACGGAACAGTGTGGAACTGAACTGAGTCCCTCTGTCGGTGGTGATGATGGATGGAACACCAAACAGAGAGATACAAAATTCGACAAAAGCACGGGAAATAGATTTGGTAGATGTGTCACGTAGGGGAACAGCTTGTGGCCAACGGGTAAAACGGTCAACACATCTTAGAAGAGGGGTGAAACCGTTGGGAGGAGGTAAAAAGCCAACAATATCTACGTGAACGTGGCTAAAACGTGCCTCAGGAAGTGAAAATGTACCTGGTGTAGTGACTGTGTGGCGTTGAACTTTACTACTTTGGCAACTAGGACAATGTTTAGCCCATCGTCTAATATCTGAACGCATATTGTGCCAGAAGAAGCGATCGATAATGAGCTCCACGGTGGAGCGGATACTTGGGTGAAAGAGACCATGAAAATCATCAAAAATGGTTCGACGAAATGATGCTGGGACAAAGGGTCTAGCTTTACCGGTTGCATGGTCGCAGTAAATTCTTATATCAGAGTTAAGTACGGGCAGTTGCGTGAGCTTCAATGAAGGGTTTGAACGAAGTTGGACAAGCTCAGGATCATCATTTTGAGCGGACGCTATTCTCTCCAAGTCGATGGGTGGTGACGACAACTGATTCAAATGAGCGCGGGACAATGCATTGGCAACAGCGTTGTAAGAACCGTCAGTATAAGGAATATCAACGCAAAACTATGAAAGCTAGTCCAGATGCCGCGTTTCTAGTGGTGAGTAACGGTCCGAGGCAGAACGGAAAGCTTACACCAGTGGCTTGTGACCTGTCAAGAGCATGAAACGACGTCCTTTTAAAAGATGACGGAAATGTTTAACAGCCAAGTATATGGCGAGTAGTTCACGACCAAATGTGCTGTACCTGACCTGAGCAGGTTGTAGCTTCCGTGAGAAGAACGACAGCGGTTGAAATTCGTTATCAACTAACTGTTGCAAAACTGCACCGACAGCGGAACTTACGGACAAGTCTTACGGACAAGTGTAGCGTCCTCAGTAGTGTTCAAGTGATGGACAGAGGTAACCTCACTAAACTTCTGCTTGACGGCCCAAAAAGCTGCTTCAACTTCTGGGGTTATGGTTAACGTCTTTGAGTTTCCTTTCCATAAGTCGGTAAGCGGATGAAGTAACGCAGCACAGTTGGGGATGAATCTGCCGTAGTAGTTGATCATACCGAGAAATCGGCTTAAGCTTCTGCCATATTGGGGCATCGGATAGTCCAGGATCGCTTGAGATTTATCCGGGAGGGGTTTAATAACTTCACCATCGATCTTGTGTCCGAGAAATTCGACCGTGGGCTGACCAAATTTGCATTTGTCCGGGTTGATGGTAATACCGTGGATTTCAAAGCGTTAGAAAACCATTTGGATGTGTGATAAATGTTCGTCGGGATTGGCACTTGCGATCAAAACATCGTCAATGTAAACGTAGACGAAATCAAGGCCAAGGAGGACCTTATCCCTTAAGCGTTGGAAAGACTGCTGCGTTCCGGAGGCCGAAAGGCATACGAAGAAATTCGTAAAGGCCAAATGAATTGATCACAGCGGTTTTTGCGATGTCTTCCTCAGCCATTGGAATCTAGTGGTAAGCTCTGACTAGGTCGATTTTGGTAAAGATCGACCTTCCGGCTAGCCCAAATGAGAAATCTTGGATACGGGGGATGGGATACCTATCCGGAACACTGACATTGTTGAGAGCAGGGTAGTCACCGCGTGGTCGTCAATCGCCTGACTTTTAAGACACCAGATGGAGAGGTGATGCCCAGCAGCTGTTTGAATGACGAACAATGCCGAAATCAAGCATGTGTTCGAATTCCTTTTTAGCTGCCTGAAGTTTGTCAGGGCGCAAGCGTCGAGCTTTAGCAGTTACTGGCGGACCGGTTGCAACGATGTGATGGCGTACATCGTGTTTAGGTTGGGAATTATCGTTACTCGCTCGAATTAGGGACGGGAATTGTCGGAGCAATGAGCAGTACTGTGAGTCGTCAGGTATGAGGATGCGAAGCCCGAGAGAATTGACGGAAGCAAGGTCGCAAGGGATACTTAAAGTCGTAGTGTCGTCTCGTAATTTCCCACAACGTAGGTCGACCACAAGACCGAACTTGCTGGGAAAATCGATTCCGATGATGAGCCTTGCACATCGGCGATGGGGAACCTGATAGGGAATTTACGCCGTAGTCCGAAACTCAAAGTAAGTAATTTCTGGCCGTAGGTTGCCATTTTAGTCTGATTAACTGCCGTAAGCACTGGACCAGATGGTTGCAGGGGGCGTTTTTCCAGAGAACGGGGAGGACGCTGACTTCTGCAGCAGTATCAGCCAAGAAGTGAAGTTTGGTTGTGGAGTCAAACACGTACAACAGACGACTAGTGACCTGGCCAGCGACAGCAGCCGCCATTACTGGCTGGCCATGTGGTTTCCCGACGTATGAGTTGAAAAGGTTTTGGGGTGTTTACACGCTGGACTGCAATTACGCGTTGATTCTCCGAAACGGTGGTGATAATAACAATAGCTGCGAAACTGTCGTGTACGAGAGCTGCTAGAACGTCTGGATCGAGAAACGGAACATCGCGGGGGGACGCGGTCGCGTTTGAGATGGGACGAGGTGAGCTCTAGGTTAGAAATTCTCTCGTTGATTGTGGCAAGTGGCGTGGTTCCAGAGAGGTTGCCTGAACTAGTCTCAGTGACCTGTGATACCGACGTTTTAATAAAGCTATCTTGAACTTTATCAGCAGCTTCTGCCATTTTGTCTAGCGAAAGATCGTCGGCGAGAACAGCTAAAATACTCGTGTTATTCGCAGGAAGACAATTACTCCACGATTGGAGGAGAACGGAGTCATCCAGGATTGAAGAACCGACGAGGGAACGCATGTACCGGAGTAACTGAGACGGCATTCTCTCTCCAAGCTCAACGCCAGTGAGCAACTGCTGAAGGCGTACCTCACCTGAGGCTGTAGTGCGCTGTGATATGGCTGCCTTAAGTTTATCAAAAAAGGACTCTAGGGGCATGGGGTCAAGGAAGTCGATGATCTCTGAAGCGATGTTGGACGGCAGGTGAGCAGTCACATATGAAAACATTATGAACTGGGATGTAATCTTACGAAACCGGAAAACAGCTTCTACCTGAACGAACCAAACACGTGGGTTAGAAACGTCAAAAGAAGGTAAAACGAGTTCAAGAGAATGTTCCGACGCATTTATAGCGGGCGCGTGATCAAACATTGTGTAGATAAAAGGAAAAATATACATAATAAATAAATAAAATAGCAGTGTCACTCACCAACCCCATGAAAAGTCCAGTGAGGAAAGATGGACATGCTTTGCTAGCCGAGCAAGAATATAATAGAAGAGCCGGCCTCTATTAACAATGTGTTTACTCACCTGCATCATTATCATTCGACTCTTCGAATCTTGCATCATTGACCAGCTTCAACGACAGCTGGCGTATCAGAACTAAGCCATTCGGCCAACCAACGAAGAATTTTGGCTGTCAACCGACTGCGAATAATAGAATGCAAAATTCGGTCTATACGATGCATAACCGACTTGCACTACTGTTCAACGAAAGCTACGGCAGTGTTCCAGGACGTGGTGGGTTTCCGCCTGGCAAGCGTTCTCCCTATAAAATGCCACAAATGTCCGCTTAACAACACTGCAACGTGGCGGATGTGACTCTCCACAAAATAAAGTCACAGCTATGCATTTCACACTGACGCAGTCCTCAGCCTTCTACATTGAACCTGTGCAACTAATTCTGCTATGAAGAATGCTTTGTTGGAGCCCAGATCATCTCTATCGCGTAATGGTTATTGGTTGCAAAAAGCCTTGTTTAGGCTCCTGTGCTCACGGATCACTACCTGGCGAAATTACCCCCAACTTGTGTTTTGACGGATTTTTGCGCGCCACAGCGCCATAATGTCCCTGGGTCTGACTATTACCTGACAGTATGCTCACTCATACGGACAACATCTTTTCTTTTAACTTTTATTAAAACGAAATGTTTTAACATTTCACAGAAGCTATGCTTGTATGTATATTTGATCACGCCTTTACAGGTGTGTCTCGTTTTACCGAGAATATACTATTTATTTATTTAAATGAAGAAGCTAAGAAGGCGACAGACCCTTGAATATACTACGAAAATATGCTATTTATTTATTTATTTATTATTAAATGGAGGAACCGGAAAGGAACACAATCAGTAGTTAGGTTGACCTCACATATAAATTATCCTGATGTGCTTAAGCGGCGGACGATCGTAAATCGCGAGGTATGCCGAAGTGTACGTTTACGTAGCTTCCGATCGTGAATAGAGCTGGCAGCGACGCGCACATTCACAACAATCTGGCGGCAACCAAGTTAGAACCACGGAAGACGAGCTCGAAACCAAGTGTATGTATAAATAGTTAATTAAAACAAAGCTGTACAACTACAGCGAAATAGGTAAGCTCGAAAATAAAAATAAGAAAATTATTTACAGTCGCTACACCTCACATATTTCAGCTTGGTTACTGCTAACTGTGTTGTCTAGACGAATAATCGAGTTAATTGATTGCGAGGCCGGGTTGCTTCTGCGCTTCATCAGGGAATTGAGGGCTTTGATACGGTTGATAGGGTTTAGGGCAGTTTGTTCTTCGGACAGATTTGCGGTAGTTTGTGAATTTTTCACTCTAACAGGACTTCATTGATGCGAATAAGGAGGAAGTAATCTTGGGTCCTACTGTACTTCGAAGGTAGCATTTTGAGCTTGACCAGCAGTTTGCGAGGGTGTGCTGCATCCTGCGGCGACTGTGTTGCTTTTTGTTTCCTTATAGGTGCAAGTATATCCAGGCATTAAGTGAGATTTCTATTAAGTACTGAAGAGGCAGTGCCCGCATCTGTAGCCAGAAATATTGCATCCCAGCTGATGGATCTCAGAAGTAGAGCAACGTTTGTCCAGTTGATTCGTTTGAAGGGCCGAACAGAAAGCGCTGTTCTAGTCACTGGGGGAGGAATGATGGGTAGTTGGAAAGAGAGCTTTACTATTTTGTGAGCGCATACAGGGAGATTATCAAGCACGCTAGCAGATGCATGTGCAACTCCGTTGGTAAAAGTAAATCCAAGGTGTTATTGTGTCTAATGGGTGCACGCACGCGTTTAGTCCACCCAAACGCACATGTGGTGTCCACAAAGGCAAGGGGATTTGATTGGCGCAAGTTGGGTTTTGCCCGGCCACTTGTGGCATGTTAAAGTCACCACCGATTATCTTATAGTGAGTAGGCAATAGGGATACTTCTGTGAAGAGTCCACTAGATTGCGTATACCGATTGTGTTAGTGTGTGGAGGGTTACACAGACAGCCAATTAAGATATGGTGCTGTCCCCTACTAGTCTGAATCCAAACCGAGTCTTCCAGAGGGCCGATTGAAAGTTCTTGGAAAGATGGCACCCCGAAATCCTCACGCACGTAAATGAAGCGTCCGCCACCTCGGTGGTTGGTAAGTACATTGATGAAGGAGGTGTAGCCCGGGATTTGCAGCTGTGCATCGAGAGGGTTAGCATCATTCCACGTTTCTGTAATGAGCACTACCTGGGGACCGGATAGGATAATGAAGGGGTTGATAAGGTGCATCTTATGTTTGATGGACCTGGCTTTAATGAGAAGTAGAGTGAGTGCCTCATTGCAGAAGTGAGCGTCTGCTGAATTATCAGAGACAGAAGTAATCTGAGCGGTTTGCGTGGGTATAGTTGCTGTTGTCTCAGAAGGAGTGATAAAAGTTATAAGGTTACAGAGGTCAGACAAAATCTTACTGTCCGCGTCATTATAGAGCAGGTCGGGTTGTAGGAGTGGGACTGCTTGGTTACCATGCTGAAACAAAACAGAGGAGACAGGTTTGTGGGTGTGGGGAAGGTTATTGGCTATGGCTAAGATATTGGTGGGGTTATGTTGTACAAAAGCAGTAGAAGATGGAGTACAGTGGTCGTGCAGTCCTGAGGGGCATATTTCTGCCAGATGTGGGTTGGTTACTGCGGTGTCTGTATCGCATTCCAAGACTCGGAGAGGGTTGATGGCATGTTTGCGTGCAATGGTGAGTCTCCTGGTTAGGTCTTCGGTTGGATGCGTGGAAGACTAACTCGTAGGTGTGGCAAGCAGTGCCTCAGGGGAAGCAAAAGTTGCGTTGCCAATAAGCCGGGCCGTTGAGTTGCGCAGCGGGGGAATTTCTGAGCATTTTCTCCTGGAGAGATATGGACGGATAATGCATGCTATTTCTGGAATTAGCTTTTAATGAGTCTTCGACTACATGAGTTGTTGAAGGGGTGGGCAGCGATCGCTCAATGGCATCGGCGGGATGTTAAAGATCCTGAAAGGATGGTAGAGTGCAGCCTCGTCCAACAGTATCGTGAGTTGTGGCGAGCCGTATCCCGCCATATTCCATAAAAAGGAGCGGGGATGCGTACTGAAGTGTTCAGCAGTTTAGTAATAATTGGGCTTGTAGGGCGCGGGCGGTTAATCTTTGCAGGCGATGGTGGGGTGGTGCGTTTCGCTACTTCGCGGAGTGTTCTATACGAAGCGGTTTTGTAGCGGGTTACCTGCAGTTGATTATAGTTACTGTCAGCTTGACAGCATCGCGGAAATTGCGGCCTTAGGGAGTAGGGTGTGTATTCACCAGCGTACCGTGCTGTATTGTACAGTCTAGAGTTAAAAGACTGGTCGGGCTGGGGGCGGTGAAGTGGGGCAGTGGTGTTGCTCGCGTTAGCGCTACCGGGAGCGGGGCGGGAGTAGCGCATGTTCTGGCTGTGGCTGAGGACATTGGCTTTTATACGGCTAGCAGTTAGATTTGGAAGCAAGTATGGCTTTCTGGGGGGCGGCATTTGTTTGTTGGTAGTCGTGGTTTCCAACAGTGGTACATACTTGTTAGATATTGCCTTTACGGGTGCTATCTGTCTGTTCTGAGATGAACACTCGTTAGGTAGCACGGAGGGTGGGGGTTGCCTGTTTTCCTTTGGAGATTCTCCGGGTTGATGTCTCGGCACGTCGGAGTTGCAAGATGCAGGCTTTTTAATGCGCCTTCGTTTTGGGCGGTTGCGTGAGAGTTCCTTAGTAGTCAGTGGGGTGCTTGTCTGGTTGCCTGGCGACCTTCTTTACCTCATCCGGTCCATGCACAGCTGCGCCTTGCTAGATGCACAGCTGTCACTCGTCTGTGACAGCTAATTACTTGTAGTTCAGCTCTCACCGGCTTCTCCCTGCTCAGGCTTCCATACGTCCATTACATTAGCACCACGGCAAGAATTCACCATCTGCGCGTCGCCGCGTCTTTGCCTTTTATGTTCTGAACTATTTAACAACCTTACTTTATGTCTTCGCTCCACACGTTCACTGTCCTTCCATAATGAAACATTTCTTAACTCTCTTCTGTAGATCAAACATAACTCATGCGGTCTGCCCAAAGCTGTTCCTTAGCCTCTCTATTTTAGACGTTCATTTATTCATAACTCGCTCCTCGCTTGATGCACAGCCGTCACTTATTCGACTGTGACAGCTTGCTAATTGTAGTTCAGCCCTCTCACCGGCTTTTCCCTGCTCAGGCTTCCCTACCTTTATTACATTAGCAGCACAGCATGATTTCATCATCTGCGCGTCGCCGCGTCTTTGCCTTTTATGCTCTGAACTATTTATCAACCATATCCTATGCTTGCGATTCATCCGTTCGCTGTCTTCCCTCCATAAAACCATTCTGAACTCCGTTTTGTTTAGCAAACATAACTCATGTGGCTTGTGCACAGTTGCTCCATTGCCACTCCCTTCTAAACTCCATTTATCCGTTGCATGCTGCAACGTCTGTGACGCCTGCTCTTGTAGGATTACAGATCTTCCGCTGGCATTTTCCAGCCCAGTCTACCGTATCACTAAAATCTTAGCACCATAGCAGCACTCAGTATCTGCGCGCCTCTGACTTATATGCTGCGATGTCCACGGCAGACTTAATGTATGCATTCACTCCGACTGTTTGATGTCCTTTCATATAAACTTCTCAGCTTTCTCTAACAAACCTTTTAACTCTCCATGTCGGTGCTCAGCGGCTCCTTCGCCTCTCTTTTCTAGACGTTCCCATAACACTTAATTGTTGTAACGTCTTCGACTTTTTCACCTGTAGGCGTCCAGTTATTGGACCAGCTTTCACAGCCTCTTTCCAGTAGTAGCATCCCAGCACCAAAGCATGAATTGTGAACTTATACACCGCCGTGGTTCAGCAATATATGATATGACTCTTTCAATCTACTCACGGTAAACTTGCATTCATTCTGTCCACTGTTCTTCTTTATTCGACCTTCTTAGCTCTCGTCTAGCGACCTTATTTACCTCATCCGGTCAATGCACAGCTGCTCCTTGCTGGATGCACAGCTGTCACTGGTCTTTGACACATAATTAATAGTAGTTCAGCATTCTCACTGTCTTCCGCAGGCTCATTCTTCCCTACTTTTATTACTTAAGCACCGCAGCATGATCTTATTATATGCGCAGCGCCGCGTCTTCGCCTATTTTTGCTCTAAACTATTTAAGAGCCTTAACGTATGCCTGGCATTCATCTGTTTGTTGTCCTTTCTTTATGAAGCCTTTGTTTGCTGTCTTCTGTCGTGCAGGCATCTCCATGTATTCAGTGCAAGCCGCTGTTTTGCCTCACCGTTCTTACTGTTCATTTATGCCTTACTTGCTGCATTGTCGTAGCTCTTTATACCTGCAGTCATCCGACTCTCGGGCTAGCATTCTTTGGCCCTCTCCAGCATGGTACTATTACCTAAGCACTACAGCTGCTGCGGTTAGGCCAAACTGCTCTGATACTCCAAGCAACCTTACTCTACGCTTGCATTTCGGCTATTCCCTGCCCTTCCGTCAATTAATGTTTCTTAGCCTCTTAGTTCTTCCCCCCTCCCACTTGATCAGCACACAGACGCCCGTTAGCTTCACATTGCTAGGCGTTCATTTCTCACCATTTTCTTAGTACCCTAGTACGACTTGTTTTTCTGCGCGACGCTGCATATACATTTGTTCCGGACGTTCGCTTTCCTTTAACTGATCTTTAATACTTCACTTCTATCGATCGATCCTTTTTCACCTAGTAATCTGGGTCCGTTTTTACAGCAAAGGTTTCGACACTTACCTTTGTAGTAGGTTAGCTCTCATAGGCTTTTCCTATTTCAGTAGGCCATAGCACTATACTCCTAGTACCCTCGTGGCGTCTTTCTGTCTTGATCACCCCATAAATTTTACTCAGCGCTTGTTTCCTATCTATCCGCTGACTTACCATCTCTTTCGGCGTAGGCTGGCCACCAGCCGTCCATCCACCATTCTAACGCCGCTGGTTCCTGAACTCTGCTTCCTGTCTTTCCACGCAATAGTCGCATCATAGTAACCTGATACTGCGTTTTTGTTTCATGGCGCAACGCTCCGTATTCCTTGTAGATAGTAGAAAACAACTTAAATGGCCACTGCTTTCGAAAAACTTGCAAAAGACACTTTCAGCACAATCATTGCTGCACATTGTACATCATTCGTCTCCACGCTAAATGCTATAACATAGGAGTTAAAGAATGCTTGTTTCCACGCCTGTTCGTTGCGGGCTTGGTTGTCTCTCACCTTCCCTTTTCTCCGAGGTCCGGAACTTCCTGGGGATCTGGGATAGGACCGAGAAACCGCTTTGGTTCGGGACAGAACTATCAATAAGGACATGTGGAGCACATGGCAGTAAAACAAACGGACACAACTGCACTCACTACCATGACCGTTGTCCAATTATGATAAATGGACTCGATCACTTCACACTCCTGAAAAATCCAGACGCAAGCAATTGACATTTCATTCACCTGGATACCCACAAAGAGGATTCTTCTTGAAGCCCACATCCTCGATTCGCCTCAGCCATTATGCCGGCCTTGCCCAAGATACCTGAACAAATAACAGAGAAAATTGAAGGTCATTTGACTGCAGATATCTGAGGGTGACATCAGTCGAAAACCTGGTCTGCCAGTTGTTTATTATTGCACCGACAAATTTCTGGCAGTGTTCCAGGACGTGGTGGGTTTTGCCTGGCAAGCGTTCTCCCTATAAAAAGCCACAAATGTCTGTTTAACAACACTGTGACGTGGCGAATGTGACTCGCCACCGAATAAAGTCACCGCCCAGAACTACCTACTGGCAAGTCGACCAGAATCATTATTCAATATTGCCCTGTCACTTTCAATAATAAGCTACACCATGCCTATATGTATCGTTTTCATTACACATGTAGTGCCCTGACTGTTTACACTACGCACTCTAGAATTCAACGTTTCGTCAGTCATTGATGACTTTATCCCTCATGACTACTTACACAATTTCCGCAGCCTGTACAACCTTCGGCTTACTGCCGACTACACTCATAGCAAAGTGTTTGTTGCGAAGCAATATTGCATGTAAATAGTGATCATGCCTTACTTGGTGTGTCTCGACAAATTCGAGAATAAACTATTTATTTATTTATTTATTTAATAACTTCATCTGTCTGAGGTTCGTTATCAGTGTCACACATGTTGAAATCGTTCGGCTTATCTACCTCAGCCTCATCTTGACCGACAGCAGCTTCATATTGCACTACCGAAAGAACTAGCGTCTTCACTCTGCTGGACAAAGTTAGTTCAGAGCTGTAGGCATTTGTCACGTTTGGGTCCAAGTGCGGTTGTGACAGATCAAGGTCTACTGGGAGTGAGGTAGCAAGTCCAGTCGCGGTGGGGGAACCATCCGCCCTTTGCCTAGGCGGAAGTCTATTGGTTGAGGCAAATGCTCTCTGCAGAGGTGTTTTGTCCGGTTCGATCACGATAGGCCCCAAATTGGCTGACTCTCGAATAACGAATTGTTTTGCTATTAAATTTTTGGCCAATACTTGAGCTCTAAATTGATACGTATAGGGCACGATTTACATTTGGGTGTTTTTCGTAGACGTTTGATGTTGAAGGAGTCGGGAGTCATGTTACAGAGATTGGTGAGCGAGTGCTTCACCTTCGCTAATTTGGTTTTATCGGGGACATTGAATATCATTACTTTATTTGTACGGCGAATTCGTTCGGAAACTTCGTTAGCAAGGTGTGTAAGTAGCTCCCCTGCTAGTTTGAGCTCATTCACATCATTGGTCTGTGTGATTCCCGAGAGCTGATCTAGTGGCATCATTTTTGATATAGTTTTGCGCAGTACAGAGATGTTGCTTTTGAGTGCGCTCAATTCGATCTCAAGAAAGTTAATTTCATCATGTGCCTCTTTCAGTGGATCTGATAGGATTACTCTGCAGTCAGAAGTTGTGGCTGCGTCAGTATTATCAGGTTGTGGCTTAGTTGGTTTAGCCACTTTGTTAGCAGGTCTGTGCACAGGCCGTCTTGCTCGCATTGTCTTACTTGGATCTGACGGGAGAGTGGTAAGTCAAGTTCGGCTATCAGTGTTTACTCTAACACTGTTACCCACGTTAATTCTCCCTAGAAACAAGATAGTATGACAAGACAAGTAGTCTAACTATTCTACTGAATAGTAACAAAACGTCAGAATAACCAACAAAAAGTCGAAGGGACCGTATGATTACCGTAACAAGTGGGCGCATTGTCACCCTACCGTGGGTGCTATGTCGGAACTTAGTGCCCGCAATAAATATTCGTGCATTTTCACACATAGGTAGTAAACGCTAACCGTTATCATTACGGGGGTACCCGCTGTGCAGACCGCACAGATGGAGTTCAGCAGCGGACAAGTGGATACTCACACTTACAGCGACCCTAACTGTTCCGTGTTTAGCAGCAGTCCTTCTTCATAAGCTACTATCATCTTTGCGCATATACTGAGCTGCTAAGGTCCACACTTTTATCCCTCCAAGCTTTAATCCCTGGGACTGCGTGCGTCACATACACTTGCTGTCTGTTGACCTAATCAGGTGTCCACTAGCAATTATAAGGCTGCACCTAAATGCCATTGCTCATCCGCGACACCTAATTGACTGTAGTACAGCTCTCTCACTGGCTTCTCCCGGCTCAGGCCTCCTTAATTATACTCCATTAGCACCACCGCATGATTTGATTAGCTGCGCGTCGATGCGTCGTAGTCTATTATGCTCTAACTATCTAACAACCTCTTTGTATGCTTGCGCTTTACTTGTCCGCTGTCATTCTATCACGAAACCTCTCTTAGCTTTCTTCTGTCGTGCAAGCATATCCAGGTATTCAGCGTAAGCCGCTCTTCTGCCTCACATTTCTAGACCTTTATCTACCCATTACTTGCTGTATTGTCTTAGGCATTTTTTACCTGCAATACTCCAAGTCTCGGGCTAGCAGTCCATGGCTCTATCCAGCTTGGCACTATTACCCTAGCACTCTGGCTGCTGCGGTTAGGCCTCAGGTTCTGATATCCTCAGCAACCTTAATGTACGCATGTATTCTGGCTATTCGCTGTCCTTCCGTCAATTAGCCCTTCTTAGCTTTTTAATTCGGCACTCTCTCACCTGGTCAGTACAGAGACGCCCCTTAGCTTCTCATTTACAGGTGTTCATTCTTCAATTATTCGCTGCTGTTTGCGAAACTTACCCATGTATGAGTCCAACAGACTCACTGGCTTTCCCTGGGTCAGCATATTCTACGCTCTCCAGCGAATCTTCCCACGCAACAGTTGCACCATAGCAAACCGATCCTGTGTTTTCTTTGCTCAACGGCGCAACGCTCTGTATCCAAGGTATACGGTAGCAACCAACCTATAGGGCATTGCTTCTGATGAATATGCAAAAGACACTTTTAGCATAATCATTGTTACACATTGTACATCATATGTTTCCACTAAATGTTAGATCATAGGACATAAACAATGCTTGTTCCCACGTTTGTTCTTTGCGGCCCTGTTTGTCTCTCACCTTCCCTTTCTCCGAGGTCTGGAACATCTTGGGGATCTGGGATCGGACCGTGAAAGAGCTTGTGCCTGGGACAGGATATAGAAACCTCCAAGGACCTACATAGAACACGGCTGTACAACAAGTGGATAAAAATGCACTCACTACCATGACCGTCGTCCAGTAATGGTAGCTGGACATGACGCCTTCATACTCCTGCGAAGTATACATAATCATGAGAAATCTAGACGTAAGAATCGGACGTTTTGTTCACCTGGACACGAAGATGACAAAGGTCTAACCCTCCATAGGCTTCATCCATTATGGCCGCCCCGACGAAAAATAACCTGTTCAGCTAACAGAGGAAATTGGAAGGCAATTGACGGCGGTTAACCGAGGGTTAAATCAGTCGACGAGCTGCTCTGCCAGTTTTACATTAGTGTACAAACGGATTTCTGACAGTGTTTCAGGACGTGGTGGGTTTTCGCCTGGCAAGCGTTCTCCCTATAAAAAGCCACAAATGTCCGCTTAACAACACTGCGACGTGGCGGATGTGACTCGCCACTGAATAAAGTCACTGCCCACAACTACATATTGGCAAGCCGACCAGAATCCTAATGTAATATTTTCCTGACAAGTTTTCTCTACAAACGGAATGCCTAGCCTGTTTACACTACGCACACTAGAACCCAACTTGTCGTCATGCATTGACGAATTTATACCTCAAGATTAATTTTACAATTTCCAAAGCCTGCACAACTTTCGGCTTACTGCCGATTACATACATAACAACGAGTTTGTTGCGAAACATAATTGCTTGTAAACGTTGATCATGCCTGGTCTGCTGTGTCTCGGAAATTCGAGAATATACTATTTATTTATTTATTTAACTTGGGCTTTCCGATCCTCCCCCAGTACTACACTGTCCGTGCTTATTCCGTGTCGAAGAAGCACGGTTGGTTGGCATTGGAACTCGTTTTTACTGTATCCACGCCACAGTTTGGTGCGCGTATGCAGCGTTGGCTAGATACCTACTAGCGCCGCGCGACTTTGAAGCTTTGAACGAGCCAGCCTATCGGACCGCGCACATAAGGCTACGGTTTGGGATCGGATCAACCGGAGCAGCTTCAGCCCGAGGACTCAGGGCAATGTCAACACCAGCTTGGCCGGTGCTCGTAGCTGTATCTTCGCCAGCTAAGTGCGATGAGAAAGTACTGCTAGTGTCACTTGAAAGGGCTCGCATAAAGAGCACAAAGCTCGGGTCTTGCAGGCGATTCTCTAATAAACAGCAGATATGGATGGAGTGCGTAGCTAAAATTCGGGCAAAAATTGCCTGTTGACCAATCGGTAGCAATGGGCGTACATTGAGTCATGCCAACCTGAAGAAGGATCGAGCGCTCCGAATGGAAGCCGATGAACTGGGGTGGGCCGCTTGGTTGGACAGGGACTTGTAGCAGTCTGGAGATTACTCGGTTTGCCTGTGTAAAATTCTAAAATTATTTCATTGTGCACCTAGGCAAGCGGTATGGGTTATTGAACTGATTGCTGTGTTCGAATGCTTGACTTGCTCATCGCCATTTTTGCTTGGCGCTCGCTTCGGTTGCAACTCGCAACTGCCCTGTGTGCTGTGCTTGCTCCCTTTCCCTAGCTAGAGAGCTCACGGTGTCGTTCTTTTATAGCTAGATAACAAGGAATCGTTTACTGTACCAATAAAAGTTTCCCTGCAACTCGATCTGTCTTCTCAAATGGCTCTCTAGGCTACCGGTACAGGCAACCCCCTAAATTTCTGACCCCGAAGCCGAAACAATTTCAGCGCCGGATATTTTAAAATTTTCTCCGGTGAGCTCGATCCATTTATTTTTCATAATTTCCGATTTATTTTTGCATACGGTAGCCCTATTTTTGCGTCATTTTTTAAGCCATGGAATCTGTACACCATAAGGTAGTCTCTACTAAACGTAGTATCTCTCTGTGCCACCTTTCTGGGACATGAATCCTCTATTGTGGTTCGCTCATTTTGAGGCTGAGTTTTATAACAGAAACACTTCTGACTACGCGAAGTACAGCAAGCTCCTGTCCTACCTCCCCAAGGAGATATCAATGCAGGTTCGTGACGTTATCATTCCTCAGACCGAAAACCGCTATGAGGTTCTCAAAGGGGCCACGATTTAGCGTGTTATGCCCCCTGAGAAAGTTCGCCTGCAGCAACTTTTCTGTGATCCGCAGCTGGGCGACAAATTGCCCTTAACCTTGCTACGGGAGATGCAGCAACTCCTTGGTTCCTCAACCTTAGAAGAAACTTTATTTCGCGAACTATGGCTACAGCGGCTACCGGAAAACACACAAGCGATTCTCGCTACAGTGAGCACCGTTTCGCTCACTCAACTAGCAGGTTTAGCCGATCGAGTTATCGATCGATCACAGCCACGAGTGGACGCCAGCAAGGTCAATGCCGTCGCGTCCCAGGACACTTCTATCACTGGCTTACAGTCAACTATAGAAGCCCTGCAAACACAAGTTGCGACACTTAGTCGCCAGGTCCTAAAGCTTACCATGAACCGTCGTCGTCATAGCCGATCGAAATCGCCCTGCAAGCGTTCCAAGTCTAGCAACAGGCAGGCCAGCTGTTGGTACCATCAACGTTTTGGTATCGTAGATCGTAAATGTGTCAAACCTTGCAACTTTGCCGAGAAGCAGGGAAAATTCTCGGCCGGTCCGTATGGGCGACGGACGCTACCGGCCAACACCAAAGTCGCCTCATCCGCGTTAGGGATTTAACTTCCTGCACCGAGTTTCTAGTCGACACTGGTGCCGAAGTTAGTGTTATACCCAGTAGCCCAGATGAGGTCGTCTCACCATCACCGGCCAAGCTGTGTGCCGCCAATGGCACACCAATCGCAACTTTCGGCGAAAAGTTGCTAACGCTCAATTTAGGCCTCCGGCGAGCGTTTCGTTGGCCTTCCATAATCGCTTCTGTGCCTTTCGCCATCATAGGCATAGACTTTCTTCAACGCTTTGACCTCATCGTCGTCGCTAAAAGGAAGAAGCTTATTGACTCTAGGACACAGCTCAGTGTTATCGGGACTAGCGCCAATGTGGCTGCTATTACTCCCATTCGTGTCGTACCTCAAGCTTCACAACCTTTTATAGAAATTTTCAACAAGCATCCTAAACTAGATCGCATCCTAAAGGACTTGCCTCGTGTGACGTCAAACGTCATGCATCACATTTGCCCTAAGGGCCTATCTGTTTTGGCCAGTCCTCGCAGACTAGCAAAGCTACTAAGGCGGCATTCGAGCAATTGCTCGAACTGGGAATAATCCGCTCGTCCAAAAGTGCATGGGCATCACCAATACACATGGTACCGAAGAAACCTGGTGACTGGCACCCGTGTGGTGACTACACGGCACTTAACAAAGTTACTGTCCCGGATAAATACCCTATTCGCGCATTCACGACTTAACCACAGCTCTAGCTAGTAAGTCTATCTTTAGCAAAGTCGACTTAGTTCGCGCCTACCATCAGATACATGTGGCGCCAGACGACATTGCTAAAACAGCAGTAATCACGCCATTCGGCCTATTTGAGTACCTCAGCATGCCTTTCGGCCTCAGCAACGCTGCTCAAACTTTTCAGCGTTTCATTCATGAGGTAACGCGAGGACTCGAAGGCGTTTATCCTTATCTAGATGACATTCTCATCGCCAGCTCTTCTGACGAGGAACATCTTCATCACCTCGACGCCCTCTTTCAACGCTTAACACAGCATAGGGTTACCGTCAAACCCGATAAATGCGAGCTTGGCCAAAGCTCCATCGAATTTCTTGGCCACCGCATATCCGCCTCTGGTATTGAAGCTCTGCCAGACAAAATCCAGGCACTACAGGACTATCCTGCTCCCAGTTCCTTCAAACAGTTACGCCGATTCCTTGGCTTAGTCAACCATTATAGCCGCTTTATTCCTAACTGCGCGAGCATTGTTCAACCAATGACTGACTTGCTCCGCGGTAAACAACGGTCTTTTCATTTTGCAGATGACGCAGGACTGTCTTTCGAGAAGCTCAAAGACGCTATCTCCAACATAGCGCTTCTCGCCCATCCAGACACATCTGCACCACTCTGCCTGACAACTGACGCATCCGACACTACCGTCGGTGCAGTTCTTCAACAACTCATCGACCATCGATGGATACCACTTGGTTTCTTCTCGAAACGTTTACAACCTGCCGAATCGCGTTACAGCACCTTCGGTAGGGAATTGTTAGCTATCTACCAAGGTATCAGACATTTTCGTCACTATCTCGAAGGTCGACATTTTACAGTCTTCACTGACCACAAGCCATTAAACTACGCAATCAGTGGCGCAAAAGACAAGTATTCTCCGCGGGAAACTAGACACCTAGACTACGTTTCTCAATTTACGACAGGCGTACGACATGTCTCAGGGGCTCTCAATCCCGTCGCGGATGCGATTTCACGCATTCAGCATATCAGCTTATCGCCTGGCACCAACGTTGACCTAGCGGCTATGGCTGCTGCCTAACAAGCTGATCCAGACATAGACAAGCTACGACGCAACACCTCGTTGAAACTACGCGAAGTTCCACTGACTTCATCTGAGGGGACCATTCTTTGTGACGTCTCACCAACTTCTCCCCGACCCGCAGTTCCTACTTCGATGCGTCGACTAGTTTTCAACGCTTTACACAACCCGTCTCATCCCGGCATATGTGCTTCGCAGAGGCTCGTAAGGGAACGCTTCGTATGGCCCAACGTCAATCGCGATGTCGGCCTTCGGGTACGCGCATGCTTAGAGTGTCATCGCGCCAAGGTATACAGCCACACCAAAAGCCCACTTGGTGTGTTTCCCGCTCCTGACTCTCGTTTCGCACACGTCCATGTCGACCTGGTCGGACCTTTGCCTCCATGCAAAGGCTACGTGTACCTCCTCACATGTGTCGACCGATTCACCAGTTGGCCAGAGGAGATTCCGATAGTCAACTGCTCATCTGAGACAGTTGCGCAAGCTTTCCTAAAACGCTGGGTAGCTCAATTCGGTTGACCAAGCGTAGTCATCACTGACAGTGGATCGCACTTTGACGGATCCTTCAGCAAACTGTTCAGCGTTCTTGGTTGCCAACGTAACCGAACCACCGCATACCATCCCGCAGCTAATGGGATGGTAGAAAGGTTCCACCGGCAACTCAAAGCCTCAATATGTGCCCAATCTAGCACATCCTGGCACGAAGCACTTCCGCACGTTCTCTTAGGCAGAAGAAACACGATTAAAGCGGATTTGCACGCCACTCCATCGTTGCTAGTCTTTAGGTGCACATAACGCTTACCTGGTGAACTCGTCTCACCAAAAGCGCCAACAACCTTCGACTATGGCGACTACGCAGCTCGCCAATCTCATCACATGCGACAGCTTCAGCCTGTGCAACCCAGAGCACAGAACTTGCGTACAAACGTGGATGAACGCTTAACTACTTGCACGCACGTGTTCGTTCGCACTGACAGCGTACGCCGACCACTTCAACCTCCTTCTTCTGGTCCGTACCGTGTCGTACGCAGAAGCGACAAGACCTTCACCATTGACTCCAATGGTAAGACTGTGATGAACACCGTCGATCGACTCAAGCCAGCATTTCTCGACAAGCCTTACTCTTCGGTACAACAAGCACCTTCACAGCTTGCGCCATCACAGCTCGCACCGCAACCTCAGAAGAGTCAGTTCGCTCCAGCAGAACCGACAACGACAACCGACAGCATTCCTACTCGCCCTACTATCGATCAACGCGGTAGGAAACTCAAACCTCCAGTTCGATTTTCGGACTTCGTTCGCACTTAATATTTTACATGGTACGTGCCTTAGAAATTTTCTGCTCTTGCCTATCGTTTACGGAAATCCACAAAGAAAGGTCAAAACCTTTTGAAACTATCAAAAAAGAGCAAAACCTTTTGAAAACACAAAAGCAGCTTTGCACGTTCTTCGCTTTGCACTTTTTTGTGTATGGCTATGCATTTATGCTGTTTTTTCATTTTGTTTTCCATACACCTCGCCGGTTGGTTGCACCTCGGTTTCACTTTCGCTGGATCCCGCACGTCAATTGCAAGTGGAACGAATTTTCTGCTTAACCGCCTACGTGAAGTTTACTAACTGTCCCCCCACAAACAGCTTTTTACCGTTTCGACACCGTAGGGAGGACACGCGTGAGAGCCCGCTAGGGTCCGTTTGCATGGTTCTCCCTAGCAGCGGCATCAGGTTTCACAACCTGGTCTCGCAGAAGGCTGGACCGCGACGGACAGTCCTCACCTAGATCGAAGAACTGATTATGCAGTCCCTTCTCGCAGAGGGCTATATGGCAGTCTGGAGATTGCCCGGTTTGCCTGTGTAAAATTCTAACTAAAATTATTTCATTGTACACCTAGGCAACAGGTATGGGTTATTGAACTGATTGCTGTGTTCGAATGCTTGACTTGCTCATCGCCATTTTTGCTTGGCGCTCGCTTCGGTTGCAACTCGCAACTGCCCTGTGTGCTGTGCTTGCTCCCTTTCCCTAGCTAGAGTGCTCACGGTGTCGTTCTTTTATAGCTAGATAACAAGGAATCTTTTACTGTACCAATAAAGGTTTCCCTGCAACTCGATCTGTCTTCTCGAATCGCTCTCTAGGCTCCCGGTACAGGCTGCCCTCTAAAGACTTGTCGACAGGGCAGGAGTGACGCTCCGCGTTTGCACCTGAGTGGAAACTAGAAGCCAAATGCCTAGCAAAACTTTTTGGGGGCAAATATCGGGCATGCAAAACTGGGGGGATAACAATGAAGTTGGAATTGGAAGATATGGATGAAAAATAGTAGGCGGGTAAATAAGAAAACGGGAACGTTTGATCGGTAGCATCAACGCCCTGTCCACCCTGCTCAGTGCAGCAGATAGGGCGAAGTTTATAATCCGCTGCGACGGCCAGCGCATCAGGAGACACTTGGAAGGTTAAGGATTTGAGTTTTCCTTTTAGGTGAACACATTTTTTCTTTTGCTTTTCTTATGCTGTTATTTAGTTCCATGTGAGCACTTCAATCATACACCAGAAGCTCCCTGCAGAGCGTGGTTGAAACTAAAGTACGAATTTCTTTAAATATTCGGCTGTCATGACTCGGAATTCGAAGTAGTGTTATTCAGAATGCTAGTACTTCACAAGTCATGCGTTTCGGATGACCTCACTTGAGGCTTCTTTTTCTTTTGGCCTTCCTCTGTCACTACCAGATGCTGCACACGCTTCGCTGCGTCTAAATCTTTGTGATCAGTATCAATTCCCGGCAGATGCACTCTTACCAGAGCATGCGCTATGAGCACCTGTGCAATTTATGTCTCCAAGATATTCAGCTCCTACTTCTGACGTTGAATAAGAGTACGTTACATATGCCGTGAAGCGTAATGTAACAGTTTAATGGAGCTAAACACGGGTTGCAGGCAGTGTACACAGCAGTTTCTCGCCCGAACTTGTACTTGAAACGCTCTAACGCATGAATCCCGTAAGTATCTATTTTTCAGTTTCCGCCTACTAGTCCTCTGCTTTTGTTACAGTCCGACTGCAGAATGCTAGAATTTTTCATCGCACCTATTCCGCTCTGGACGCGATCGTGGTGTTTACTCAGAGATTACGTCGTATCACGTTACCCACTGCTACCTCCAATGGATTGGATCAATGCTTCAGCGACTGAATGGTCCATAATTAGCAACTCCGATAATTACCCTAGCAAAGTACACGGCATTTGAATGAACTGGATTGAATTTTAAAGCGGCCACAGAACGCACCATACGCTTGGCAAACCGTCTGACGGTCTTGCGAAGGCAAAATTTCAACACGCATTACTTGTCAGCCGAAGTTAACGGAATATCGGTTCTCACCGAGAAGGCTTGTTCTGAAGGTTCGCCTTACTCTGCTCAAACTGCGAAACCGTCACGGGACCCTGCTCCCGTTTTTAATAAGAAAGAGCGGATCAAATCGGCCATAAAGCTTTTCAGTGGAATCGATGATCCGAAAAATGTGAAGCATCGACAATGGAGAGAAAATATACGCTGTCGTTGCTACCTCATGGTTGCAGCTAAAGCCAGTCCCAGCGCCAGTGGTGAAGCCACCTGCTTCAAGTATCGAAGCAAAGACCCATGGGGTTAATACACCCCGTCGTGGTGATTTTTTCACGGATAGTAGCGTTAAATTCCGTAACGCGGCTGCATCTACTGCTGTCCTTCCTGCTGGGCGCAGGTCGGACGACCTTCAATGGCATAAAATATGCGTAACGAAGCTTCCTCCACCTGGTTTTCCAGGCGTTACTATCAGAAGCTGATTAGACTGGGGAATGTCCCAGTTAATGTACCAAACCCTCGACGGCGGCTACTTCGTGTGGTACTCTCTACCCCGGAGGAACGCAGCGCTCTCACGCGGCGTGCTTTTAAGCTAAAAAGTACAAATATTAACGTTCAGTCGGCCCTTCCGCTGGCCGATTGGCTGAAGCTAAGGGAGGCCAACAAGGATCTCCAAAGCAGGCAAGCGGCAGGTGAATCAGGTCTTCGGTTAGTGGGTTTTCGGGTGGTCAGCCGGCGGTCCTATTCCGCCCTACCACTGCCCATGCTGGTAGCCCACAACCCAGGTCTGTGTTCCAGGACGTGGTGGCTCTTCGTCTGGCAAGCGTTTTCCCTACAAAAAGCCACAGATAACTGTTTAACAACACTGCGACGTGGCGGATGTGACTCGCCACTCAACAAAGTCACCGCCCCTAACACATTGGCAAGTTGACCGACACCACATTTACAAGTTCTGTGTATATATCGGCTCTCGCACGAACACGCCTACATATCTGATTAGTGACATACCACCATGCTTAAGTATTTTCACCCGTTTCCTCATACTTCACTCACTGACTTACATTGCTTACGGGACCCCATCGGACTAGTTCCTTATCAACATACCATATAAGTGATCTGATTACTATCTTTACCTTTTGAATTCTGTGTACATAGACTTCATACAACTTTTGGGCACTATGGGCCCACACTACTGTCTCCAACTTTACTACTCCCACTGTTGGTGCTGCTTATTCCGCTATCATGTGCAATAATGCAATATGCTGATCATGCCCAAAAGGCGTGTCTCGCTTTGTCGAGAATAAAATATTTATTTATTTATTTATTTAACGAATACCTTCAGATAGTGCTAAGTAACGTGCGCAGCCTAAGGAATAAGGTGTACGAGTTAGGTCTGCTTGTAGCTGGGTCTCATCCCGATATACTAGCGTTCACTGAGACGTGGCTGTCCCAGAACATCACGGATGGTGAAGTACATTTACCTGGCTATGCACTATTCAGATGCGATCGCCTCGCTGGCCGGCAGTGAAGAAGCGTCGCTTTTAAGGCAAGCCGCAAACTTGAGGTTTTGAAGACTTGCTTATTTCAGACCGCAGACAAAACTTCTGAAGCTCTGCCGGCTGTTATTAGCATATCCCATGCTCAGGTTACAGTTGTAATTGTGTATAGAAGCCCTGGGAGCGTATCCAAAGAGGTACTTGACTTAGTTTGGTCTCAGTCCGCAAACAACTGTTTGGTGATGGACGACTTCAACCTCCTGGAGGTTTGATGGGTGGATCGTGCTTGAGACTCAGCGTCGGGCACTTTCGACGCTGATCTGCTTGAGCGTACGATCCAAGTATCTTCGCAGCATTTCATTGAACTCCCCACTAGGTACATGGACGTTCAACTAACGCCTACCTTAGCCCTTGTATTTGCTAAGTCACTCGATTTTTTGGAGCCATTACTTACGGAGCTCTCCTGGGTTCCAGTGATCATGTTTGTTTGCTCTTCAGTTGTACACTGTCTAGACGCCACCAGAGTAAATAAATAAATAAATAGTTTATTCTCGAATTTGTCGAGACACACCAAGCAAGGCATGATCACTATTTACATGCAATATTGCTTCGCAACAAACACGTTGCTATGAGTGTAGTCGGCAGTAAGCCGAAGGTTGTACCGTCTGCGAAAATTGTGTAAGTAGTCACGGGATAGAGTCTTCAATGAATGACAAAACGTTGAATTCTAGAGTGCGTAGTGTAAACAGTCAGGGCACTACATGCGTAATGAAAACGATACATATAGGCATGGTGTAGCTTATTATTGAAAGTGACAGGGCAATATTGAATAATAATTCTGGTCGACTTGCCAGTAGGTAGTTCTGGGCAGTGGCTTTATTCGGTGGCGAGTCACATCCGCCACGTCACAGTGTTGTTAAACAAACCTTTGTGGCTTTTTATAGGGAGAACGCTTGCCAGGCGAAAACCCACCACGTCCTGGAACACTGTCAGAGATTTTTCGGCGCATTAATGTAAAACGGGCAGACCAGGTTTTCGACTGATTTCACCCTCAGATATCCGCAGTCAAATTAACTTCAATTTTCTCTGTTATTTGATCAGGTATCTTGGGCAAGGCCGCCATAATGGCTGAGGCGAATCGAGGATGTGGGCTTCACGAAGAATCGTCTTTGTGGGTATCCAGGTGAATGAAACGTCATTTTATTGCGTTTGGATTTTTCAGGAGTATGTATTCTTTTCAGGTGTGTGAAGTTCTCGAGTCCAGCTATCATCTCTGGACAACGGTCCTGGTAGTGAGTGCAGTTGTATCCGTTGCTTGTACAGCCATTTGCTGCATTGGTCCTTATTGGTAGTTCTGTCCCGGACCAAAGCGGTTTCTCGGTCCTAGCCCAGATCCCCAAGAAGTTCCGGACCTCGGAGAAAAGGGAAGGTGATAGACAACCAAGCCCACAACGAACAGGCGTGGAAACAAACATTCTTAAACTCCTATGTTATAACATTTAGAGTGGAGACGAATGATGTACAATGTGCAGCAATGATTGTGCTGAAAGTGTCTTTTGTATGTTTTTCGAAATCAGTGGCCCTATAAGTTGTTTGCTACTATCTACAAGGAACACAAAGCGCTGCGCCATTAGGCAAAAACGCAGTATCAGTTTACCATGATGCGACTATTGCGTGGAAAGACAGAAAGCAGAGTTCAGGGACCAGCGGCGTTAGAATGGTGGATGGACGGCTGGTGGCCAGCCTACGCCGAAAGAGATGGTAAGTCAGCGGATAGATAGGAATCAAAAGCTGAGTAAAAATTATCGGGTGATAAAGACAGAAAGACGCCACGAGGGTACTAGGAGTATAGTGCTATGGCCTACTGAAATAGGAAAAGCCTATGAGAGCTAACCCACTACAAAGGTAAGTGTCGAAAACTTTGCTGTAAAATCGGACCCAGATTTATGAGGGAGAAACGATTGATCGGCAGAAATGAAGTATTAAAGATCAGTTAAATGAAAGCGCACGTGCGAAACAAATGTATATGTAGCGACGCGCAGAGAAACAAGTCATATTGGGTACTAAGAAAATGGTGAGAAATGAACACCTAGAAATGTGAAGCTAACGGGCGTCTGTGTGCTGACCAAGTGAGAGGCTAAGAGAGGCTAAGAGACTAAGAAACATTAATTGACGGAAGGGCAGGGAATAGCCGAAATGCAAGCGTAGAGTAAGGTCGCTTGGAGTATCAGAGCAGTGCGGCCTAACCGCAGCAGCTATGGTGCTAAGGTAATAGTACCAAGCTGGATAGTGCCAGCAAATATTAGCCAGAGAGTTGTATGATTGCAGGTTATAAGGTATAAGACAATACATCAAGTAAGGAATAAATTAACAGTAATAAGGGTGAGGCAAAACAGTGGCTTATGCTTAATACATGGATATGCCTGCAGACAGAAGAGAGCAAAGAAAGGCTTCATAAACAAAGGACAACGAACGAATGAATCCCAGACATACTTTAAGGCTCTTAACTAGTTAAGAGCAAAAAATAGGCGGTGCGCATATAATAGGATCATGCTTTGGTGCTAAAGGAATAAAACTAGGGAAGACTGAGCAGGGAGAAGCCAGTAGGAATGCCGAACTATTATTAATTAGCTGTCATAGACGAGTGACAGCTGTGCATCTAGCAAGGAGCAGCTGTGCACTGTCCGAGCTAAATAAGGTCGCCAGACGAGAGCTAAGAAGGTCGGATAAAGAAAGGAAAACAGACAAGAAGAATGACTGAAGGAGTCGTATCCTATAATGCTGAACCACGGCGGTGTATAGGTTCTCACTTTATGCAATGGTGCCGGAATATTACTACTTTGGATAGAGCCTGGGAAAGCTAGTCCAATAGCTGGACGCTTACAGGTGAAAAGTCGAAGACGTTACAACAATTAAGTGATATGAGAACGTCTAGAATAGAGAGGCTAAGTAACGGCTGAGCACCGAGTTCAAGAGTTGGAAGGAGTGCTAGAGCAAGCTGAAAAGTTTATATGGAAGTACAACAAACCGTCGGAGTGCACGCATAAATTAAGTCTGCTGAGGACATTGCAGCATATGAGTCAGAGGCGCGCAGATAATGAGTCCTGTTATGGTGCTAAGATTTTAGTACTAAGGTAGACTGGGCTGGAAAATGCCAGTGGAAGGTCTGGAATCCTACAAGAGCAGGCGTCACAAACGTTGCAGCATGCAATGGATAAATGGACGGTTAGAAGTGAGAGGCAATGGAGCAACTGTGCGCAGGGCACATGGATTATGTTTACTTCACAGAAGAGAATTAAGAAAGGTTTTATGAAGAGAGGACAGAGAACGGATGAAGCGCATGCATGCGATATGGTTGATAAATAGTTCAGAGCATAAAAGGCAAGACGTGGCGACGCGCAGGTGATGAAATCATGCCATCGTGCTAATGTAATAAAAGTAGGGAAGCCTGAGCGGGTAGAAGCCGGTGAGGGCTGTACTACAAGTAGTTAGCTGTCACAGACGAGTGACAGCCGTGCATCTATCAAGGAGCAGCTGTGCACTGACCGGATGAGGTAAAGAAGGTCGCCGGACGAGAGCTAAGAAGGTCGAATAAAGAAAGGACAAGAGACAAGAAGAATGCAAGCGTACAGGGAGTTGTTTGTGGTAGGCATATCATATAATGGGTCACAGTAGTCGGAAGCAACGAGACCACTGAGACGAGGTTAGAGTATCAGCTCAAAGAGCGAAATCAGTTGAATTTAGGTCTAATTACTAAAGGTGAACATCGACACAATAGGCATATACAGGAAGAATGCGGGCATGGTGGAAAGGATGTATCTTGGCCAACAATCCTTTCAGTAAAGGTTTACAGGTAGTTACGTCGGCAGAACCAAAGTCACTTAGATCTCGGAAGTCCGAGGCGGGTCACAAAGTAGTTGACCGTTCAGACGAGTCCGCATAAACCACCAAGATGAAGGTAGGCCGCCAACTTAAGGTGCGAATAACAGTAATGCGTACCATAAGATAAGAAGTTATCGGGACGGCAGCGGCTATATGAAAAGCCAGGTAGCATTTAAAGAAAAGGTCTCGGGATGGGGGAACAGAGTGTTTGGAATGTAGAGCTAGAGTAATAATGGCTCGGATGTCGGGAAGCAGTCAAAAACGGGGGCTGGTCAGCCGAGGTAGGTTAGAGCCAGGTCCGAAGGAATAACCGTCCAATTGAAAAAGTAATGCAAACAGAGTGTGAACAAGGAAGCGCACTATTGAAAGGAAGTGGAAATGCCAACGACGTTTTCAGGGAGATGTGAGCAGACCGATATGTCTGCCCATCCCTGATCATTAACGTCACAGTGGTCGGAAGCAAAGAGACCACTGAGACTGATTAGAATATCAGCTCAAAGAGTGAAATATGTAGTAATATGCAGTAATGTGTGTCATAAGATAAGAAGCTTTCGGGATGGCAGCGACTATATGAAAAGCCAGATAGCATGTCAAGGAAAGTCTTGGGATGCGGGGGACAGAGTGTTTGGAATGTAGAGCCTAGAGTAATAACGTCTAGGGTAACGGTGAGGACAGTTTTATTGTTAAAGGGTGTAAACTTTAACGTGGCCTCCGAAGGCATTTGAACAGGCAATTAGTTCAACCGAACCAGAAGAGGCCACGTCTCAGAAGTCTGAATGAATCCGGAGAACAAGAAGCCGATCCAACAAGCCTGGATTAGTCGGAGTGTTAGGATTAGGACGTATAACAAAGATGAGAGGAGAGCCAAATTAATAAAGGGTGAATGAGTCTAGGATGCTCACGGAGTTAGTAAGTTAATAAAGATTGAGCATATCTTGCAGGCGCCTGAGGTGAGGGGAACATAGCATTGAGTCAACAGAGCCTACTCTGTTTGTATCTTCGTAGTTTTGAAGGTAGCCAGAAGAAAATAGACTGGTCAGTTGAGACCCGGTCAGGGCACGGTACTGAGAGTTAGCAGTCCGATGGAAGGAATGAATACAACAAAGTAAGGAAAGAGGAGGGTCAGAGTGAAGAAAGCTTTACTGATCAGGAGTAGCAGAGCCAACGAGACTCTCTAATGTATTGTGGACAGGGTAGTTGGTCTTCTTAATATTGACCAGTATCGTCACAGGAGTCAAAAAGCAGGAGCCGAAATACACGAGGCTGTATTAGTCGGCGCATTGAGATATAATAGTACAGTTAGGTTGGGAAGACAAATGGAGAGTGTCAGCATAAATGGACATGTTAGATATGGGGGGTTTACATTAGTTATTTAGGTATAAGCACTCGAAGTGAGGGAAATAGTGTTTCGGGTGCACCGAACCTATACCGTTTACAGCTCAGTGCTCTGTAGGCAGTCAGAAAGTAGGAGACTGGTCAGAGGAAACCAGGTCAGCACACTGCGCTGGTTTACTGATAAGGTGTGGAAAGGCAACTAGGGAGGGGAACAGAGTGTTCGGTCTTCCGAACAATGACCGGTACCGTCAAAATATTCAGAGGGTCCGCGGAAATGGACAGGTTAGAGATGGGTGTGGCTATGTTAAAAAATGGGTGAGCAATACCAGCAGGCTCTCGGGAAGAGGGGTATGGCCAGAAGGCTACAGCATCGTGCTGGTAGTCTGAAGTAAGTCAAAGAGTAGCAGGCCAGTCAGATGAGACTGGGGCAAGGTAGGGCACTGACGAACGACAGTCCGCTAGAAGAGAGATTAAAAGCTAATAGCGTGATAAGGAGAAGACGGGGTCGGTTTTATAAGGAGCCTTATTGGTGCTGGTTGTATAGACCAACAAGGCTCTTTGCACATCGGTATTATTCCGCAAAATTAAGGCTTTGTATGGAGTTCTATATGTGATCGAGGCCGTTCTCCCACAGCTCGTCTTCAGGGATGCAAGTGCCCAAGGTATCTGCTACCTTGGGGACATTTGGTAGTCTATTTATGGCCGTGGAGAATTGCAGGATAAATAAATAAATAAATATTTTATTCTCGACTATGCGAGACACGCCCATGGAGGCATGATCAGATAGGTACAACTGTACAAACATTTTATGGCAAATGTAACAGTGAGAGTAGAAAATCGTTCATATGTCCACGACTGGAACAGTACAATAAATAAATAAATAGTTTATTCTCAGTTTCATAGACACACCAACTCAGGCATGATCAAGGTTTGAAAACAGATGTGTATCACGACGATACATCGGGTTCAATCGTGTGTAGTTGAAACGGTGTCGGGAAGAGTTGATTTGTGATTCTAGTCGACTTTCCAGTATGTAGTTGTGGGCAGTGACTTTATTCAGTGGCGAGTCACATCCGCCACGTCGCAGTGTTGTTACGCAGACATTTGTGGCTTTTTATGGGGAGAACGCTTGCCAGGCGGAAACCCACCACGTCCAGCAACACTGCCGTAAAGCATTTTGAAAATTAATGTTGAACTGGCAAAGCCGCTTGACGACTGGTTGCACCTTCGGTTTTCCGCAGAGTAATGGCTTCTAATTCCCTCTGTTAGTTGGACAGGTAATTTGATCGGGGTCGCCATGATTTTTGAGGTCGGTGGTGGAGAAGGACATCGCGATTATTCTTCTTGTTGTATGTCCAGGTGAGCAAAAGTTCAACTTTTCCGCTGTCCAGATTTTTCAGATGTATAATTTTTGGGAGTATGAGGATATGTCCAGTACTCCATACTGGACAAGGGTTATGGTGATTGTAGTTCGGTCCTTTCGGAGTTCTATCATGCTCCATGTAAGTCTTTGTGGGTTGTTACGTCCGTCTTGGGCAAAAGCTGTTCTTCGGTCCAATCCCAGATCTTCAAGATATCCCGGATCTCAGAGAAAAGGGAAAGTGAGGGACAACCGAGAGAAGACCGCAAGAACAGGCATGGAGTTGAAAATTGTTAATGTCTTGTGTTACTACATTTGGGCTTAAGACAAAAGCATATACACTGTGCAACAATAATTATGCTGAAAATGTCTTTCGAATATCCTATAGAATCATTAGCCGTATGGGTGGATTGCTAACGCCTGCGTAGAGACAAGAGCGTTGTACCAGCAAGTAAAGTACGTAGTATCCGTTTAGTATAAGCCAATATTTGGGTGGGGAGAGAGAAGAGAGAGTTAGAATATTGGTAGGGATTGTCAGGTGCATGAACGGCACGTAGTTAGCGTGCTCCGAGAGGGAGGGCATAATAAGCGAAAATAAATAGGTTGCCGCGAGAGTCCTAAAGATCAATTGGTGGCAGGCAGCGGAAGGATTGGATGCAGCTATTCTAAAGTAATAAAGGTTATTGAGATACGGAGTGCCTCATAACAGGCACTAGATCATCGCATAGGCATAGGGCCAATGACCAATGGCTACTTCTAAACAGAGATGTCGAATTTACGACGACCGACAGATGGTGGCGCTAGGAGAGACTCAGTGGCCCGATGTAGCCATACCAATCAGACGCATGGTCAATAGTGTATGCCTACAGGGTCGCTGAGTGCATCAACAGGCCAGTGAAGGTAAGTGATAGGCCAACAGACCAGCTGAGCTGTGACGCAAACAATCCGAGAGAATGAACATCGTAAGAAGGGAGCGAGCTCCAGATAACCGCAAAGTTAAGTGGAAGCTACGGCGACTAGCTGCTGCTAAGCATAGACAGCAACTCTAGAAAAATGTATCAGTGGCTGGTGTAGTCATATCATTAAGACGTTTGACCACTATTGGATACCTACAGTTTCGATGAAGAAATCGACATGCGGGCGAAGATTAGAGCGACAGACGTCAGAGAAAAATGAAGGCTGGAGAGTCAGGGGTGGCTCCTTGCAAGCTACATGGAGCCAACAATGACTAGCTGCTATCAAGAAGAGTTGATGCGAGTAGGGCGAACGACAACTAGCGCCGCGCTAGGAGAGAAAAGAGTGACCAGCAATAGAATTCGGATTAAGCCTTCAGTTACTAGTGGATCTTACGGTGGCACATAATAGGTCAACAAACCATCTGAGCTGTGACGCAAACAATCCAAGAGAGTGAACATTGTAAAAACGGAGCGACTTCTACCGAGCTCCGGATATCCGCAAAGTGTAATTTAGGCTATGGCGACTAGCTGTTGTAAGGCATAGATGGTGGCGCTAGAAAAGAATGTGTAAGTGGCTTGTTTAATAGCCATGTCATTAAGAAGTTTGACCACTATTGGATACCTACTTTTTCGATGAAGAAAGCAACATGCGGGCGAAAATTAGAGAGACAGACGTCAGAGGAAAATGAAGGCTGGAGAGTCAGGGAGTGGCTCCTTGCAAGCTACATGGAGCCAACAATGACTAGCTACTGCCAAGAGCGGTTGACGCGAGTAAGATGAACGACGGATAACGGCGTGCTAGGAGAAAGATGAATGGCCAGCAATAGAGTTCGGATTAAGCCTTCAGTTACTAGTGGATCCTACGGTGGCACATAATAGGTCAACAAACCAGCTGAGCTGTTACGCATACGATCCAAGAGAATGAGCATTGTAAGAACTTCGCGAGCTCCGGATAACCGCAAATTTAAATGGAAGCTATGGCGACTAGCTGCTGCTAAGCAGAGATAGTGGCTCTAGGAATGAGTGTATCAGTGGCTGGTGTAGCCTTATCATTAAGACGTTTGACTGCTATTGGATACCTACATTTTCGATGATGACATCAACATGCGAGCGAAGGTTAAATAGACAGACGGCGAAAAAAATGAAGGTTGGAGAGTCAGGGAGTGGCTCCTTGCAATCTACATGGAGCCCACAATGACCAGCTGCTGTGAAGAAGAGTGGATGCGAGTAGGACGAACGACACGTAACGGCGAGGTAGGAGAGAGAAGAGTGACCAGCGATAGAGTTCGTATTAAGACTTTAGTTACTAGTGGTGCTTACGGTGGCACATAATGGGTCAAAGAACGATCTGAGCTTTGACATAAACAATCCAAGGGGATGAACATTGTAAGAAAGCAACGACCCCTACCGAGCTCCGGATATCCGCAGAGTTAAATGGAAGCTATGGCGACTAGCTGCTGCTAAGCAGAGATGGGGGCTCTAGGAAAGAGTGTATCAGTGGCTGGTGTAGCCATATCATTAGGATGTTTGATTACTATTGTATACCTACAGTTTTACCGAGGCAGTCAACATGCGAGCGAAGCTTAGAGAGACAGAAGGCAGAAGAAAATGAAGGCTGGAGAGTCAAGGACTGGATCCTTGCAAGCTACAAGGAGCCGACAATGACTAGCTATTGCCAGGAGGATTTGACGCGAGTAAGATGAACGACGGATAACGGCGTGCTAGGAGAAAGATGAATGGCCAGCAATAGAGTTCGGATTAAGCCTTCAGTTACTAGTGGATCTTACGGTGGCACATAATAGGTCAACAAACCATCTGAGCTGTGACGCAAACAATGCAAGAGAATGAACGTTGTAAAAATGGAGCGACTCCTTCCGAGCTCCGGATATCCGCAAAGTTAAGTGTAAGCTATGGCGATTAGTTGCTGCTAAGCAGAGATAGTGGTTCTAGAATAAAATGAAGGCTAAAGTGTCAAGGAGTGGCTCCTTGCAAGCTACATGGAGCCAACAATGACTAGCTAATGCCAAGAGGAGTTGACGCGAGTCAGATGAACGACGGATGGCGGCGCGCTAAGGGAGAGATGAGGAGTCGAGAAGAGGATAGTGTGGGAGGTAAGAAGAGGGGATTATAAGTGGTCCGTTCCAGTTTCGAAAAACTCTTCTTCAGGACAGTTGATATTTAGTAGTATAGAAACTTGTGTGATAGAGAGGTATTTGCTAATAGAGAAGCGGAACTGGTTTATATTCATAGATGCCCTTCTGTCACTGTAAGTATCTAAAAAAAACTAAAAGGCTCAATGGACTTCCGTTGCTGCCCACTGGTTCTCTCTCTTAGCACAATTATCCTTCGTTCTTCTTATCATCATTACGTTTACTGCAGTGATTCATTGTAGGCTCCATATATCTTTGCGCTTATCCGGAGCAACTAGAATACATTCTTCGTTTCTTCATCCTGTAATCTCTCAGAATGTCTGTATCACTTACCTTCGCTGCCTTGTTGATCTGTTATGTGACACTGTAGGAATCCGCTTGTGACCAAAGTGTCTAATGGAATGGCTACTTCCGGCCACCGAATGTTTCTCGTAGTGCCATTTTCTGTCGATCCTCTTCACCTCAGCACTTCTACTTAGTAGCAGCTAGTGGTCGTAGGCTCTATGCATCTGCACATACCCGGAGCCTGCCAAGTGTAACCCTCTTGCATCCCCAACATTCATTCTTTGT
>OX104070.1:2656103-2679998 GCA_944474145.2 Dicrocoelium dendriticum
GGAGTAAGTTGTTGCGCTGAAAACATTCAACAAAACCTGTGCAGACGAACCTTATATGTTTTGCCAGTCGGGTCAGGACAGCCACTTTGATATTCAAACCAAAATCGTCAGAGCGTAAGAAAATGCAGGGGAAATTTCCTCGGTCATAACAAGTACTCCGCAGCCCCATAGTAATAAAACGTCTGGGCAGCTGCGTTGCTGAAGAAGAGTTTTGGCAACAAAGACCCGCTCACATAAAAGATATGTGACCACACAGCCACCGCACACTCAATTGGAAGAAATACTCTCTTTTACACAGCTATTCAGCCGAAACTCTCTGTTAGTAGTTAGGATTAAAACTTTCGGCTGCCTCACTAAATGCGGACATCCCAAGCAGCACTGAACGATGTAAGTGCTTCCGACTACTATGACTAATAATCAGGGATGGTAGCCTCAAGGTCTGTTCACATCACCTCGAGAATATCGTTGGCTTTTCCACCTCAACAGAGCACTTTCATTCTCGACCCCATTCTTCCCTTTTCGCGCTCTGGTTGCATTCCTTTGTCAATTGGACGGATAACTCTTCGGGCCTGACTCTAATCTAGCCTCGGCAGACCAGTATCCTGTTTCTGCATAATCCCAGACTGCCGAGACGTTATCAACCATGTCTCTGCACTCAAAGCACTCTATTTCCATTATCCCTAGACCTTGCAGCGGCATGCCATCGCAATGAGGCTGGACCTTACCGTGGTGCGATGGTTTGCGTGCCTCAGAGATCCATTGAGCTATGCTGGGTGGTGCTTTTTTTTGCACCTTTAGAGCCACTCATACCAGATTGGTCAATGGTTAGAGGCCAGACAAACTCAGCCTCCTGGTCCTCCAGGTTGGGGGTTGGAATGGGGGTGGCTCCTCATTTCATAAAACGGGCTCTGTAGTCCAGTGCCAAAACCCGCTGCCTTGCGGTAAGGTTTTTGAACCAAAGGCTTTGGTTGAGAACCCTAATCGTTCTCCTGTCTAGGCCTGGGCAACCTGACAGTACTCTGCCCACGCAATACAATGAACCTTTCCTACAACAATTTCTTGATGCTCTGGCCGTCGCAGAGGATAATAAACGGCGCCCTATCTGCTGCATCGAGCAGGGTGGATAGGGGTTTGGATGCTACTGCTCAGGCCTTCCCGTCTTCTTATACCCCTTCTTGCGCTTCTGCATCCTTATTGTCCCGCTCCAACTTTACTTATATCCCCCCCCATTTTCAATCTCCCAATTCTTGGCCCTCCCCCAGCTTACTTCAATAGTCGCTTGTCTTCTAATTTCAAATCACACACAATCGCAGGGCCTCGCTCCAATCCAGTCGATAAGTCCATGTTCAACCAAGCGGACAACGTCAGTTCATCCGTTTCCCTTTGGAGTCCTCGTGTCTCGCTAAGATTGGCATGCCTCAACGTGCGCACTTTGCTGCAGATTGGCCAACAGGCAGCACTTGCCCGCACACTAGAGACCCTATCGATCGATATTTGCTGTTTATCAGAAACCCGCCTGCAAGATTCGAGCTCCGTGCTAACCCTGAGATCCCCCACATGCGACACTGGCGGCACATTCGCATTGCGCCTATCTGGCGATGATGCAGCTTCAAATGCCGGTCAAGCCGGCGTCGGCATTGTTTTGAGTCCCCGGGCTGAAGCTGCCCTGCTTGATTGGATCCCAGTAAACAGTAGGATGTGCGCCGTTAGATTAGCTGGCTCGTTCCGTGCTTCGAAGTCGCGCAGGGACAAACGGTGCCTGTTTGTCATTGCGGCCTACGCCCCTACAAACTGTAGCACTGATTCGGTAAAAGATGATTTCTACCAGCAACTTCACGAGCGCCTTCGTTACAGAAGAAGCACGGATACTGTGGTGCTGGCTGGCGATCTAAACGCCCAAGTCGGAAAATTGTCCTCTGATGAGCTTCATCTGGGCGGCCAACATGGTGTAGGCTCCCGTAATGATAATGGTGAGCGATTGCTCCAGCTGTGTGAAGATGCTCGCCTGTTTCTCGCGAGCACTAATTTTCGACACAGCACCCGCAGAAGTGTGACTTGGCGGCCACCAGCCTCGGGCCAGTCATGGACGCAAATCGATCATATCGCGATCAGTTACCGCTGGAGAGGCTGTGTCAAAAACTGTCGCTCGATTTGGAACACGAGCGTGGACTCTGACCACGCACTTGTTTGTGCCGACCTGCTGGTGCGTTTCGGTGGACGTCCGCGACGTCGATGTGAACGGATTGACACTAGCCAGCTGGCGAAGCCAGATGTTCTGAATGTGTACCAAGATGCGCTGACATCTGGGCTGAGTAAGCGCCCACTAAACACCGTTGAAGATCACTGGTCGCACACTCGTCAAGCGTTGCTATTAGCAGGCATGTCTTCATGTGGCAAAACAAATTGCAAAACCGGACATTGGGTCTCTACACAGTCTCTGGAACTTATGGATGCTCGCCGACGTATTCCGGCTGGAAGCGAATACAATGAATCTCGCAAAAATCTCAGGGCGAAACTACGTGCTAGCCTAAAGAAGGACCGCAAAACCTGGTGGTCTCATCGTGCATCTGAGATGGAAACAGCCGCTGCCATTGGTAATCATCGTAAGTTATACCGTCTGATACGGGCAACAGGCAGCAGGAGACCTGGTGTTAGCGAGACCATACGCGACGAGAGTGGTCAGATGATCCACAGCCTGTCAAAACGCTTGGAGCGTTGGGCTGAACACTTTGCTATGCAATTTAACCAACCTGAGTTATCACTTTCTTCGGGCATTGAGCGCCCTTCTCCTTGGGCCGTCTCCTTGGATCCGCCCTCACGCGCAGAAGTCGAACGTGAGATCAGGCTGTTGAAATTGCATAAGGCCGCAGGAGCAGATACTATTCCTCCAGCCCTCTTCAAGTTCGGTGGACCTGCTCTAATAGGTGATCTACACGAGTTGCTAGTAAAACTTTGGGAGCAGGAGACAGTCCCGACAGACTGGAACCGCTCCGTCATTGTCCCAATTTTCAAGGGAGGCTCCCGTTTGGTATGTGGCAATCATAGAGGGATCAGTCTGATTTCGATTGCCTCTAAATTGCTTGCCTCTCTCATTCTCCACAGACTGACTGGCACTCGTGAAAGCCAAATTCGTAAAGAGCAAGCCGGATTTCGTCGAGGTCGGGGCTGCATCGACCACATCTTCACATTGCGTCAAGTGTTGGAGCACCGCCATGTTTATTGGCGACCCACCGTTGTCGTGTTTCTTGACATAAAAGGTGCCTTCGACTCAGTCGATCGATGTGCCCTTTGGGACTGTCTGTTGAGGAAAGGTGTGCCTGATAAATATGTAAACATTATCAAAGCGCTGTACGCACATAGTTCGGGCAGGGTGTGGGTTTATGGCAAACTCTCGCCACCCTTCAGTATCACCAGCGGTGTGAGACAAGGATGCCCGCTGTCACCTTTCCTCTTCAACTTCGCTATTGATGAAGTCATGGAAACAGCGTTCGCTGGACACGACCTAGAAGGTGTGGAGCTACTCCCTGGTGAGCGGCTTCTTGACTTGGAGTATGCAGACGATATTGCCCTAATCTGTGACGGCTCCCAAACATGCCAAACAGCACTGAACCGATTAGCACTGGCTGTCAGTCGTTTTGGGCTATGCTTTGCTCCATCAAAATGCAAAGTACTTCTCCAAGATTGGCAGGGACCCAATCCTGCGCTAACGCTTGGTGGTGATCTGCTAGAAGTCGTTCAGGAATTCAAGTACCTGGGCAGCTATATTAGCACCCGTGGGATTGAAGATGAGGTTACGAACCGTATAGCAAAAGCTCGAGGTGCTTTAGCCAATCTCCGCCACCTGTGGCGCAGACGCGACATTACTCTCGCCCTCAAGGGCAGAGTTTACAACGCAGCCGTCCGTTCAACTCTCCTATATGGCTGTGAAACCTGACCCATCAGGTCGACAGACATGAAGAGACTCGTCACGTTCGATCATCGCTGCCTTCGCAGCTTAGCTCATGTCTGGTGGGAACACCGCGTGAGCAATGAGCGTGTTCGACGTCGCGTATTTGGTGCAGGCAGAGCGAGTGAACCGCTCAGCACGATTATATCACGCACCAGGCTCCGATGGCTGGGCCACGTGTTGCGCATGCCAGCACACCGACTCCCACGACGTGCATTGTTTGCGCGTTGTGGGTGCGGTTGGAAGAGGAGGAGGGGAGGCCAAGTGATGACTTGGTCGCGAGAAATGAAAACCCTCACTTCGAAGTTGGCGTCGGTTGGTGCATCCCGACTGCCTGGCTGGGGTCCTAAGGACGGTGAACACGTTTGGCTGGACACACTTGCTGATATGGCTAGGAGCCGGCCCCAATGGCGTTTGTGTTGTGAGTTCCTTTGTCCATCCCCCTCCTGTTTAGCATCCCCCTCCAATCACGATCTCAATCGTTAGGCATAATATGACTTTCTTTTACGGCAGCCAGCTGTTAGCTCTCCGGAACGATGTCCATCCGTTACTGGGGACTCAGCCGGCGTGCCACTGTTTTTTTTCTTTTCTTGCCTTTTGTATTGCGGCACAATAGCTGAGGTGTTTTCCACCTCCAGCTAACGTGTAATGATGATGATGATGTTGCCTCGGCATGCTAACTGGATTCCATATAGCCGCTGTGGTCCCGAAAGCTTCGGTTCTTATGACTCATTACTGCCATTCACACTTTAATTTAGCGGTCTAGCTTCAGCTTGCTGGCTTATCCGGTCCCGTCTTAATGGTCTCCTTCTTTCTGACCCACCACGGACCTCTGAGATCTACATGATTAGGCTCTGCCGAAGTAACGCCCTGTAACCCTCACCTCAAAGGTATTGATGGTCATGATTCATCCTTGTTATATTCCGTTTTCATCCTTAACAGGTCTCTCTATGCCGGTGCTCACCGTTGGTATTTGGATCTAAATTAAACGGCCTTCTCTCTATGAGCTGATAACCTATTCGCTGCTTACTTACCTCCTTCCATTGAGCTACTGGGACCCTAATGCTCAGGGATTGGCAGACCCAAAGGCCTGTTCACCTCACCCCGTGGCTAAGTTCCTTTTCATATAGCCACTTTCATGCTAAACTGCTTCTTCTCTGATGACACTCATTACTTTATTCACATCTTTATTTGGCGGCCTTGCCTCTGCTAGGTGACCTACCGGGTTATGCCTGAACGGTCTCTTGTTATCGGACCTCTCTCAAATTCTGAGTTCTAAGAAAACTAGTCCCTACCCACGCAACGCTCTGTTACCCTCGCATCCAGTTAGTTGCTGGTCAGGATTCATCGTTATTATCATGACCCTCCTCTTCCTTAACGCGTCCATTTAGCCGACGCTCTCCGTCAGCATTCAGACCTTACTAATACGACTTTCTTCCTATGAGCCGACATCGTGGACTTGTATCTATGATCTCCTACCTTCCGACTTTTGTGACCTTAACGATTGGCAGTCTGCATCCCCAAAGGTCTGTTCACATCACCTCGAGAATATCGTTGGTTTTTCTCTTCACATCAATAGAGCCATTTTTTCGCACTCTATGTCTGGCTTATCTTGCTTTGTCTGAACGGCCTTTTGCTTCCTGGCCTCTGGTAGATTTTTGAGATCGAAATGATCTAGTCTCTTCGAATCCAACACACTCTCTCCCTCGCCTTTAGAGCATTGCTGCTTATGCTTCAGTTATTTTTATATCCTCTTTCATCCGTAACGTGTCTATTTTGTTGAAGCTTTGTTAGTCTATTATGCGAGTACTAATACGGCTTTTTATTTACTGGCCGATGTCCTCCTCTCATCTCCACTGTCTCCTGCTTTCCGACTACTGAGCCCATACTGTTGAACCATCGACAGATCCAAAGGACTGTTCACAACACCTCAAATTCTATGTAGACTTCTCCAACGTTCCTTAATAAATTCCACTTTCTCGACCACATTCTTTCATTCTCACGCTCTCTGTGTGCATTCCTTTATCAGTTGGACAGATACCTCTTCCGGTCTGGCCGTTATCTAGCTTCGTCTGACCAGCCTCTTACTTTCTGACTGTTTCCAGACACCCGAGGCGTAATGGATCTAGGTTGTGCAGTCACAACACACTCTGTCCCTCAGCCTGAGGGCCTGGTTTGGCATGCTAAGTGTCTATTCATACAGCTGTCATCCTGCACTTTTCCTTTCTTATGACACGTTACTGTTATCCCTACCTTAAGTTGTTATCTAGCTTTCGCTTGCGGGCTTATCCGGTCTCTTCTTAACGGTGGCTTGCTTTCTGGTCCCTCTCGGACGTCTGAGATCTAAGTGGTCTAGGCTTTGCAGAAATAACGCTCTGTCACTCACACCTCAGGAGCATTACTGGTCATGATTTCTCTTTTTATACTATTTCACTTACATGCTTTGCATGTCTATTGCTGCCGACGCTCTAGGTTAGCATTTCGGTGTTAATATTATTGCTTTCTCTATGAGCCGACATTCTAGGCTCGTCCAAATGGTCTACTTCTTGTTGACCGCGGAGGCCTTACCGATGAATCATCGACAGATCCAGTGGTCTGCTTGCAACACCGTGAAGTCAATATGGGCGTTTCAACTCTCCCCAGTAGCTTCTTTTCTTTCCAGACCTCTAACTTTCCTTTTCGCGCTCTCTGTTTACATTCCTTTTCAGTTGGACTGGGAATTTTTCGGGCTTGGCTATAATCTATATTTGTCTGTCCAGTCTCCTTCTTTCTGATTGCTTCCGGATATCCGAGTCATAGACGGTCTAGAATTACTAGTCCCAACACTCTCTACCCCTAATCCTTTGTGCTTTGCTAGCCATACTATCTACTAATTCCGGCGCAAGGCTCTGCAACCCTTACCTCAAGAATATCGCTGGGATTTATTTCTCCTTCTTTTTATTAAGAAGGGTGTATCATCACATAAAGTACGTCGTCGGCTTGTCCACTTCTCCTCAACAGAACCTGTTTTACCGACCCCTTCTCCTTCCTGTGCTTTTTTGCATTCTGTCTTCATTCGACGCGAAGTTACATGCGTTTGCCCTCCATGACGTCTTACATTTCAACCAATTTAAGACTGAGGCAACGCGTCCATGTCGCTTCTTCTGATTAATATTTTTTCCTACAACAAACGTGTATCGTCCTGCTCCCTCTGTTTCCCACTGACTAGGTGTATACACTTTGGGTCCCGTTAAACGCTCTTTGCTTCATGTTCATTACTAATTTGGAACAACCTTACATTCTTTAATGCTCCGGGATCTGCACGCTTTGCTTTGTATTTTGTCACTTATGCTACGTGTGCAAATGCAATATTTGAATGGCAATACACTATATAAAGTTATAATAGTTCCGTCAACGTTGCCGTTGATCGACTGCGTACCAGATGCCTTTCTTTCCTCTGTCTGTGTGGCTGTCACTTTTCGTTGCATTTTTCTCCGAGATTTTCACAGGTACGGCGTCAAGCACTCAAGGAATTGTCCATTGTTGGGACAATAATATTATACGAGACACAGAGTTCCTTTATCTACACATAAGCGGAGGATTACCAACCGCTTTTACAACTTGCCAACTGAACAAACCATTTGTTGCTTGCACGGATTTAATCTTTCTGACGCTTGAACCAATGGTTTCAGTTTGCCTAACACTATCTCTTCCATATGCTCATTGCCTGGATTAATCTTTAAGACTTCCAAAGAGACATCTTCTACCAATACAAAGCCAGAATTATTGGACCTCCTGAGCTCTTCGCTTTGCTTTGACCGTTCATTTGACCGTGGTTTCCTATATTGCCCATTAATTTTACAACATACGCTTAGACCTGCGTTTTGCTTTTTGGAACCATATCCTATTCTTCAAGACCTCAACAACCATTAAACATATTTCAAGGTATATGCCTCGGAGACTTAGATGGTTCTGCAGATGAGCAACACTAATTATTCAAAAAGAATATTTAGTTCTTGACCTATCCATCTGGCACAGCCATTCGTTCAACACAGGAAAGGACTTAGGTACGCAATAGGCTCTAGCCTAACGCATCAGCCAACAGAAAAATTGGACGCAACTTGACTGCGAAAAACCGAGCAAACAAACGCTCAACAAGAAACTTAGCCAGTTAAAACTTGTCATTCAATGGATCGACGGGAGTGTTTCAGGACGTGGTGGGTTTTTGCCTGGCAAGCCTTCTCCACATAAAAGGCCACAAATATTTCATTTTAACAACACTGCGACGTGGCGGATTTGACTCGCCACTGAATAAAGTCACAGCCCATAACTTCACACTGGCAGGTTAACTAGTGTCACCATCCCAGGCGCGTTCGTTACACTGAAACTTCTAGATCTGCATAGCGTGTTATCTCTTTACGATTTCACGCATTTACTGTCGTCTCTTTACTTTCTGCGATATCAAGGTTGATTTTTGTTCTACTTGTGCACGAACATATTATATTGCCATATCTCTCTCGCTCGGGCACTTTAATGCCCTTAAAATGGATCGAACAGGATTTTCAGTCTAGCATTATCCAAAGTATGACTGCAATGTATGTCAGAGTGATTACGTTCTAACAAACGGGTCCCGCGCTCACGACTGCCCATTCATTGTTCTACATTTTTGCCATTGTAAAGTTCTAAGCATCAGCATATGAACAATTTTCTACTGGCCCTGTTACAATTGTCATAAAACATCTGTACATTTGCACATACCTGATCATGCCTCCATGGACGTGCCCTGCATAATCGACAATAATATATTTATTCATTTATTTATAAGTTCCCGGATGATTAAGGTATCAATTTTATTGTCGTCCCCGGCAATGACAGACCGTGCGGTAATGTTTAGTTAGTAAAGCAGAGGATAGATCCTCAGCAAAAGCTTACAACTTTGGTGCGTGTGCTCCGGGGGATACGTGTACATTCCCAAACATAAAAGAAATGGACCGCCGCGATAACTTTGGCTTACATTCAAGCAGCTGGCGGCTGCATAATTAAAAGTTAGTTGCGCAGGTTGTTCAGAGGTCTATTGAACGGTTCGCAAAACTTGAAGTTTTGTTGCGAAGGTTCCGTCACTAATGAATGTGACATCATCCGTGCTTAGTTGGGTGGCGTGCAGGCGCCTACCGAGGCTCCCTACCCTAATCAGTGCTACGGCACGCCTTTCGACTACGCGCTGAACATGGTGCTGAGGCGGTTGCAACCAAATTGGTAAGTTCAGGGAGCTGTTCAACTGCCGAATGGCAGCTATTTGCGACCGCTGTGTAGTTCGTACTGCACCTGAAAACAGTCGGTATTTTGTTACCTAGAAGTTTACCGTTGTTTTAACCTACAAGATTGCACTTGTTTACCTGGCGGCACTTCCACTTTCACAAACGGCTTAGGTGAATAGATTGATGAAGCTTCTCGTGCTCCTGTTGCTTGTCTTCCTACCTTTTTTGTCTGCACTGTACACGTTGAATTCAGTGGCCACCAACTTTTCTACAGTACCTAGTTGACACACTTACGTGTCGTTGAGTAACGACTAGTATCTCAGGCACCACCCAGAAATTTCTGACCCTGGTCCAGGACACGCCGTTAGTTATTTTGAATGTTCATTCTGCTGAACTGGTTTCAGTGTTCTTGCCTGGCGGTGCTTTTATGCATTTTGTTTGCTCGTCTAGCGCAAATTTTTAATCGTTTTTGCAACGATTTATTGAGAGGATAAGACATCTCCATGCGGGATATGCGTCGTAGCATACTTCCCTCCAACTGTATGGGAGAATGACACTAAATTATTGTTTTGCACCTGGAACCCATCTTTTTACCTTCGCAGGCTTTCTTCGGATTTCACCATGTATACTCAGCTAACATCTCAATTTCCTCAGATGATTTCTTCGCAGCTGAAAGACATCATACCTTGCCACAGCTTGTAATGATATATGCAAACCTTAAATAGGCTATCGTCCAGCAAACCACGCCTTCTGACATGGTGCGCCCGCAGCATCTATTTAGCGATAT
Organism: Dicrocoelium dendriticum; assembly: GCA_944474145.2. NCBI lineage: Eukaryota > Metazoa > Platyhelminthes > Trematoda > Plagiorchiida > Dicrocoeliidae > Dicrocoelium > Dicrocoelium dendriticum. The sequence goes on from OX104070.1 coordinate 2,666,074, forward strand.
TCAATTAGAAGATATGATGTCTCAGCCTTGTTGCGCGATATATACCAGCTACTTGTCACGTATAACATGGACGTAAGTGTTCTCCGCGCGCTGTCAATGCAACATCTGTCTGAAACCACTCAGACTATCTTTTCAGTAGCAGGTGTTCTGCCAGTCACAGCACTTGCCTATCAAACAGACCACGTCATAGAACGACACTAGCCAGAGACTGAACCGAATGCACCTAACCAGCTTTGCATTGGCGCAATCACACCAACACTAGCGACTAGCTAGCCTTTGGCAAAAGGCAAGTTATCATGATAGATAGGGTCGCTTCAGCGCTGGATCGAGAAGCTCACTTTAACCCGGAAGCACCACAGACGCATCAGATCACCTTCCCATCGCACAAAACTTGATGCCTCAGGTTACTGCTTTCACCACTAGCATTACGGTAACAAAGCCCGTAAGCGTTTACAGACACGTATCTAATCCGCCAAAACGGTTTCAGCACGTCGGTTTGTAATGATCACGAAAGAAGTCAGTAACAATCAAAGTCGCCTCATCTACACGAGTGATTATGCTTCCGAATCAGTGTGCTTAGATGATACCGGGGCGGGAGCAAGCGTCCTCCCCCTATTGCAAGTGCGCCAGCTGCTTTTTCGTTGACACGTTTAAGTGTCGCCAATTGCACACCAGTATCCACTTACGGTCATCGGTCGCGTATCCTAGACGTAAATCTTCGGCGCACGTTCCGCTGGGTCTTCGCCTTTGCTGCAGTCCCCTTGGCCATCATCGGCATTGACTTTTACAGGCATTTCGACCTTTTGGTCAATGCGAAAAGCTAGATAATAGACGACACTGAAACAAATCTCAGTGTACGTGGAATCAAGGCCAGTGTCGCATCTAGCACCCCGGTCTACGCCATTCCTCGGATCCCGCCATACTACGCAAAGCACTTTACCAATTCTCAGAGCTGGTTCAGCCAATGGACTTAACCTTGCTCCTGGCACCCTTAGTCACGCACCACATTCGGCCAAAAGGCCCATTTGCCACAAGCTGTCCACTCCGCCTTTCACTTGAGGCACTTAAAGTATCTAGATCAAGGTTTGGGCATATTTTTAACCTTGGAACAATTGGCTCTTCCGACAGCCCTTGGTACTCACCCCTGTAGGTGGTGCCCCAGAAACCTGGTGAATGGCGCTCGCGTGGTAATAAACCAGCAATCAACTGGTTAACCGTCCCAAATAGGCAACATCTCCCGTTCATCCAGGACATTAATCCGTGCCACACAGGTAAGACGATCCTTGACAAGATTGATTTAGTTCGCGCCTACCACCAGATGCCGGAGTAGAATATATATTCCTAAAACAGACGTCATCAACCCTTTCGGAATGTTCGAAATTTTAAAAATGCCTTCCGGACTTGTGTTGAATACTGCCTCTTGAATACGTCAGGTTCTAATAATGTGATACCAACTCTCCTAGTCGGATGAACGAACGAGACTCAGAATTATTTTCTCGCACAGCACGGTAACTGACAATCTCGAAGTCTGTGGGTTCTCGGAACTTAACCGCGAAGATTTAATGCACGCGAGTCGAGCGGGTTCCTAGACCGAAGGCAAAGTTCTACGCACGATTTCCCAACCCAAGACTGAATCAAGAACAAGACAGGCCTTTTGCCACAGGCGCTTTTACTGGCCAAAGCTAAGGCGATTCTAGCGTTGTACAGCTTCATTTTTATATCACGAAACGGTGATGAAAGGGGGTTTTCCCTTGGAAGAGTTTGCGTAAGCCAACCCTGGAAACAAGAAACATGGTTTTATGTAAATAAGCAAAGGTCCATAACTGAGCAGGAAGGTTGGAAGTTTGGCGAGAGTTGTCCGGAAAAGGAATGTTGCTTGGATACAACAATGAGTGTTTGGTTGGAAACGAGACTGTTTTCCGGGTGCAAAGGCTAAACGAATGTGAATGTTTCACGAGTTGGAAGGCTGATTGAACGTGTGCGTTTTGTCTGATGCAAGTACATGTGCACATGTATGAATCGAGTTTTCAGCCTTCCGTAATTTAAGCGTGTAATAATTATAGGGACGTTGGGTCCCCATGACATCCCCCTTTTAGTTTGAACATACCGTTTGAGTATCGGCATCGACCAATGGTAAGGCTGTGTATAGGTCCGGCCTTTTAAGCCGGAATGCTGGTTGAGCTCCGGGAGCAAGTTGTAACACGGCGCGGGTGCGTGAACAGCGGTTAAGACTATCTTGGAACGCTGAGACGAACTGTCGTATGAGGTCACCGGTTTCGTCAGTTTGTACGGCCAGAGATTATACCGCTCTGCAGATGGTTCGGAGAGGTAGATCGGCCAAGCCAAGCTGTTTGAGCCAATCGAGACCAAGTAGCTTGAGGTTTGCCTTGGCGATGTAGCGGATCCCGTCTAATGTGACACCTCGAAAGTAAACAATGCAGCTGCTCAGTTAGCTGCACGTGCCCACCACAGGCGCTGGTGGCGGATTGAAGGGTTGGCTGGACTGGTGGACTACCAAGGGATAGCCAGAGGTTCTCGAAGATGATCGTGATGTCCGAAGCAGTGTGCAAATGCAATCGGACGGTCTGGCCATTAATCTGGACGTCGACGAACTTCCTTCGATCCGCATTGAGTTGGAATGTGGCCAGCAAGCTCATAGAGCTGCTAACGGGCCAGGGTTGGGTATGCGTCTGGATCGTGACCTCTTCCTGTGCCTGTGGGTGGGGGCCAGGCCAGGTTTGGTCCCCTTGGGTTGTGCGGGTCTGCGGGTGGGGGCCAGCCCAAGTTTGTCCTCCTTGTGCGACGTAGGATAGCAGTATCCATCACGGTGCCCCGCAATGCCACGACGTTGGCATCGATGCTGTCGGAATTTGCAATCTCGGTGGAAATGGCCTGCACCACAGAATCAGCACGGATAGGGTGGGGGCTTCGCTCGGTTGTGTTGGGTGAGCCGCTTAGAAGGTTGCGGCTTGGGGCCGCGACCACCTGGGCCAGACCAGGAGCGGAAGCGTTTTGGATCATGGCGGAATCGTGTTTCATATTGATCAGCGGTGGACACTCCTCGATCAGGTTGTGGAGTGTGATCGTGTTGTCTTGCTGCAGCTTGGATAGGAAGAGCGTTCAGGTGTCGGCATTATGGGCGGGCTGGAGGCAAGAAATGAAAAGCAAGCAATTGAACTGGTCTTCTGTTAGCGAGCCAAGCTGGAACTGTTCGCATTCCCGACCGACGATGCCCGCGTATGTGACGAAATCATCGGCGTCTCGTTTGGTCAGCTGCAGACATTGATACCGGGTGTTGAACAGCGAGGACTGTCCGCCAAATATCTGCGACAACGTGCGGACCGTTTCACTAAATGGAACATCGCGGGGCTTCTTTGGCAGGATGAAATCTGTGTAACGTTGGTGCTCGACCGTGCCCAGTTTGCGCAGTAGCAGCCGGACCTTCCACGCGTCAGCCTGGGAAGCCAGGTCAACGGTGAACAGACATTCGTACCGCTTATACCAGGACTCGAAGGTAGGTTGAGCGCCAGGGTCATACAGGAATTCGGAGATGCTGCTGCAGATATTGTCAACCGAAGGAGTGCTGCCCGATGAACCTGATTGAAGGGAAGAACAGGAGAGGTTTTCCGTTAGAGCAGCCATTAAAGCAATCTGGTGCTCCAAAAGTAATTTAAACTCATTATATGCAACTGCAATGGGTTAAATACTTCGTCGTCAATGTTGAATACTGCCTCTTAAATACGTCAGGTTCTAATAATGTGATACCAACTCTCCTAGTCGGATGAACGAACGAGATTCAGAATTATTTTCTCGCACAGCACGGTAACTGACAATCTCGAAGTCTGTGGGTTCTCGGAACTTAGCCGCGAAGATTTAATGCACGCGAGTCGAGCGTGTTCCTAGACCGAAGGCAAAGTTCTACGCACGATTTCCCAACCCAAGACTGAATCAAGAACAAGACAGGCCTTTTGCCACAGGCGCTTTTACTGGCCAAAGCTAAGGCGATTCTGGCGTTGTACAGCTTCATTTTTATATCACGAAACGGTGATGAGAGGGGGTTTTCCATTGGAAGAGTTTGCGTAAGCCAACCCTGGAAACAAGAAACATGGTTTTATGTAAATAAGCAAAGGTCCATAACTGAGCAGGAATGTTGGAAGTTTGGCGAGAGTTGTCCGGAAAAGGAATGTTGCTTGGAGACAACAATGAGTGTTTGGTTGGAAACGAGACTGTTTTTCGGGTGCAAAGGCTAAACAAATGTGAATGTTTCACGAGTTGGATGGCTGATTGAACGTGTGCGTTTTGTCTGATCCAAGTACATGTGCACATGTATGAGTCGAGTTTTCAGCCTTCCGTAATTTAAGCGTGTAATAATTATAGGGACGTTCATTCCCCATTACAACTTGCAACGCCTCGTGGACCTTCCAGTGCTTCGTGCAGGATGTCACTCGTGGCCTAGATTTCGCTTCCTGCAACTTTAATCATATTTAAGTGGCTAATGCATCTGAAGAAGAACCTCGTGGCCACTTTCGAGCTCACTTTCAGCACTTGACCCTACTGGGTGCCACAGTCAATCGGCTAAGTGCACACTGCAAATCGACAGTAGAATACCTAAAATAGCTCTACTCAGCAACTAACACCGACTTCTTTCCTGATAAAAGCCAAGAAATTAAGGACTTACCAGCCCCGAAGTTATTTAAGCACAACCGTCGATTTTGTGGTGTGTTCAAATACTAACGACGCTACCTTCCGCGTTGCGCCCAAGTGATGCAATCTCCGAATGACCCACTCCGAGGCAATGCACGAAAGTTCGCTTTCCCCTACACAGCAAGGAACTGCCTTCACCAAGCGCAAGGATGCTATCACCAGCATAGCTCTCCGCTCATTCAGAATAGTCTGCACCCCTTTCTATCACGACTGATGCCCTAACGATTGCGGTAAGATCCGCCCTACAGCAACAACTTGGTGGATTGTGACAACCCCTTGGCTTCTCCTTCAAACGCCTTCAGCCAGCGAATTCCCGATACACTACGTTTAACGGAGGACTGCTCGCCATTTACCTAGCGAATCGTCACTTCCGGTACACACTCGAAGGCCGCGCTTTCATTGTCTGCAACGACTATAAGCTCCGCATCTTCGCCATCAGCTGCCTTTGTTAAATACTCACCCTGGGAGACAAGCCACCTAGACTTTTTCATGCAGTTCGCTGCTGGCATACGTCAGGTCTCAGGTGTCGTCAACCTCGTCTCCAACGCCCTCACACGCTTCAAACCTACAACACATTATTAGCCTGCCGTCGACTTTGCCGCCATGGCATCGGCTCAGGCACAAGCTAAAAACATACAGCGCACTCTGTTGTCTATTTCGCTGCATGTGCAACCCGTTCCTCTCCAAACTCCGGAAGGTATACTTCTATATGACTTTTCCACAGGTTATTCTAGTCCCAATGCACCCGTCTCCTTCAAACACACTGTCTTTGAGGCAGGCCAAGCAATATCACACCCTGGGGTCCATATATCTTTAAATTTATTCAACGAACATTTCGTTTGGTCATGTGTAAACAAATAACTTTGTACCTGGGCCTGTGTTTGCCTTCAGTGTCGGCATTACAAAATACGTCATCGCAACCGCACTCCCCTTGACCCATATTTTACACCGGACTTGCGGTCCTCGCTGTTAAAATTTGACCTAGTAGGTCTATGCATCCTACACCCGGACCAGTGTTCATCTCTCCATGTGTCGATCACTTCATCAGATAGCCAGAAGCCGTTCCCGTAACAGACTGCTCAGTTGAGAAGCCTATTCGGGCTTACTTGGATCTTTTGGTCTCCCACTATGGATGGCCATCCACCATCGGTGTTTTATGATATAGTGGGTTCGCCTAGCAAGCCTACTCCCTATAAAAGTTACTGGCATCTGGTTAACAACACTGCTTGGTGCCGGGGTGTCTCGCCACCAAAGAAAGTCACTTTAATTTGCCGCACACTGGCACCCCCATACTGCACCCACCAGTACTTCCGTTGCATACGCTCATACATGTTTACGTGCTCTCGTTACTCATATTCGGTCATTCATTATCAAGCCAGCGTTAACTATGCCGCTTCTCCCAAGGTGATATTAGAGTTTTACCTTCCTACGTGTACTCCATCCTGAACTTGGCGAAACGCCAATGTTTGTCCAATTGTGATCCTGCTCGGTTTATTGAGCCTCAAAATATTCGGGAATAAAATTTATTTATTCAATATTTATCACAACTGACCGTGGAATGCCTTTCGAAGCATTATAACTCGATGTCTTCGACAGCTCTTAAGGCCGCCCGCGCCTGCATACCACTATCTATAACCCAGCAGCCAAAGGTTAAGTCAGACGCTTCCATAGACAGCTAAAAGGCTCGCTTAGCGCTTCATCCGATCCCAGCTGGAGCGAAAACATTTCACCCTTACTCCCAGGCATTAGCAATTACCTCAAAGATGACGTGCAACGTACATCAGCAGAGATGGGTTACGACGCAACGCACAAGTTACCTGAAAAATACGCTTCACCTCTCTCCTCGTCGTGTATGCACTCGCATATATTTGCGTCCACCCTAGCTCAACGCGTGCGTTCACTAATCCGGACTCCTCCGCGTGAGCAGAATAGAGATGTGCAAATGCACTGCTGCTCTCTACGTGCAAGCGCGTCTTCCGCACCGACGCAGTGCGGCGACGACTTCAGCCTTCCTACACTAGCCCTTTCAGGGTCCTGCAATGGTATCCGAACCTGCTTGCCTTAGACTATAATGGACACTGGACATGGTGTCCAACAACCGCTTCAAATTGGCTCTCTTTGACGAAACACTTGCAACCCATCCTTATGCTATTACACAAGTACCCGCACCTGCAATGACGTTCCGAACGCTGAATACCCGAAACACCCTGTTCCCGCGAGTCTCAACCTACCCAGTCTCAACCACAGGCAAACTACCGAGGCCGTAGGCAGGTCAAATGCCCCGTCCTTATTACCGCTTTCATAACCATTTGCCATTTCGGTTAACACGCCTTTTCGTTTCTAGTGATTTTCGTTCTCCTATGACTGATCCTAGACATCTAAGACGTAAACGATCTAGGCTTGGCAAGCACAGCATACAGTTCCACTCAGCTTGAGAGCTCTGCTCGAATTCCTGAGACCCTATTTATATAACAATTTTCTTTCACAACTGTTCCATTTAAAGCTTTCCCCACTCTGACCCTGTTCTTTCCTTACTTCACTGTCTTCATTCCTCCTTCCATCGGACTGCCAACCTTCAGTACCCTGCCCTGAGCGAGTCTCCTCTGACCAGTCTACTTCCCTGTGACTGCCTTCAAAACTACGAAGATACAAACAGGCTAGGCTCTGTTGACTCAATGCAGTGTTGCCCTCACCTCAAGCGCCAGCAAGAATTGCTTAACCTTTATTAACTTATTAGCTCCGTGAATCTCCCAAACTCATTCACTCTTCTTTGTTATAGCTCTCTTCTTACCTATATTGTAGTCCTAACCCTAACACGCCGACTAATCCAGTCTTGCTAGAACCGCCTCCTGTTCTCCGGATTCAATCAGACGTCTGAGACGCTGCTTCCTTTGTTCGGTTGACCTAATGGACTGTTCAAATTCCTTTGGAAGCCTCGTTAAATTTGCACTATATCAATAAAACCGTTCTCCTCCCTACCAAACCCTAACATTGCCGTCGTGTTTGGTTGCGTTGCTTTAACTAGACAGTCAACTCTGTACCTTGCCTTAATCTAATCTCATCTGACCAGTCTCTTGCTTACTGACTGCATCCATACTAAAGACGCCTAAGTGACCTGGGCACTGCATATCCAACGCACGAATTCCCTCACCTCGAAAACTTTGCTGGAGTAGCTTACAATTTATTAGTATAAATAAATAGATAAATAAATAACTAAATAAATGATATATTCTCGGTAAAACGAGACACACCTGTAAAGGCGTAATCAAATATGCATACAAGCATAGCTTCTGTGGAATGTTAAAACATTTCGTTTTAATGAAAGGTATACAAGAAAAGATGTTGTCCGTATGAGTGAGCATACTGTCAGGTAATAGTCAGACCCAGGGACATTATGGCGCTGTCGCGCAAAAATCCGTCAAAACACAAGTTGGGGGTAATTTCGCCAGGTAGTGATCAGTGAGCACAGGAGCCTAAACAATGTTTTTGTTGCAACCAATAACCATTATGAGATAGGGATGATCTGCGCTCCAACAAATCATTCTTCATAGCAGGATCAGTTGCACAGGTTCGATGTAGAAGGCTGAGGACTGCGTCAGTGTGAAATGCTTAGCTGTGACTTTATTTTGTGGCGAGTCGCATCCGCCATGTTACAGTGTTGTTAAGCGGACATTTGTGGCTTTTTATGGGGGGGAACGCTTGCCAGGCGAAAACCCACCACGTCCTGGAACACTGCCGTAGCTTTCCTTGAACAGTAGTGCTAGTCAATTATGCATCGTATAGACCGATTTTGCACTCTATTATTCGCAGTCGGTTGACAGCCAAAATTCTTCGTTGGTTGGCCGAATGGCTTAGTACTGATACCGCAGCAGTCGTTGGGGCCGGTCAATGATGCAAGATTCGAAGAGTCGAATGATAATGATGCAGGTGAGTAAAAACATTGTTAATAGAGGCCAGCTCTTCAATTATATTCTTGCTCGACTCGCAAACCGTGTCCAGCTATCCACGCTGGACTTGTCATGAGGTTGGTGAGTGAAGTTGTTTCTTGTGGCTGAATATGTCCTTAATAGGTAAAAACGCCATTCTCTATAAATTGAATTTGCGATTCCTGCAGATGTAAGTAAGTGCAACTGTTTCCATAGCCAAGTGAAAATTCCATGGAAGACAATCGGAATAGCCCCGTATACGTGCGCAACGCTGTCCGTGAATTGACCTCAGAAAAGCTCCAGGTGACTGGCGAATAGGAATGTTTGAGGCAGTGAAGGTAATCACGCCAGAGTTGTTTGTCTTCGGTTATGGAACGGATGATCCATGTACATATATTATTCTAGGTGAGTAAATTGTTCTCTGAGTACGAGGCAAGCTAAACCCATTTGTTTAGACCCCGTGAAGGTAGCGCCTCCGGAATGGCGGTATGAGCTCCATTTGGACCAGTGTGTGGGTTTTTCATTTCCTGAAGAAAGGACCAAGCGTTTTGAGGATGGGTCGGCCAGTCCCAGTAGATAAACCTTCTTGTTTTGGCGGATGTACCTGTGGGAATCTCGGGAAAAACGGGCAACGGACAAGAGGTGGCCAAACAGAGACAGCAATGAATCAAGAAGCACTAACACAGACTGGTGGCGCTCACCGGTGCCTATGATACATTCAAACTTATGTAATTTTGTTTAGTATACATAATTTGCAAGCGCTTTCTATACATTACGTCGCTAGTGTGACTCAGACTACAGCTACTACGTGGGAAGAAGGTTCAGGTTAATCAGTAAATCTCTTGATTCTTCCCTTGCGATTTCCGTACTGCGCCCTCTGTCTTCATTGTACGCCGATTAATCAAGTATCAAGCACAGTACAAGCGGGATTCATAGACTGTGCATGAATCCCGCTTGTATGGTGTTTGCGACTGATGAGAACAATCAAAATGTTAACATATCGCAATATATGTCTTCTCACTGCTCTGACCAAATGGCTGAAGGTGGCCCACTGTTTTACCTAATCAAGTATCGCCTGAAATATCTTTTACTCTCCGTCCTCTCTCAGATCACTGTTACGTTAACGGTCAATGTTTGGTTGACGGATCGCTATTTGTGCCTCCTTAGTTTCTTCACCATTTGTCTTTACCCAGTACTTTCATAATCGTACTTGTTGTATTTTGTCCTTCCTAAATCGGACGTCCACCTCTCAGTGCCCTGCCAAGACTCTATTTCCTTATCTTTTTGCCTCTATGCTACAGAGACACAAAAAGTTTAGGCTCTACAAACTTGACGCTGTTTCGCTCCCCACGAGAGCCTGCTAGACTTTTCAACTCTTTATTGGTATAGACTATTTACACTCTTTAATAGTACGACTTAATGTGATTTCTGTTTCTATTACTTCTCCTATTGGCTGGCCAGCTTGCACTGCCCTGACGTGGTCGAGGCCACTGATGTCTCTTTCTTTCTGCCTCCTCCAGTGCTACCCAGACTTAAGCGGCATACGCTCCGCTGACTAAACAAGATGTTTCCCTTACATCTTGAGCCTGCTAGACTTGCCCACCATTTATTGTTAGTCTTTTTTACCACCTTTACTATAGCTCCTTATGCGAGCGCGCCGACTAATCCAGCCTTACCCAATCGGCCTCTTGCTCTCCGGATTCTTTCAGACTTCTGAGACTTCATCTTACTTAATTCGGCTGACTCAACTACCCGAATACATCCTGACCCTTACCTTTATTAGCGCGCTCTGTTTTCATTTATGATTCAACTGGAGTGCCAGCTCTCACTGCTCTGCGGTGACCTAGTCACACTGACTAGCCTCTTTCTCTCTGACTGCTCCTATGCTACCCAGACTTAAGCGGTATACGCCATGCAGTCTCAACGTTCATGTTCCCCTACCAAGTGAGGCTGCTAGACTCGTTCACCCTCTATGGTTGCCGGCATTTTTCCTGCCTTTCTTGCATGTGCTATTTCTACGCGTTGACTAATCCAGTCGCTGCAGCTCGGCCACCTGTTACCTGATTTCACGCAGCTTTCTCCGACGTTACAAATCTTGGTTCGGCTGACCCATCATTTTGTTTACATTACCTGGAAAGCCTCGTGGGCTTCTCCGCTCCTTATCAATAAACCCTTCTTACCCCGACCCTAACCTTTTCTTATCTCGTTTTATGTATTCATTCTTTTTTTTAATCGGACGACCAGCTTTACTGCCCTGCCGTGATCTTGTCTCACCGGACTATTCTGTTCGTCTCTGACTGCTTCCATGCTACCGAGACTTAAACGGTACATGCTCCACAGACTTAAATCTGTTACTCCTACCTTGAGGGACTGCTAGAATTGTTCCATCGTTGGTATTGTAGCCTTTTTCTTACCAATGTAGAACCAAACGGATTTCACGCCCAAATGCAATTAGCTAAATTTTACTAAATTTTCCCATGCTTATTTCTTTATTATTGGTGACAGGCTCCTGTAGCTCACTGATGTTAGTGACAGAGCCTAATGAATGTAGAAAATCGGCTCTAAGGGATAAATCTTGTGATGTTTAGCTAAGTAATATGTGTATTTTGCAGGCCGAAATCTGTCAGCGGGTCTGAAGATCCCCTGGGTTACTCAGGTAGATTCTTTATCATCAACATATCTTACCCGCGACCTCTACCTTTTCTAATCTCGCTTTCGGTTTTTTCTTTCTTTCCTGTAATCAGACCGCCGGCTTTACTGCCCTGCCGGTGGATCTTGTCTTGCGGTGACCAGGGGTGCTGTTTCTCTCTGCCTGCACCTATGCTACTGAGAATTAAGTTGTATACGCCTCTGGCAGACTAAGCAATATATTCCCCTACATCCAAGCCTGCTAGACTTGCCCAACACCTATTGTTAGCTCTTTTCTCCCCTTTTTACTATATGTCCTTATCGCAAACGCGCCCGACCAATCAAGCCTTACCCGATCGGCATCCTGCTCTCCCGGTTTTTCCTGCAGAACTTCTGAAACGTCACCTCTCTTGGTTTGGCCTGACTTTCACTATGCCTTACAATACCTGGAGAGCCGCGTGAGCTTTTATCCCACCTTTCGTCAATAAATCTTTCTCATTCTTAACGCTAACCTACGATTTTATCCACTAGACTAGTTTCACTCTCTATTGTTGCGACCCTTTTCCTCTTTATATGCACGGGCTATATTACGCACTGAACTTATCCAGTCCTTGCCGGGTCGGCCCACTTTGTTATACGATTTTGCTCAGAGTTCTTCGACGTTACAAAACCTTGGTTCGGCTGACAGCAGAAAGTTTTGTTTGCTCACCTGGGAAGCCACTTAGGGCTCCTCCACCCTTTATCAAATAAACCAATTCATCACACCCAGGACGCCTACCAGTTTTATTATCTCTGCTTGCGGGGGGGGGGTTTTCATTCCATTTTGTGTATCTTCGGCCGCTTTACCCAGCTCCAGGCTACCTTCAGTAATATCTCATTAGGCAAACCGAGAAGAACCAGAAAAATGTCAAGGTGGGCGCCTGCGACCCAGTAGCTGTATACAAACAATGCCAATGCATTTGTAATTGCTGACGATGAACATATACTTATATTTTACCTACTTCCATGCAAGAGCATCGGATTTATGTAAGCATTGATCTGAACCCTTTAGGGTGCAGCCTCTAGCAGGTCTAGAAATATACCTATGTAATTATTTAATTATTTATAAATAAATACTTTATTCTCGACTATGCGAGGCACGCCCATGGAGGCATGATCAGATATGTACAACTGTACAAACATTTTATGGCAACTGTGACAGTAACAGTAGAAAATTGGTCGTATGTCCATGATAAAATAAATAAATAGATAGTTTATTCTCAGTTTCATAGAGACGCACCAACTTAGGCATGATCAAGGTTTAAAAACTGTTGTGTATCACGATGATACATCGGGTTCAATCGTGTGTAGTTGAAACGGTGTCAAGAAGAGTTGATATGTGAATCTAGTCGACTTGCCAGTATGTAGTTGTGGGCTGTGACTTTATTCAGTGGCGAGTCACATCCGCCACGTCGCAGTGTTGTTAAACAGACATTTGTGGCTTTTTATAGGGAGAACGCTTGCCAGGCGAAAACCCACCACGTCCTGCAACACTGCCGTAAAGCATTTTGAACATTAATGTTGAACTGGCAAAGCCGCTTGACGACTGGTTTCACCTTCGGTTTTTCGCGGGGTAATGGCTTCTAATTTCCTCTGTTAGTTGGACGGGTATTTTGATCTGGGTCGCCATGATTTTTGAGGTCGGTGGAGGAGAGGGACATCGCGATTTTTCTTCTTGTTGTATGTCCAGGTGAGCAAAAGTTTCAATTTTTCCGCTGTCCAGATTTTTCAGATGTATAATGTATGGGAGTATGAGGATATGTCCAGTTCTCCATACTGGACAAGGGTTATGGTGATTGTAGGTCGGTCCTTGCGGAGTTTTACCATCCTCCATGTCAGTCCTTGTGGGTTGTTACGTCCGTCTTGGGCCAAAACTGTTCCTCAGTCCAATCCCAGATCTCCAAGATGTCCCGGACCTCAGAGAAAAGGGAAAGTGAGGGACAACCGAGAGAAGACCGCAAGAACAGGCATGGAGTTGAATATTGTTAATGTCTTGTGTTATAACATTTGGGCTTGAGACAAAAGCATGTACACTGTGCAACAATAATTATGCTGAAAATGTCTTTTGAGTATCCTATAGAATCATTAGCCGTATAGGTGGATTGCTATCGCCTGCGTAGAGACAAGAGCGTTGCACCAGTAAGTAAAGTACGAGTATCCGTTTGATATGAGTCGATAGTTGCGTGGGGATAGAGCAAAGAGAGTTAGAATGTTGGTAGTGATTGTCAGGTGCATGAACAGCACGTAGTTAGTGTAATCCGAGAGGGGGCATAATAAGCGAAAATAAATAGGTTGCTGCGAGAGAGTCTTAAAGATCAATTGGTGGCAGGGCAGCGGAGGGACTGGATGCAGATATTCTAAAGGAGTAAAGGTTATTGAGATACGGGGTGGCTACTAACAAGCACTGGATCATCGCATATGCATGGGGCCAATGGCCATTAGCTACTTCTGAAGAGAGATGCCGAATTTATGACGACCGACAGATGGTGGCGCTAGGAGTGACTCAGTCGCCAGATGCAGCTATTCAATCAGACGCTTCATCACTAGTGTATGCCTATAGGGTCGATGAGTGTATCTATAGGCCAGTGAAGGTAAGTGATAGGTCAATAGATCAGCTAAGCTGTGACT